>JAKSZU010000008.1:67213526-67593526 GCA_026018925.1 Tupaia tana
GTGCTTTCTCACTTTCTTTCTCTCTCTCTCCTCTCTCATTGGATCATTCCAGAGAGTGTATGTGTCTTCTAGAAAATTACACACAAAAAAGCAGCAACTCTAATTTTTAAAATATTTTTCTTCTTTTTTTTTTTTAATTATTTTTGCCAGAGAGTATGTGTGCATCCATAAGACAGAAAGAGAAGCACTCCCTCCTCAGTGGAATCTGATCACTCCACAATCCTTTTTTCCTCCATTTCTTGATTCCATTAGGATTCTAGGCACACATTCTCATACCTGGCATGTTTTTCAAGCTACCAGATTCAGTATTTGAACCTTGATTGGACATGTGGAATATGGTTCTCTCTGCACAGTATTTAACAACTGTGCTATAGGTCAGCCCTTTCATTTTATTATTAATTTTTTAATAGGAGAGATTCAAATAACATTTAATTCAGACTGCCTTTGTGTATAATTGCCAGGGTTATTAAATGATAGACTAAATGCAAGGTTGTTTCCAAATGGGGTGTGACAAGAATGATAGCCAAAAATGGGGATTCTTGCAGTTTTCCAATGTGTTCATAGAAAGAAATCACTCACATCCAGCCGGCACCAATTGTCTTTTTAAAGTAATAAATTAATAATGTTTGCCAATAAAATGACAAGCTAGAAAAGCCAATATTAGAAAGCGATCTATATGCATATTTATTTCTATGTATATATAATTTGCATGTAAGTTTCTTAAAAATATATCTTACTGATAAGAGTAAGTCTATCACATTCTTATCATTTGTCTTCTGTTTTTCTTTCTTAACATTACCTCTGTTGTGTATCTCTTTAGTAACCTAACAAAAATTTTCTGTAATTATCAGGAATATCAAACATAATGTCACTCTTAGAACACTTAGTCATAAATCTTATTCCAGTTCCCTTTCCATTTAGAAATATATTCTTTTAAAGTTTTCTCTTGAACTTTAAAATTATCAACCTGATTTTTATTTTTGAGGTCTCATAATGATTAATACTGTGATCATGAATTTTTAATAGGGGGATCAGCAGGTGGTATACTAGTTAAGGCACTGGACTCCCACATGGTCAACTACAGGTCAAATCCTGGACCTGGTGGCTTGAAATATCATGCTGAGGATATATGCATATATGCCATAAATTCCAGGAGAATATAGGAGAAGGGATTGTGGTGTGGCCATCCCCCTGGGAGGTGATTTTTTCACATTCCCTCTGACTATCTCTCTTTTTCTCACTCCAGCAAGTGCATGCCCTATGGCAAAAACTTAGAAAAAATACCTAAATAAAAATAAAAATAAATTTAATAGAAATATGAGAATGATCAAAATCAGTAAATTTGATTCACCATTGACAAGTATAAAATAATGAAAATAAGTTTTAATATATTCCTTTAGCATATATTATTTTATTTTATTTTATTTTATTTTATTTTTTTTGCCAGAGGGCACATGCACTCCCCAGATACAAACTGGAGAAGGAGAGGGAAAAAGCTTCTCTTAAGTGTGTGTGGTCATACCACAATCCCTTCTCCTTCATTTCTTCATTCTGATTAGATTTTAAGCACACATGTACATGTATCCATCATGTTTTTTCAAGAGTCCAGAGCTAGGACTTGAACTACAGTAGGCCTTGTGGGACCCTGCTCACTTAACCACTAGGCTATGGGTCTGTCACTATATTATACTTTCAACAATGATATGAAACTTTCCATTTTTCCTCTTTTGAGAGGACACAGTAAAAACCAGAGATATCCTCCCTTATAAGTGAGGGATAACAAAAATATAAATTTTTTTTCTTTTTTTGGAGAGGTTTTTGCTATAGGGTGCATGCGCTTGCCAGACAGACAGAGAGAGACAGAGAGACAGAAAGCGAGAAATCATCCCCCAGGGGGGATGGCCGCGCTGCAATCCCTTCTCCTCCGTTCTCCTCTCAGGATCTTGGGCATGCACGCACATGCGCCCGGCGTGAGTTTAAGCCACCGGGTCTGGGACTTGAACCGCAGTCAACTACGTGGGAGTCCAGCAACATAGCCATTACACTAACTGCTGGTCCCAAAAATATAAACTTGAGAGCTTGTAAGTACACTCTCTTGGGGCTGGCAGGTGGTGTGGTGATTAAAGGTGCTGGACTCCTACATAGCTGACACAGTTCAAGTCCCGGACCTGGTACCTTGCTTTTTTAATTTCCTTCTCTCTCTTTCTATCTATCTCTGGTCAAACTGGATGATAATAATAACAAATAAAGTTAAATAAGATAATTCTTTTAAAAATGATTTAATAATCTCTCTTTTGCTTTTTAATATAAATGGAGTCCCCTTGAAGACAAAGGGGAAAGATTATGGGTTCTTACTCTTTGAAATGTAAGTAATTGTCATTGAAAGAAATATCAGGTGTCTACCACTTAATTTATAACCTAAGGTGTTATACTCCTTAAAATTTAAACATTTACCTCAAGAAATGTAAATCTCCCCAAAGTTCTTACTCTCTTAGGTGTGTTTCTTAACTTGGGTCCCAAATTTTAGTAAAATTTGCTCAGAACTGTATAATGGTATAAAAACATAAAAACGTTTCTTCTGTGGTTTCCAAAAAGAATTTTTGTTTGTGTTGCTTTTGCTTTTCTCTTACCATTTTTTTCCTAGACAGGGTCTCGCTACGTCATAATCCTTCTGCCTTAGCCTCCCATGGAGCTGGCACTACCACTGCCCCTGGCTCTTAGAGAGTTGGGAAATTGAGCTTGAACCTTCCATATGGCCCTAGCCTTCCAAGTTGCAGTTGTCATCCAGCACATATCCCACAGTGTGGCCATGTTTTTGTTTGATTTTCAGTAAGGAGATACTAGTGCATTTGATTAAAATACCCAGTGAGGAGAATATTACTGTTCTTGAAGATCTCAAATGTTTTGTCAAGTGTCAATATAGCACAAAGACACTGAAAGCCTGAATTTTATGGCAGAATTCAGCCAGCGAACAAAATCTTCTCTGATGCCAGACATGTGCTTTGAAGTTATCATAATATCATGGAAAGAAATAGAAAATTAAAATTATTTTCTGTTGCATTCTTATTTACAATTCATTTGTTTTCTGTACAAGTTTATTATTTCTAGATTTTTCTATAACATAATGATGGACAATAAAATTTTAAAGTAAAATACCCAGTGAAAAGAGAGAAGCACTAATTCATGAGAGCCCAGGTTCAATTGCCAGACAAATTTTTTGAAGAGAAAAACTGTAATGAAATACAGAGCAGGGGACCAGCCGGTGGTGTAATGGTTACAGCAATGGACTCTCACACGGATGACTGTAGTTTGAGTCCCAGACCCAGAGATTTGAAACTCACCCCAGGCATGTGTAAATGCATGCCCAAATTTCCAAAAAGAGAATAGAGGAGAAGGGATTGTGGCATGGCCATCTCTCCTGGGTGATGGTTTCTAACATTCTGTCTCTGCCTATCTGGAAAATGCACATGCCCTATAGCAAAAAAATGAAAAACCCTCTAAAAAAAAAGAATTAAAGACATAAAGACAAGAAGAAAAGAAGTGAAGAAGTGGAAGAGTGGAGGAACTGAGAAAGTAAAGACATACAGACAAGAAGACAAGAAGCGGAGGAGTGGAGGAACTGGACATTAATAAACCAGATGATGTTAATTCATACTATCATAGTAGAAGAGAAGAAAGAGAACAGAAATACTGCAACTTAGATTTGGTGATTGATAAATTAGAGAATTCTTTTATGATTGCTTACTTATCTTAATGATGTTTTTCCCATGTTTATCAGCTAAGAGTTGTAGTGGGGTTAAGTTGGGATGGAGATTTACAATAAGAGGAGAAATCTAAAATTTCTATCTTGGGTGATTTAGAGCATGATCTTATAGGGCAATAAGCTAGGGTTGAATTTTTTCTAGGTTAAAAAATTAAAAGTAGTAGAAAAAATTTAAATGATGTGTAATGGTTAATTTTACGTGTCGTCTTGGTTAGGCTATTCCCATGTTGCCCAAGTTATTGGTCCAACAATAATTTTGATGTTGCTGTGAAACTGTTTTGTGGATACCATTAATATTCATAATCAGTTTGCTTTAAGTAAAGGAGATAATTATATGTTACATAAGTGGACCCCATTAAATCAGTTGAAAGCCTTAGGAGCAAATACTGAGATTTCTTAGAGAAGACATTCTCTCTCAAAACTGTAACATAGAAATTCTTATTCAATTTCCAGTTTACTGATCTGTCCTACAAATTTCAGACTTGCTAGCTCCTACAATAGATTGACTATACATAATATAAATATTTTATATATGTGTATATATATATATATATATATATATATATATGTGTGTGTGTGTGTGTGTGTGTGTATGTGTGTGTGTGTGTGTGTGTGTGTGTGTGTGTGTGTATCGGTTCATACAGTAAGTTCAGAGGGTTCCAGTTTACAAAGCAGTTGAAGAACAGCTGGAGTTGAAAGAAAGCTTTAAAAGGTTTCCATATGATCCAGCAATTCCACTCTTGGCTGTCTATCCAAAGGACAGGTGAATGCTTGGTTGGAAAAGTGTTTGCACATCTATATTTATTGTGGAATTATTCACAATTGTTAAGACATGGAACCAACCTAAATGTCCACAAACACATGAATGGCCTGAAAATGTGTGACACATATACTCTATAGAATACTACTCAGTCATAAAAAACAATGAGATCCTGGCATTTGATATAAAGTGGACAAATATGGAAAATTTACTGTTGAGTGAAGCAAGCCAGGCTATGAAAGATAGTTTGTGTTTCCACTTAATATATATTGACTGTCCACACTCTATGGTGGAAACTGAAATCTTAGAGGATATAGAAGCATGGAAAATGGTTATCGATACTGGAGACAGTGTGGGAAGAGGGTGGGAGAAGGAAGATAGTATAAGGAAAGAAATTAAGGAGAAAAATAGAGAGGCAAGGCATTTATGGGACAAAGAAATTAATTACTGTCTGTTGATGATAACATGTATACTATCCTCAACTGCAGTGGTGTAAGGTGTATTTATGTTGGATAAATTTACTTTACAAGCTAAGTGATGTATAGTTATTTAATGTATAAAAATAAATAAAATAAAAGATTTCCAATCATTTGCTGATGATAAACTGAGTTTCAAGAGGTATGGTTAAAGATTTTTTTGGGAACAAAAACTAATAAGAAATTGGATTGGATACAAAACCATGAGATTAGAATAGTATTTCAGGTGATGATGTATAAATCAGGACACCTTGGCTTATGGTATTGACTGACATAAACAGGTATGTGGAGACTTGCAGACTTAGTCTTAGTGGCGTGTTAAAATAGTGTGGCATGGCCTGAGCATTTCATTGGAAGTGCTAGGGTACCTGCACCACTGATATCTCTTGTGAGTTGGCTGTTCTCATCACAGTAATAATAACAGTTAAAAAATAATAGCAATAAAACATAATGACAACAATTATAAAAACAACAAGAAAAAGGAGCCAACGAGCTATTAATATTTCTATACTACATACTAAGTCAACTTTACTTGTGTGGCTAATTTTATGTGCCATCTTGCCTGGGCTAAGGAATGTCCAAATAGCAGATAAAACTTTGTAAGTGTGACTAAAATGGTGTTTCTAGAAAGATTAGTATTTGACTAAGTAAACTGAGTAAAGAAGACCCAACCTCACCAACATGGACAAGCATCATCCAATCTGTTGGTGGTCCACCAAAAAGGCTGGAGAAGAGTGAATTCTCTGTGTCTGCTTCAGCTGGGACATTCATCTTCTGCCCACAGATATTGGAGCTCCTGGTTCTTGGCCTCCAGACTGAAACTGAATTACACCACCGGCTTTCCTGATTCTACAGATGGTGTGTGATGAAATGTCCCAGCCTCCATAATTGTGTGAGCCAATTCCAATAATAAATCTTCTCTTAAATATAGAAGATAGGTATTTATATATTTATATTTATACATTTGCATTTCTAAATATCCTTCTCTTTATCCTATTGATTCTGCTTCTCTGGAGAAACCTAACATGGCATAGGTACAGTAATCCATTTTACTCAACAAACCTATTCATTAGATAAAATAATTATTTATTCTTTATAGATAAAAAGCAAAAATTTTTTCAAGGTAACCTTGGAAAAATTACTTATTATTTCTGTGTGTCATTTTTATCACCTGTAGTATAGAGAGATAGATGACTGGCAAGGTAGACTAAATGATCTCAACAGAATTAAAGCCAGTTACACAGCTTTATTGAAATAACTAGTCAGATTGGATGTTACTGCCAGTGTTAGAGAAATAGAAATCAATATGAACTGAGAGAAATTTAATCTTATAGTATAGCTGATAAATAGAATCTTGTCCAAATGTGGAAACACTTCATGTGTACACACATACACACATTCCCTGATTACATTAATCATGATTCTTATAGAAAGCAGATGAACACATAAATGGGCAATTGAACTAAGTTTAATTAATGAAAAACACAGTGATTTACAAAGTTCTTGACAGACTTATGGGAAACAAGTGAAATAGTGAAGCACACCTTCAGACAATAGAATGGGGCTAGTATTACCTATCCCACGGCCTGAAAAAGAAAAGTGGAGGAGCATCCTCAAAGTACAGACATAGTAACCCTAGAAGAGAGCTATTCTGTGGGAGTGTTGGCCTTTGGTAGAGGAAAGCCGTCAGCCTGTAGCTCTGACCCTTCTCTTCTCCCAGTCTGCTGGTTTTTGATAGTAATTCCTACTGGTAGAATTAAATAGTAAGACAGCGAGCAAGGGAACCCATTGATGCAGCCCACAAAGATCTGCCTCCTAGGACACAGAACAAGATGGAATAGGAGACACTGTGATTTGGAGAAGCAAATAAAAACTCTCTAACATAATGTAAGCCCAACCCAAATCCACATTGCAAATATATATGGGCAAAGGAACCACATGTAATCAGACATATGGTTTCTGAAATCATTAATAATGGAAGTAGACTAAAATGTCTTAAGGGATAAAAACATTTCTTGATAAATCAATTTTAAAAAGCAATAATATTTTTCTTGTTTTATTGTTTTTAAAAGTTTTGTAAGTTTTAAAAGTTTTTTAAAAGTTCAAGTTTTTGCAGTAGGGTTTGTGCACTCACTGAAGAGAAACAAAGAGAAAAACAGGGAGAGGTAAAGTGAGAAGTCACATTCCAGAGGGGATGGCCATGCTACAATCCCTTCTTCAGTCTCCTCCTGGGATTTTGGGCATGAACACATGCACACATGCCTAGCATGATTTTCAAGCCATCAGATCCAAGATTTGAACCAGTGTTCCATGTGGAAGTCCAGTGCCTCAACCACTATACCACTCTTTTATTTTTTTTATTATAAGAGAGATTTTTGCTACAGGATGCATGTGCTCGCTGCAGAGACAGAGAGACAGAACGCAAGAAATCACCCCCTCTGGTGGGGTGATGGCCATGTCACAAGCCCTTCTACTCTCTGGATCTTAGGCACACGTGCACACAGGCCTGGCATGAGTTTTAAGCCACTTGGTCCAGGACTCGAACCGTGGTAGACCATGTGGGAGTCCAGCGACATAATCATTACTCCATATGTTGGTCCCCACTACTCTTTTTTTAAAAAATTTATTGTAATAATAACTTTTATCTGCCTTAAAAGTTTGTTGTTGTTGTTAATTTGCTTATTTTGAGAGAGAGAGAAACTCTCACCCCACTGCAAGAATGTTTCCCCCACATTCCGACTAGCTAGCATTTTCATGAGTGCACCTGCCATGTTTATGTTGACCTGGGATCCAAACCTGGGGCCTCCCACATGACTCCGGTATCATGCAGTGGTGCCCTACCATCTGTACCACTATGGCTGTTCCAAGAATTTTTTACTCTACAAATCACGTTCAACAAAAAGAACACAATAACTAAGGCTAAGAGAAGTTAGAGTTATTCAGTTTAAAATTAGAAAATGAGGAAAATGAAAGACATTTTTCTGTTTCTAAAGTAAATGATCATAATGTAGCAGGTTTTCAGCAGAAGGACCCTGCAAACATGTAGTGACCCCCTACTCCTACCTTTCTTTAACATCTCACAGTGAGTTAATCTCACCTAAGGCATTGTCATTTTTAAATCTACAGAAATATCTTTGTTATCCTTTTTTTACCTCTAATGAGTTGCTTCATAGATTATCTTAATCTCTCTTGCTATTCTCCTGTTTCTGTCTCAGAACTGTTGGTCTGATTTCTCTCTTATTAATAACTTTCTATGAATGAATAGCATGACAGGCCCTACTTAGATACCACTTTTTTTTTCTAATCTGCAAGTTCTTTTAAGTTTCTGTAGGTATTTCACAAACATCTAAAAGATTTTTGATAGATCTATACTTAAATTACTCATCTTTTATACGCTGGTTCTTTTCGGTCTTAATTCTGGCTGCACTACTTCACTGACATGAGTTTCTTTGAATTAATCATAGTCTTATGAAAATTGATCTCCAAACGAATTTTTTTCTTGGTATTCATTCTTTGCAAAGTGTTTACAGATTTTGGTTTGCTAAGTAGACAATCTTTTTGAAATATATTAGGCCATCAGGAAATTCATGACATATTTTCCTAGGTATTTCTATTCAAAAATGCCTCTTGACTTTCCTGTCAACCCAATATATATTTTTTCTTTTTCTTTCAAATGCCACAGTGTTATGGGTTATCTAATTCTCTCATTTGAATTTACCTGGACTCTTTCATGTGTTCTATTCCTGCTTCCCTCTGTAAAGTATAGGAATCATATATGTTTGTCTCACAATCCCTGTTCTCACTGCACATTTTATCTCAATTATTTCATCAATCTCTACATTTAATATTATTTTATAACTTAAATAGCTCCAGTCATTTTTCTTTTTTTGAGAGGTTTTTACTATAGAGCATGTGTGCTCACCAGAGAGACAGAAAGTCAGAAATCATCCCCCAGGGATAATGATCATGGTGCAATCCCTTCTTCTCCAATTTCTTCTTGGGGTTTTGGGCACACACACACACAAGCCACTGGGTCTGGAACTCAAATTGTGGTTGGTCATGTAGGAGTCCAGTGATGTAACCATTAAACCATCTGCTGGCTCTTCAGTCATTCTTTTTGTCTTAATCACAATTTTTTTTTTTTTTTCTGTTTTAATGACCTATTGGGAAATTCTATACCTGTGTTTTCTCTTTCTTTGTCTTTTTTTCCTTTCTTTTTCTTTCTCTCTTTGTTTCTTTTTCCTTCTTCTCTTTCTTCTTTCTTCCTTTCTTTTAATTTTGCTTTAGGTCATGTGAGCTTACTGAAGAAACACAGAGAGAGAGTAAGAGGGAAAGTGAGAAAGCACACTCCTCGGTCGATGGCTATGCCTCTGTCCCACATCCTCCATTCTCCCAGGGCCTTGTGCATGTACACACATGCACCCAGCATGTTTTGCAAGCCACCAGGTTTAGGACTTGAACCACAGTTGGCCATGTGGGATCCAGCTGCTTTAACCACCACACCACTGACTAGCCCATACACCTGTGTTTTCTAAAATATATTCTCTTGATTGTGTATTCAGACAATACACTGGAAAAAAAAGTTCTTTTCTTTTTTTAAATTTTCTAAAGGATTTGTGTGCTCACCAGAGAGAGAGAAAGAACATGCACATGTGCGTGAGAGAGAGAGAGAGAGAGAGAGAGAGAGCATACTCCCCATGCATCATGGTCATAGCACAATCACTTTTCCATTTCTCCCTCCCTTTGGATTTTGAGCACACACATACAAGTGCCCAGCATGTTTCTCACGTTGCCAGGTTGGAAAGTTGAACTGTGTGGTCAGTCATGTGGGATCTAGTTGCCTTGATCACCACACCACTGGCTGGCCCCAAATTTCTGCAGACAGGTGCTCGTTCCCTTTTTAGCCTTGATGGATATTACTATATTCGTGTTTCTGAAAAGTGCTAACACAGGAAATCACTCAAAATTAATTCAAATTTTCCAAAAATTGTTTTATCGCAGAATCCTTTCTCTCAACTTTGTGTTCTCATGAAAAACTAATTGCTTCCTGAACTTTGCCTTCATAGAAAACACACCACAGGATGCTCTTCCAAGTGCCATTACAAACTCAGCAAATCCCCAAAATACTTCATCGGGGCATGCGTACTAGTGACTCAACCAAGCTTCTAGTAACCTATTTTCAAAATGCAGACGGTCTCTTCTCTTCTATTCCCAGTAGTCTCTTTACCTAACCACTCTGCAGAATGGGTTAATTCTATTTTAGGATGCCTCATATGTTCTTTCTCCCTTCCCATTTCTATGGATACTACATAATATTATAGAGTATATTTCAAACAAAATTTTAAACAAGGATTTTTATTTGATTTTCTCATTTTCCTAAATTTTAATGATGACATTGTATTTTTCCATGTAAAACCCTCACTGGTAAAATGGTTCCAATAGAACCATACACATTTCTCATTTCGACATTTAAAATAAATCTATTTGTGACTCTACTCACTTGAGTGAGAAGAAATCCATTTGTCACAAGGGTGTTGTATTAGATTACTAATTAGGGCACTTCAAACATTAAAATATTTTATCTTCATTAATTCACTTTTTATTTTATAAAATTTGGGGTTGTTCAGTATACATCTGGTTTCTGTGAACACACAAAAATAAGTAAGTCAGTTTCGAGTCATTGTGCTTGTGTGAATAAGTGTTCTTACCATGTCATATAGGTATCTGATTTCTCGAGGGACTCTGTTAGTCCATGAAAGCTATCAAAGAACTGAAGAAAAATCAAATTCCATAAGACAGGAGCCCTTCCATTAAATGAAGCATGACATATGTTGGTGATGATGATTGTAAGTTTTCTAAGACCTAAATTAAAATATTTATGAATAATAAGCATTTTGCATTAACTGCTTTTGTTCTTGGAAATAATTCCCTCACTCCACTAATATATGCAAAAATTTACTGCCTAGTTCAGCCTTATTCATCTGTCGAGACCTATCTTGGGCATTATTCAACTTAATTCTCATAGTATACATTTAATGAAGCATTCTAATTTAGTAGTTTAGACTTCATAATCTGGAATCACAGAGTATGGATTAAGCTCTGACTCTCCCAAATAATAATCCAATTTTGAGTTTAAGAAATATTTTAACAATTTTTACTTCAAAAAAATTGTAGAAGTATTTTTACCTCAAGGGTTGTTGTGAAAATTTGATTTATGTATTTGCATGTTGTAAATTTTCAATAACTGTTACCAATTGTTCATATTTCATTATCATAACTCATGCTTTTACCTCTAAAAGATATATAACTTTTGTTATATTAAGTAGTAAGTTTACTTTATAGTTTTTTTAAACACAAAAATTCATTTAAGGCATTGTATTAGTTTCTAGTTGGTATCATTACAAATATCTTGAGTTAAAACTACATAAATATTATTCATTAAACAATACAAAAATATTACTAAATTATTATAAAAGTTCTAAAAATCAGAAGTCCAAATGTGTCTTAACACACAAAAAATTTCTTCTGGCTGCATTCCTTCTGGAAGCTTTATTGGAGAATGTTTCCTTGCCTTTTTCTGGCTTCTGGAAACAACCTATGTTCCTTGGCTAATGTTCACTGCCTTCACTTTAGAGCCAATCACACAGCATCTTTGATTTTCTCTTTCTGATTCTGACTTCCTTCTTTCACTTGTAAGGGTCTGTGTAAATGGGCCCAACTGGACAATGCAGGATAATCTTCCAATCTTAAAACTCCTTCACTTAATCACATCTTAAAGTTAACTTTTGCTGTGTGAAGTGCAATATTCACAGGTTTTCAGAATTAAGAGGTAGAAATTTGGAGGGGGCCAGTATTCTGCTTACTACAGGCAGAATCTACAGTTTTTTGTTTTTGTTGTTTAAGTTTTATCATCCTTAGTGTTTAGCTTCCTCATCTGAGGGGTACAACAGATGTCTGTTGAATACAGATAGTAATGCCAGTAAAGCAGTGATCAAGGAATAAATGAATACTAGAAAATCTTACACATGCCTAGATTTTCTTGTTTTCATTTAATTTTATAATTTGTTATTTAGATTTATTTATTATACACCTTTGTGGTGGACAATGTGTTTCTTCAAAGCATGCATGCAGTGTGTGTGGTAATAAAATCAAGTAAGTCACCATATTCATCATCTTCAACAGAGAAAATTATATTATGTTGTATACCTTCAATTTTCATTCTTCTGGGTTTTTTTATATATATATATATATATGCGTATATATATATATATATATGTAATATATATATATATATATATACGCATATATATATATATATATATAATGTTTGTGTATATTATGTGGGTTGTCAAGAAAGTTGTGATGTCTCTTTGCACAGAAAAACATACCATGGTTTTCCCAACAACCTAATACGTATACATATATATATATATAATATATGATTGGCAATGTTCTTTTAACTTGAACTCTTTTGTCATATACCATTCCAGAACCTGCTTCTTTTGTTTACATGTATTCTTTAGTCTGTTAAATATTTTTTTTTCCGAGTGTTTCACTCCCCATACCCTTTGTCCTCCATGTAGTCTCTGGACTTAATTGTGCTCTCTACACTTCTCTGTCTTTGAATCTTTCAATTTCTTTCATAGAGTACAGACAATTGGTGTATGTTGAGCAGAGGCGTACCATGTTTATCTTTTATATTCTGGCTTATTTCATTTAACATTAAATGAATGTATAAAAAAATAAAATTAAAAAAAGAACTAACAAAAAAAACTTCTAGATTTATCCACATTGTATTAAATGACAGGATCATACTGTTCTTTATGACTCAGTACTATTCCACTGTGTATAAGTGCCACATTTTTTCAAACTAGTCATCAGTTTTGGGGCACTTATGTTGATTTCCTGTCTAAGCTATTAAGAACAATGTAGCAATAAGTATGGACATGGAAATGTCTCTCCAGCAGCGATTTCCTGTCCTTTGGGTAATACCCAGGAGTGGAATTATTGAATCATATGGAAAATTATACTTGTAAATTTTTGAAGACACTTCATATTGTTCCCCACAGTGGCTGTATTAGTTTACCTTCCCACTAACAGTGTATGAAGTTTCTGTTATCTCCACAACATTACCAGCATTTGTATTCTTTTTTGGTTTGTTTGTGTTTTTCCTTCAGTAGCCATTCCGACTGGGGTTAGTGATACCTCATTCTGGTTCTTATTTAAGAAATAACTAGATTTCCTACTATTTTACTGACACTAAATAATTAAAAGCAGAACTTTCTAAAATCCACTTGGATAGCAACGTATTTAGTTGTGCAGGCTTGCTTATCTATTGCAAAAGGCTTACCTACCAATTGTAAATCGTCTTGCATAGAACTCAAACATCTGCTCCGCACTGAGGACAGATAACTTTAAATCACTTTATTAGCTTGACTCTTGTTCATTTATGCACTGTGGTTACAATGTTAAGAATGTTTTGAATAAGTCACATGTTGGGTATGTTTCTTTGAGGATGGTGAATTCTAGAGTTTGAATCATGAGTTTACTGCTTCTTAGAAAGTTCCAAGTTGTGATTTTAATTTGAACATCATTTTATTAGCAGAAAGTTATTTTTTTCTGTATTAATTTTAAAAATTCACTTATATTTAAATTTAGGAGGGCTTAATAGAATGCTTGATGGTTGTCAGTACAGATGTTCATTACATACATAGATTGCACTTTTCATTATATATCAAAAAATACTACTTTAAGCTACAGTGAAAGAGCTTTGCTTTCGAATGCTTATATTTACAAATTTTTCAGACCTGTTATTTTATATTCGGTCTTTAAGGTTTCACAAAGCTCAATGGAATTCAGCTTATCATTTAAACTTTAATCATGGCAAAGCATTACATAGATAATGATTTATTGCTTTAAAATAGAACCATGAAATGTCATAAAAATGCTCATATCTTGACTGAAATATGAGCATTTACAAGGTTATTATATTTAATTCACTTTGTGTCAGCAACATAAATAGCTTATTCAATGCTATGATTCTGTATTTATTTGCAATATAGATTCTCATACTGAAGGTTGTTGTCTCAATCAGTTCACACTGCTGTAGGCAGAAAGTTCTGTACATGACATTTTTGTTTTCTTTATTTCCTTTACAGAGAAATTTCAGTTTTAAAAGAGGTTTTTGCCGTAGGGCACATGAGCTCTCCAGAGAGAGAGAGATACAGAGACAGTGAAAAAGAAAGTGAGAAATCACTCCCAGGGGAGATGGCCACATTGCAATCCCTTCTCCTCAGTTTTCCTCCTGTGATCTTGGGCATACACATACCTGGCGTGATTTTCAAGTCACTGGGTCTGGGACACAAACTATGGTCAAAGTAACTGTTACACCATTTTCTGGCTTGAGAATTTTCAGTTTTAAAAATGAAAAAAAAATGTAATAATTAGCTACATTTGTTTGTTTAAAGAACACTCTCTATATCATGTATTGATTATTATATTTTCTAATGGAAATAACTGAAGGAATATTTTACCAACATTCAAACCCAATAGGATGCTGTCAACTATGTCATAATTCTTGTGCCTCAACTTCCTAACTAGCTGGAACCACTGACATACCCACTGCGCCTTATTTATGATGTGGACCAGATTTAAACTCAGAACTCCCATATGAGCTTATTTGGCTGAGTAGTAGTGCCTGTCGATGCATGTTACACAGCTGGGCCCTTCTAGTAATTACTAATCTTTCCTGATACTCTCACAAGTGTGCCAGTTAGGGTGATAAATTACATGACCACGTAAAACTTAGAGGGCTAATATATATATATATATATTTTTTTTTTTTTTGGAGAGGTTTTCGCTATAAGGTGCATGCGCTCGCCAAACAGACAGAGAAAGACATAGAGACAGAAAGCGAGAAATCACCCCCCAGGGGGGATGGTCACGCCACAATCCCTTCTCCTCCATTATCCTCTCGGGATCTTGAGCATGCATGCACATGCGCCTGGCGTGAGTTTTAAGCCACCGGTTCCGGGACTTGAACCGTGGTCGACTACGTGGGAGTCCAGCGACATAGCCATTACGCTAACTGCTGGTTCCCACGGCTAATGTTGTACATACTAAAGACCTTTTACTGTTGAAATTACTCCCCAAACTGAAAAGAATACTAGAATCTGAGAAACTTTTGCAATTCTATTGGAAAAAAAATCATGAAGTTTGAAGACCAAATTTTGAAAACTGGTCTCTGATGTATATATTGTTTTGGTCTAGTCTGTGACACTTTTTTTTGGAGAGGTTTTTGCTATAGGGCGTGTGCGCTCGCCAGCCAGACAGACAGAGACAAAGAGATAGAAAGCAAGAAATCACCCCCACCAGGGGGGATGGCCACGCCGCAATCCCGTCTCCTCCATTCTCCTCTCGAGATCTTGGGCACGCACGCACATGCGCCCGGCGTGAGGTTAAGCCACCGGGTCCAGGACTCGAACCGCGGTCGACTACGTGGGAGTCCAGCGACATAGCCATTACGCTAACTGCTGGTCCCTGTGACAGTTTTTTTATTAAATTGGTGAAATATTCTTTTGTAGAAAAGTTATTTTATCTAATTTCAGAGCCAAATCTCTTGAGAATCCTAAGCTAACAATAGCAATATGAGAAGCTTATCAACTATTTAAATTTTATGTTAGGGATTTGATGAACTAATGGAATTTTTTCTCAAGTTTTCAAAATTCTAGAGAAGACTGCATTATGAGTCATTTGCTTACAAATTGCTGTTCTGATCAATGATAGCCCAGTACTAAAGTTATGGTATTTGTATTCCTGTGTTTACCAATAATATATCTGGCTTGAGGTGTTTCATATTGTTTAGTGATTTGTAGAATGCTTTATAGGATAACCTCTATAAATTAATAGTAATTAAAGTAAAACAAAAGAAACCACTCTATTTTAAAATCTGTATTGTATTTCTTTATTAGGTTGACAGAGATTATGTGTTCTTCATAGAGAAACAGAGAGAGAGAGAAAGAGAGAGAGAGAAAGGAAGGGAGGGAGGGAACATCCCCAAGGGATGTGGAATCGTACTGTGATCCTTTCTCTTTCATTTCTTCATCTTGGCAGGATGCCTGGCATGTTTTTCAAGTTGGCAGGAAAAGTGTGAACCTTGGTCAGTCATGTAGAATTTGACTTCTCTTAACTACCAAGCTATGGGGTTCACTTTGCATGGTATTTTAATAGTACTAAGAATTTTAAGAAAAAATAGTAATATAAAATGTCATTTTTGCCTCTACAGAAATCATTATGGCATCAACAATAACATTCATCATTATCATCATAATTAATAATATCTGGCAGTAAGCAAAGTGACACCCAAATTGAGTGTTTCTTTTAAGTTTACTTGTTCATTCATTCCCCAAGAAAGATAGATGAGAGAGAGAGAGAGAGAGAGAGAGAGACAAGTATATCCAACAGGATATTCACACTTCCAACAGATCTCTTGTCCCAACCTCAACCAGCCTGTATAAAAGACACACACATATGGAAGCCCGGTATGTATGAGAAGACTTCCAGTTGTGAACCTTCTCTTATATGTCCAGTTACAGTACTACTGTGCTACCACCTAACTCCAAAAGGGGTCTTTTCAGGATAGTTAAACATTATTTTTCTTTGCTTTTTTTTTTTTGAGTTACAAGGAAAAGTGTTGCCAGTTGTACAGAAAATATAGAAATTATAGAAAACTCAGAAACTACTAATGGAAATCCAATTATGATCACCAGACACTTCAGTGAGCCAAGGTACTAAATAGCCTAATCTTACTTTTACATTTATTCCTTTTTCTATTAATTAAAAAAAATTATATTACATTTAATAACATATATTTTTACAGTGTATAACATTTCTCTTTCCAGCATGATTACCATGCATATCAGTCAAGACAAAGACATTACATCCATATCATCATCATCATCAAATAGCTTTTCACTTTTTTTTTTTTTTTTTTTTTTTGGAGAGGCTTTTCATTATAGGGCGCGTGCACTCGCCAGACAGACAGAGAGAGACATAGAGACAGAAAGCGAGAAATCACCCCCCAGGGGGGATGGTCACGCCGCAATCCCTCCTCCTCCATTCTCCTCTCGGGATCTTGGGCACGCACGCACACGCGCCCGGCGTGAGTTGTAAGCCACCGGGTCCGAGACGCGAACCGCGGTCGACTACATGGGAGTCCAGCAACATAGCCATTACGCTAACTGCTGGTTCCCGCTTTTCACTTTTTTTCAGATTATTATTTTTTTATTCTATTTTTTTTAAACATTCAATCATTATACATCATTTGGCTTGTAAAGAGAATTTACATAACATGTAAAACTTCTCAGACCAGTCCCATAGAGAATATTATCCATGTTATCATCAACAGTTAATAAACCACTTCTGTGTCCCACAAATGTCATGCCTCTTTATTTGTTCTCATGTTATCCTTCTCTATAGTATTCTCTCCTCCCTCACCCCCCCATTCCACACTGTCTTCAGTGTCCATAACTATGTTCATTGCTTTTATGCCCTCCAATATTTCAATCTCTACCAGATAGTGCAGATAGTCAGTATATATTAAGTAAATACATACAATCTTTCTTTCATATTCTGGCTTGCTTCACTCAGCAATGAATCTTCCATATTTGACCACTTTCTATCAAATGCCAGGGTCTTGTTGTTTTTTTTATGGCTGAATAGTATTCCACAGAGTATATGTGCCATACTTTTTCAATCTATTCATCTGTTTGTGGACATTTGGGTTGGTTCCATGTCTTAGCAATCATGAGAAATTCTGCAATAAACATTGATGTGCAAGCACGTTTCTGACTGAGCAATCTCCTGTCCTATGGGTAGATACCCAGAAATGGGATTGCTGGATCAAATGGTAGTTCTATTTGAAGGTCTTTGAGGAACCTCCATATTGTTTTCCACAGTGGCTGAACCAATTTACATTCCCATCAACAGTGTAGGATAGTTCCCCTTTCACCGCAACCCCACCAGCACTTATCACTTTTTGTATTTTTAATCTTTGTCATTCTGACAGGGATTAGGTGATATCTCATAGTGGTTTTGATCTGCATCTCCCTTATGAGAAAGGACGTTGAGCATTTCCTCATATGCTTTTTGGCTGTTTCTATGTCTTCCTTAGAAAGACTTTTGTTCAGCTCACTTTCCCATCTCTTGATTGGGTTAATCATTGTTTTGCGGGTAAGCTGCTTGAATTCCTTGTGTATTCTGGTTATCAGTCCCATATCTGAGGTATATTTTGCAAAAATATTCTCCCATTCTGAGGGTTGTTGATTCACACTAATTACTGTGTCCTTTGCTGTGCAGAAAGAAAATTGGTACTCTCTCTTCTGCTCTGACTCCTTGTTGCTCACCAGCACCCTGCACTGTTGTCACTGCAGCAGGCAGCCCACCTTAAGCAAGGCTCTTCACTGGAAAGGGTGTCCAGATGGGTCAAGGAGTAGCGAAAGTTTGTCTCGAAGTCCCAAGAAACAAACCTGAGAGTCAAAAGACAAATGTGGGAGGGAATGAGCCACGGGTCCCAATCATTAACCCTGCAGGCACAGGCAGCACCACATCTATTTCTCACCTATGGTTAGTGCACTTATTGGCCAAAGCCAAGAGAGCCATTTATGTAATTCTTACAGGGAAGAGAAAATGATAAAGAATGAATATAGAGTGACTGTTAGAGAAAGGTATGGCATCCAGCACAACTGTCATCACCATCATGACCGGCTTCTTTGAAGACTTACCAGCTATGTGCCATAGACTGACTATATATTATCCTATTTAATCTGTATGACAATGATAAAAAATTGTGCATTTTTACTTCACTTTATAGATAAAACTCAAATAATTTAAGTATATTATGCACACTTGTAAATCTACTGAGTGGTAGAATTTTCATAAACCCAACCTATTTTAGGCCTAAATCATGCTATTCATCACAGTATTCTCTTTCCTTAATATTTAATCTAGAAATTTCTATAAAATATGGACCAAAAGATTACTAACATAAGAGAGAACAATAGGGAATTAATTAAAGTTTACAATCTAACGTAATAAATTGTGATGTATAGAATAAAATAACTCATTTAGCTAATAGAAAATGTATGGCACATAGGAGTATTCATACACCTCAAATTTGTAACAAGTTTATCTGATGTTGCCTATCCTGTTAAAATGAATTTAGATAACCAGGGATTACAAAAAAAATGCAAAAATAAATTATGTGAGACAAATATGAGAGTTACTCCAAAATCATAATTAGTTTAACTCAAAGGCAGAAGATAGAAAAGAGACCTGCATGACTGAGGGTTGTAGATATTGTCTTTAAACCTGTACTCTGAGACATTGAATCTGGGTAACTCAAAACCCCTCAGGAAATTTCCTTCTACAAAGAAATGAAATGAAAAATTGACTCCTCTGAAGTTCATCACCCCAAATTCCAAGCTCATTTCATTTTTCACTAATGTGCTTAGAATGTTTGATTAGGGTTAGTTGTAAGGAATCTAAAAGACAGTCATGACATGAAAAGTACATGAAGCTTTCTAATCGATCATTGATAACAGTAGGCGCTGGATCCCCATTTCTTGTGGTCCTTGGATAGCTGGTGCCCTTTTAGGCCTTTGTTTTCTGAGTTTCAATTTTTTTTTTTTTTTTTTGAGAGGTTTTTGCTATAGGGTGCATGTGCTCGCCAGAAAGATAGAGATACAGAAAGACAGAAAGCTAGAAATCCCCCCCCCAGGGGAGATGGCCACGCCGCAATCCCTTGGGCATGCACACACATGTGTCTGGTGTGAGTTTAAGCCACTGAGTCTGGGACTCAAAGCGCCGTAGACTACATGGGAGTCCAGCAACATAGCCATTATGCCAGCTGTTGGTCCCTTGAGTTTCAACATTTAATCCCATGAACTTTATCTTTTTAAAATTCTTTACCTCATCTCCAAAGAGGTTTTACCATATTCCCTCATTAGATGTATATTTATAAAAATAATATAATAATTGATAAATATTTATGAATATTATATGCATTAACTGGACTTTATATATGTTAACAAGAACCACAACTATCCTTAGTTTATAACAAGGGACAACTCAGACATGGACATGGTAAAATAAACTGCTGAAAATTATGCTGAGATAATGGAATTAAAACCCATTCACTTTGGCTTCAGAAATATTCTCATTATCATAATACACTATCTTTACAAATTACATTTATATACCATTGTTCAAATATATACATATAATTATATACATATATGTCATTTATATTGCAAACAATATAAATTTCAAAATGTAGAAGAAATAAGAAAAATAATTTTTAATTTCTTCTTGACCTCTTATAATTTCTCCATTACTTAGAGTTTTATTTCTTTGAGCTGTATAGTCTGCTGATGCTTGCTGTCACAAATGGGGTAGCTCTATCTGTTTAATATGTTGGCTGGAGGTTTGTGGAGGCTTATTTTAAGTTGGGCCCATTTGCATTGGTAGAGCTGGATTGTTACTGTTGATGCCAGGGCAGGGAATTTGTTTTTGATTTTCAGAAGATGTGTGCATTCATCAGAAGGAGACACAGAGAGAAAGGAAGAGGGAGAAATTACCTTACCTCTCAGTGAAGCACAGTCAAATCACAATCCCTTCTCTGTTTCTATATTGTCCTGGAACTTGGGGCAAGCATATTTTATAAGCCACTGGGGCCATAATTTGAACTGCAGTCACCCATGTGGAATCTGGCTCCCTTAACCACGAGGCTATGGGCTAACCCACAGCATGGGATTTTAATCCTCAGAAAATATGTCATTTAGTTGTTCAGTGTTGACAATCCCAAGGGATTTGTCAATGGTAGAGTTTTTCAGTTTTGGCACTACTGACTTTTGGGTCTAGATTGTTCTTTGTTGGGAGGGACTGCCCTGTGCAGAGTAGTGTATATGGTAGCATCTGTGACCTCTACCCATTAAATCTTATAGTATCTTTCTTCCAGTAATTCTAAAGACCAATAATGTCATTAGATATTGACAAGTAAACCCTAGAGGCCAAAGTAGACTCCAGTTGAAGATTACTGATATGTAAGTAATAGTACTTCTTATGCACCCTGAGGTATGTGTTCTTAGAGCCTTGGTGAAAGTTAATGGTGGAGTATAGGGGCAGTATTTCAAAATTTATTCTGTTCTTTAAAAAAAACCTGGGTCCATAGTTTGGTACATGATGTTAATTTAGAGAAATTTCTTAGTAATTATTGCTTTACATATTTCTTCTCTTTTTCTCTCTCTCTTCTTCTAGTGTCATTATTACACATAGGTTACACATTGCTACTGTCACACAGTTTTTGGATGCTTTTATTTTTTCAGTCTTCCCTTTGTTTTTGAAGTCTCTATTGATATATTCTCAAGCTCACAGATACTTCCTCTGCTAGAAGTATTCAGGTGCCATTAAGCCCATCAAAGGTATTCTTCACTTCAGTTATAGTGTTTTTGACCTCTATTATTTATTTTTGGTTCTTTTTGAGAATATCCATCTTTTGGCTTGTATTACACATCTGTTTTTACATGTTGTCTAAATTTTCCATTAGAGAAAGCCTTTAACATATTTTTTATATTTGTTTTACATTTCTAATGTGATAATTATAACATCTTGCTATATCTGAGTCTTATTCAGATACTTATTCTCGATCTTCAAACTGTGTATTTTATCTTTTAGTATAATGTGTATTTTTATTTTTGTTGAAATCATACACAATATACAAAGTTAAAGGAGCTCTAATGATATTGTAAAAAAGGTGTGCGGGAACAGAAGCATTCTATACACTTATGATTAGGCCTGTCTTTGAAAGAGTCTGTGCCCTTGAACATACATGTTAACTACATATGTGCTCCTCAGGTCCCTTCACCCCCACCTTAGGTGGGACAGGATGGCTGTAGGGGACTGAAGTTATGGATTAGTATTGTGTAGCTTTAGGTAATATGTCTCAAATTCAAGTCTACATTCAAGCTTAAGGAGAAAACCATGAAAGGTCAGATAACTTTAGATTCAAGTGTCTTATCTATAGGCTCTTTGGTACCATTCCCCATTCTTTGAGTTCAAATGAACTTTATATTTTTTAATCACATAAGCTATGATCAGAGCTTAATTTTCTATGACTCCACTAGTGAATTAACTCATAAAAATGGTAAATTATAACATAAATATTAACTATGGCCTGCATATTAAAATAATATGTCACTTTTACTATTTGAAGCAGAGAAACAATTTAAAGAAATTATTGCAAACTAATAAAATGACATTAAAGTTCTGAGTCTAGAGTATTTTGAATCTCTGAGTCAGATTTGGTTAGAAATTGAAAAGGAACTAGAATTTGAAAAGAGTGCTTCAGTCTGATGATCAAAATAGAAACAGCACAGGAATAAAAACAAAGTAAAACAAGTCAGGCTGATTGAATTGGAGGACGAGAGATATTCTTAAGGAAAAGGTTGAGATTTTAAAGGACAGATTAGAAATAACTAAGAGGAAAATGAGATCTTAAAGGTCAGGCTAAACTGATAAGCACTGCATCTAACTGCTTTTTAAAAGGCCATTAAACAGTAAGTATTTTAAATGTAATTGAGAAATAGAGACTGAGGACTGAAGAAATTTAACAGAGGAAACCAAGAGAACCCAGAGTAGACTGAAATGCCTCTCTTAAAGAAAATCAGGATTCAGGCAACCATTAGCAGACTCCTTTGAAAGCTATGGGTTAAGGATTCATAATAAGAAGACTTAAAAACTTGTTTAAGATTATTACAAATATACCAAGGGTTTAGTATTGCCCACGACTATTTTAACGCTTCCACTCTCTGTCATAATGAATTTACAAGACCTAGAATGACTAGATATTTCATAGGGCCTCAAAATTGGCCCACAATATTAATAACATTATGTTAATTTGACAGGGTGAGATGTGCAATGTGGAGGTCTGGCAAGACATACCCATCCAAAGGGTGAGATATGAACTCCAAAGATCACTTCTCACCCCAACAGTGACAGTTTTAGAGCTCCAGAGGTTTGAGAAGTACCAGCTCATCTCCTCTAAAGTAACATAAATGATTGTACCCTCTGCTTTCTACTAATAAGAAAAAGCACAATATTTGGTAAGGTTCCCTGGATCCTGGAGACATTTTCTACGTTTGGCTATCCTGCTCTGAGCCATGTATGAGATGACAAAATGAGTTTGCCAGCTTTGAGTAGGTCCTAGGTCTGAAAAGAGCTCTGAAGTATGTCTAGGCTATAGTCCAAGCTTCCCTGCTGCTGGAGCTGTGTGATGTGACAAACTCTTTGAAATTAGTGATGCCTATGATAAGAAGAGACATGGAGTAGAGTGTATGAGATGTTTCAACTTGACCTGTCAGTTAACAGGTCAACTTGTTCTGAAAGCTGGTCACAAAAGATATCCTGTGTATCCATAAAATAGGTGCCTGACAGGCAACACTGGTGAATGACAAAGGCATAGTGACCACTCACTCAGTCAGCTTACATGTGTCTGCCTGCTCCAATGTATCTATACGTGTGCATACTACTCACATGAATCACTCACAGTGGATTGATGCTGGCCTGCCTGTTCTTACGACTTGGTGAGTCATTTAGGATCCTTCTCTGTATGAGAAGTTTAGGCTCCATGGAAACAGGATCCCTCATGATCATGCGGTTCATCTCTACCAAGGCCCAGAATCATGTTAGGAAATGCTTTCCAAGAGGTGCATAATTCTTTGCTGCAGATGGCGTGGCTTTGCTCAGAATCTCAGGGATCTATATTGGAATTCTTCTACTGGAACCAAATGTTCCCCATCAAATTGAAACATGACCACACTCTCAAGTTTTTTTTTTTTTTTTTTTTCACTTTTTACAATGTAAATATTGTCAAGAATAAGAAATAGAATACTGCGTTTTTTCCTACATTTTGAAACTGTTTCTGAAAGATAATATTTTCTTCCTAATGCAAATAAGTTTGTTCAGGTATTCCTTCTTCATTTAATGGTGGACACATTGCCTCACATCTCCTGAAAAAAAATTCCATGTGATCTAGTTCTTCTAGCTTAGATCTTTGCCTCAGCCTAAGGCTAATTTCCATTAAGGGTGCATTCTTTATTATACCAAATATATTTAGAACTTTCAGTGGTTTGCTAGACTCTCTCAGTGAAACAATCAAAAATAATTACTTAGTGTTTAATTATGCCTAACTAATATTGAAGGTAAAAGAGAAAAAAATTGCCTTTACACTCAGAACATTTTTTATTGGAATAAGGGTATTTTGTAGTAAACCAATAATTATGTTATAAACAAGGAAACTTTGATTAAGCAATACATTTTGATTGACAAAGACACACAACAAAATAAAAGTTAGATGAGCCAGTGATTCATGTTACAAAACATATCGACATAAATATAAGGAAAGAAATCAAGCTTCTCCCCCCCCCCCCTTTTTTTTAAAGAGTGATCATTGGAGTAGGAAAGCACAGAAAATATTGGTATAATAAAATGCAGCACAGGTGAATTTGTGGGAAAACAACTAATTAACATCTGTGCTTGAGCTCTAGCTCTGTCCTGACTCCAATAGACGAATGTTGAATGTCTGCCTTCTGAGTTACTTCACATTTATTATCTCATTTACTATACTTTGAAGTATAATACCATGATTCTGATTAAGAAGATTGAGATGAAAAGATCACAAACAGCAGAACCAGAAAATCAACCCACGTTACTGCCCCTAATTTCCTAGCTCTCAACCTTCTATGAATTATCATTGAAAGTTGATGAATTGAAACCAGCACAACTTAATGGTTCTTGATAGGATGGGCTATTTTCAACTCCCACTCTGCCACTTATCTCACAATTATATTTATGTCTTTGAAATTTTAGAAAATTAGGGGCTCTAGAAGGTTAGTAATGCTCAAAGACATGATTTTCTTAAATATAAATGAAGTAAATGTTGGAACCAAGGATAAGTGAGTTTAAATCTAATGTCAAACATATTTTTATTAAAAAAAATCAAACAGATGATTTGTAAGAATTTAAAAGGCATTGAATGATCTATAACAGGATTAAAAGACCATGCCATTTGGGAACCAGCAGTTAGCGACTCCCACGTAGTTGACAGCGGTTCGCGTCCCGGACCCGATGGCTTAAAACTCACGCCGGGCGCGTGTGCATGCGTGCCCAAGATTCCAGGAGGAGAATGAAGGAGAAGGGATTGTGGCCTGACCATCCCCCCTGGGAGGTGATTTCTTGCTTTCTGTCTCTATGTCTCTCTCTGTCTGGCGAGCGCACGCGCCCTATAGCGAAAGCTTCTTCAAAAAAAAAAAAAAAAAAAAAGACCATGCCATTTAATTATTATTTTTTTTAATTTGCTAGAGGATGTTTGCTTATATATAAATTTATAGATATAAATACAGATATAGATACATAGATATAGATAGAGAGTGAGGGAGAATTAAGTACTCCTTCCCTTGGAGGATAGTAGTACTCCAATATCTTCTCTATTTATCCTTTCAGATTCTTTTTTTGAGAGAGTAAAAGCAAGTTTATTAAGGAAAGTGTACAGAATGGACTGTTCCATGAGTTTACCAGCCACTTGGAGGGGGTGAGTGAACAGTTACATTCCTTCCTTCCAAAGGAATGGGAGAATTGTTACCCAGAAGGAAAGAGGGAAGGGCTATCCTATAGGTAGGACAGACTCCTTTTGGAATTTTGGGCATGCATCCACACATGCCTTCTGTGTTTTCAAGCTGCAAGGTCCAGGTCTCAGATTGCACCCTTGGCTATGTGGGATCCAGCTTCTTTAACCACTACGTCTCCAGCTGGCTCCAATTTTATTTTTGATTGACATCGAACAATTATACATAGTACAGGTTCAAGTGGAATGTTTTAATACATTAATACAATGTTTAATGATCAAATTAGGGCAATTAGCATATCAATTATATGTGATACTAATCATTTCTTTGCAGAAAAACATTCAAAATTCTTTCTTCTAGCTATTTTGAAATAACTCCAGTCACCCTGCTGTGCAATGGGATGCTAGAATTTCTTGCTTCTATTTAAGTGTAACTTTGTACCTGTTTATCCCCCTCCCCACTACCCTTTTTAGCCTCTGGTAATAACTCTTCTACTCTTGGCACCAGCAGTTGGCACAATGGCTATGTCGCCGGACTCCTATGTAGTTGACCGTGGTTTGAGTCTCAGACTGGTAGCTTAAACTCAGGCCTGACGCATGTGTGTGAGTGCCCAAGATCCCAAGATTAGAATGGAGGAGGGATTTCAGTGTGGCCATCACCCCCTTGTGGGGGCGATTTCTCACTTTCTGTCTGTCTCTAGCTGTCTTTCTGGCGAGCGCACGTACCCTACAGCAAAAACCTCTCCAAAACAAAACAACTTTCTACTATCTTTTCCTGTGATATCAACATTTTCATTTTTTATTTTGCCACAAGGTGTGTTCACTTGAGAGAGAGAGTGAGAGAGAAAGTGAGAAATTTCCCTCCCAAGGGCATGGTCACATCACAATCCCTGCTCCATTATTCCCTCCTGTGGGGATTTAGGGCATGCAGACATACAGTTGGCATATTTTTAAAGCCATGGGGTCCAGGACTCAGACCATGCAGTCAGTCACATGGAATGCAGCCTTCTTAACCACCATACCCCTGGCTCATCCAATATCTAGATTCCAAATGGAAATAAGATCATACAGTATTTGTTTATCTATGCCTGGTTTATTTCTCTTAACATAATTTTTCCAGGTTCATCCATATTGCCACAAATGTCAAGATTTCATGTTTTTAATAGATGAACACTATTCCATTATGTAAATGTACCTTATTTTCTTTATCCATTTATCCCCTGATGGACACTTAAGTTGATTCTGTATCTTATCTATTGTGAGTAATGATGTAACAAACATGGATGTACAGAAATCTCTTTGACAGAATTATTTCAATTCCTTTGGATAGTCCATTTTAAATTTTATGTTTTTATTTATTTTAGAGTTTTTATATGCCAGAGGGAGACAGAAAGAGAGAAAGTAAGAAATCATCCGCCATGGGGATGGTTATCCTACAACCCCTTCTCCTCCATTCTACTCTCAGAATTTTGGGAATACATGCACACGTGCCCAGTGTGATTTTTAAGCCCCAGGTCTAGGACATAAATCATGGTTGGTCATTTGGGAGCCCAGCACCTTAATCACTATGCCATCTGCTGGCCCCCAATTTGAAACTTTTTGAGAAACCTCCTAACTGTTTATCATAATGATTGTATTATTTTAAATCCCCATGAACAATGTATAAGAGTTCTCTTTCTCCTCATTCCTGCCAATATTTGCTACTTTTTATGTCTTTGATAATACTCATTTTGAGGTGAAATGATATCTCATTGAGGATTCAATTTGCATTTTCCTGCTAATTAGTGTTGTTGAAAAAATTCTTGCCCAGATAAATGTCATGGAGAATTTCTGCCATATTTTCTGTTAGTAGTTGTATGGTTTTGAGTCCTTTCATCCATTTTAGTTTATCTTCATATATGGTGAGACACAGGGATTTAGGTTCAAATTTTTTGCATGTGGATATTGAGTTTTTCCAGCACTATTTTTTTTTTTTTTTTTGGAGAAGTTTTCACTATAGGGCACACACGCTCGCCAGACAGACAGAGAGAGACATAGAGACAGAAAGCGAGAAATCACTCCCCACCAGGGGGGATGGTCACGCCACAATCCCTTCTCCTTCATTCTCCTCTCAGGATCTTGGGCATGCACGCACACACGCCTGGCGTGAGTTTTAAGACACCGGGTCCGGGATGCAAACCGCGGTCGACTACGTGGGAGTCCAGCGACATAGCCATTACGCGAACTGCTGGTTCCCTTTCCAGCACTATTAATAGAAGATACTGATTTGTCTCTGATGTGTGTGTTCTTGGCATCTTTTTAAAAAACAAGTTGGCTATAAGCCTGTGGATTTTTTCCTGGATTCTCTAATCTGTCTCATTATTCTATGTATATATTTTTATGTCAATAACATGCTGTTTTGGTGACTATTGCTTTGTGATAGGTTTCAAAGTCAGGTAGATAGATGACAGTAACTTCACTCTTTTTGTGGGGCACTGCTTCACCTATTCAGGGTCTTCATAGTTTCCTATAAATTTTATAACTTTTTTCCTATTTCTGAATAGAAAATCATGAAGATTGTCATGGTATTGAATTTTTTTTTAAGTTTATTTATCGCCTTTTTTACTAATAGGGGAAGAAAATAGGAAGAGAGAGTGAAAAGTCAGGACACTCAACAAAGTTTCAACACTGTGACCTTCTTCCAGCCCTCCCAGGCAGATAGAATCATAGGCATGTACAAGTCAACCCAGAAACCAAATCTTGATCTTCCATCTGACTTTCAGCCTTGCAGAGCGGTGTGCTACTACTGCACCACTATACCTGAGCCTTAATTTTTTTTTTTTGACAGACAAGTAAATGAGAATTTATTCCTTCATTATACAGATTTTTCTGTATCAAATAATTACTGAGCAATATGCAGTCTTCTAAATAGAGAGAATAGGCTGTGAATATAAAACAAAAGAGATCCTGCTTTTTTGGTGAGACACAGAGAAGAATAACATATAATGACTCAACATAAATATATCCCTATCTAGCTATGATCAGTGATCTATGATATGCAATGTTAGTGAAAAATATAATAAGCTACAAAAGGAAGTATAAGAAGATAAAAGTGATGAAAAAGTCAAGTTCTTTGAGATGGGTTAATTAGAGAAGACATGTATAGGTATATCATAATTAAGCAGAACCTTAACGATTAAGCCATGCAGCTATGTAAGAAAAGAGCATTCATGTAGGAAAATTTGCAACTACAAAAACTTTCTGAGGAAATAAAATATTTTACATAAAGAGAAGGAGATAGTTAGAGGTAAGATCTATAAAGATTTACAGGAAAAACAGTGATAGATTTGGATCAGAGTAGTATCCTAATCATATTTGAAAGATTATTTTGACTTCTATGCAGAGTAGGGTCAGATGCAGGGCAGTAGAATCAGGGAAACCGAATATGAAATGTCAAAAATGTAGAGTAAATAAGTTGTAACATGGTTATTGACAACTTTGCATTTTCCTTAAGTTCTTTTTATTTATTTCTTTCATGAGAGAGAGAGGGCAAGGAAAGGAGAGAAAGAACCCTATATATCATAGTCTTCTTGCTGTGATCCCATGCCTATCCTCAGTCAGTGAGGATCATGGGTATACATACATGCCTGGCATTCACGGGGAGACCTCAGGACATGAACACAGGACCTTCTTTATGGCTTTAGCATTAAGGATCTTTGTGTTACCACTTTGCCACCATGGAAAGCTTGATTTCATATTTCTGAAAAATGGATGAAAAATTATGCTATCTGATAGTATAAATAGCTACATATAATAACTTTTGAATGATAATACCAAGACAGTGTTGATTAATGAATCAATATCAACTTGAAAGAAACCAAGGCACAGTACTTGGTTCTTGATAACATCTTATTGAGCATCTTTTTCAATGTTTTAATAAGTTCCATGGGAAGCATATTAATGAAATTCACTGATGACCTGAAGCTGGCAGTAAACACTGAAACACGCGTTGGCCATAAGATTATCTTTGGGGACTGGGAAATATAGTCACATTTTCCAGAATAACTGCAGTTTGCTTCAGAAAACCAAGCCTGAGACATCAGACAAAAATTCCAGACGAAGTCAAAATCACCAACCCGCCAACCCACAATTCCCATGATGTTTAAACTACAACTGAGTTCAGACTATAGCTGCAGTAGCAGAGAAAACCAAGAACAAGTGCTATCAAGGTACCAAGAATTTTCAGAAATATCTGTCAGTAAAGAAGTACACTATTTCAATTTTTTTTCAGGACTGAAAAAAAAAAAAAACAGGGAAACTAGAGTTCAAATCAATAGTAGATATATATTGTTTCTGTAGTAGGAGTATTTCAAGGGATATATAAACCAGGCCTTAGTGTAAATGGGATTGAACTATCTGGCATTCACCAGAGTAATTAAGTGGAAAGCTATAGTATGAGTGCTTTGGTCACTCACCCTTAGCACTGAAGAGAAAGAGAAGTGCTTCAAGGACTTAATAACATCCACATAATCCTACTCCTTTCATACACTAAACAGAAATAGTACATAGAACAAACACTGACTAATAAGAAATAGCTACTAAAAATGATATGGAAACAATCAGACAGAAACTAATCCCATGAAGAAAAGATACCAAATTAAGCATTCTACCTCAAATGAATCTTATTTAATAGAGCAAAATTGTCTTTTTTGGGGATTAAAAAAAAGTTTTATCTTGAACATGATTACAAAGAATATTACTTCGGGGACTGTCGGCGTCCGCCCCAGGGCTTGGGTCTGGCTGAATCATGATCAGGGGGCTGCTGGTGAGGAGGAGAAAGAGGACGAGAAAGAGAAAGCCCTCCATCTTGCCAGGACCGGGGAACTGGGAAGAATGAGACAAAGGGATAGAGTAGAAATGGACACAGGCAGCCTGAGTCTAGGTAGCCCAAGCAACTTGTGCCGCCCAGACGAACTGGACATCTTTATAGTACAAGGAGACATTACACATGTATGTTTCACGACACTTCATAGGTTGGTTGCCAGGTTACAGACAATAAGAAGCAATTAACAAATCTACAAGGGCTTAGTCATACCAGGCCAGGTGTATCCCTTGGTGATAATCCCATCAGGAGAAAATCTCATCTTCTTTTCTAATGCAGAGAACTAGCTGTTAGGTGTTCCATCAGATGTGTGTTGGAACGCCCCTAGTAATTTCCACCCTTGCTCTGTCTGCAGCCAAGGTCAAGGAAAGACAAGTTACAAGGTTCTGCCAAACCCCAAAAGAACAGGCGGTGTTTGCTCAGCGCATGGCCCCACACCTCAGATTCTCTCTTTTAAACGTGTCCCCACAGGGGACCAGCAGTTAGAGTAATGGCTATGTTGCTGGACTCCCACGTAGTCGCCTGCGGTTCACATCCCGGACCGGGTGGCTTAAAACTCACGCCGGGCACATGTGCGTGCGTGCCCAAGATCCCGAGAGGAGAATGGAGGAGAAGGGATTGCGGCGTGGCCATCCCCCCTGGGGGGTGATTTTTCGCTTTCTGTCTTTCTGTCTCTCTCTCTCTGTCTGGCGAGTGCACACGCCCTATAGCTAAAACCTCTCAAAAAAAAAAAAACCAAAATATTACTTCAAAGAGGAAAAAAAATTGAACACTCTTGGAATTTAAGTTTTCTAATCATAAAACTTAAAGTAAAATATTTTATTAAATGAACTAAAAAAAGAGTAATTAGTGAAATGGAACATAGAAGAAATATTCAAAAAACACAGTACAAAAACAACAAAGATAAGAAAGATATGAAAAAAATATTTATACATATAGAACGCATTTCTAGATATTTCAAACTTTATAATGGAAAAGTATTTGAGTGAAAGGAAGAATACAGATAATTTTAAATAACAAAAATAAACTGAAGAAAAAGTCAATATGACTGATAAATTTAAAAAAAAAAAAAAAGCTTTCTTATATGCCTGATCAGGAATAGTTAGGCTATACATCGGGGGACCAGGAGATGGTGTAATGGTTATGTCACTGGACTCACCCGTAGTCGACTGCAATTCAAATCCCAGACCTGGCAGCCAGAAACCCACACTGTCACACTGCATGCCTGTGCGTGTGTGCCCAAAATCCTGAGAGGAGAATAGAGGAGAGGGGATTCTGCCATGGCCGTCCGCCCAGGGTGAGATTTCTCACTTTCTCTCTCTCCGTCTTTCTGGCAAGTGCATACTCCCTATAGTAAAAATCTCTCTTAAAAAAAGAAAAAAGAATGCATATTGGGCCGACCATGCACCACAGCAGTTAAGTGCTGGACATACAGAGCCATATCACAGATGGCTGACTGAGGTTTGAATCTCATTCTCAGAGACTTGAGAAAAAGGCCTGGAGTGTGTACATACATGCCTAAAATCATGATGAGATAAATAAATGGAGGAAAAAGGATTGTGATGTGAGCACACTTGATTGAGAGATGCCTTCTCTCTCTCACACACTCTTCTGCAAGCACATGCACTCTGATAATTAAAAAAAAAAAAAGCCTCCCAGTTAAGAATACATCTCAACAGGGCCAGCCAGGTGGCATGGTGCTTAAGGCAGTTGGATCCCACATGGCCAACTGTGAAGCTGCATTGGAAAGATGAATTTCACTTTTTTTTTTATGGACTGCTATAAAGAGACCACATGAAAAATGTTTGACAAAATCATAAAATTGGGATCCATGCTTACAAGGTTTTTTTGGAGGAAGAAGACAAATAAACTCAAGGAAACATAACAGCTACATGTTTTTCTGCAAATATAATAACTATTCCCTGAGTTATATAAAATAGTCCTATACACATTGTTTTACATGAGCAAAGATTTGTATGTCTGTGGTCTGACAGAATAAGGAGTTAGTTGGCATTATTGAGGATATAAAAAACTACACACACGCACACACATTTACCAGACACTGTGCATAGTTAAGGTGTATATACTAGTTTAAAATGGAATTTCTCCTTAAATATATGTTTTAAGTTCACTTAAGTATTTTACTTTATTGCAATATTTCACAGATTTTTCTTTTAATTTCCTATTGCTTTTCTTGTTAAACCTTACAGTTTTGCCTCCTTTAATTTTACATGTTTGGGCTAGAAAGAGATACAGGATAGTATGTGTCTGTGCATTAATTATAGTAAATTAATATTGATATGAACAACTTTTTATTTAAAAAAATAATCCTTAGGTTTTGTGAAAGTGGGTCTCAATCATTGCATTAGTTAATGACTAGCAAAGTGAATTATTTCCTCTTAGTATTATATAGTTAAGCATCATCTTTTTTAAATTAAATGCTAATATAAAAATATCAGAGATCAGTAATTAGTTTACTATCTATTCACTTCTTAAGAAATGGAACTTTTAGTTGAACATATGGTCACCTCCAATAAAGACCGTAGTTCCATCCTTCATTCCTCCATTCTCCTTTTCAGTGTAAAGGGGCTTTGTAACTGCACTCAGCTAATGGGATATAAGATGTGTTTAAGGTTTGACACGTGACAGCTTGAGAATCTTTTTTTTTTTTTTCTCACTAGTGAGCAGCAGAGAGAGGGAGAGGAGAAAGAACCTCTTGTGGTAAATGATCAGGTCACACAACATTCCCTTGTCCTCTTTCTCTCCTCTTTTCAGAATTTTGTCCTTCCTTTCAGAATTTTGGACACCCAGGTTCATGTGCTGGGCTTGGGATTTCTACTATGTTGTCGACCATCTGGGAGCCAGCTGCCTCATTCACCAGGCTAAGGATCTGACCTCAGATACCTTCTTAAAGAGGCACTGAGTAGCCTTCTTATCCCATTCATTTTTACTCTTTTCCTGTGTAGTTACCTCTAGCACAGATGCCCTTTGGAACGTCGGAATGAGATTCAGACTCTAGCTAAGGACGAGTAGTAAACTTGACATTCCAACAGGATGAAGAAATGGAGAGGAAAGGATTGAGACATGGCCACACTCTATTGTGAGGTGCTTTCACTCTCTCGCTCTTTACAGTGAGCGTCTAAACCCTCTGGCAAAAAAATAAACAAAACAAACAAAACAACTCTGTCTTAATGCAGACATATTATCTTAGAATAAGGCCTCATTTTATAATCAATTAAAAAATTTTTTAAGGTTTTTGCCATAGGATCCATGCATTAACTGAAGAGAGACAGAGAGAAGGCTAGTGAGAAATCACCCCCAAAGGGCATGGCTACACCACAATCGCTTCTTCATTTCCTCTAGTGATTTTGGGCATGCACACACATACATGCACAGCACAATTTTCAAGTCGCCAAGTCCAGGTCCCAAACTGCAGTTTGGCCACCTAGGAGTTCAGCACCATAACCACTACACCACATGCTGGTGCTAAAGAGTCAATTAAAAACTGTTAGAGAGAGTGTGTACTTGTCAGAGAGAGAGATACTGAGGAAGTGTCCTCCCTTCCCATTGGGGATGGTCAAGGCACAAGTTTTTCTCCATTTTTCCCTCCTTTTGGGAGTTTTGAGCAAATACACACAAGTGCGTTTTTCAAGCTGCTGGATCTAGGACTCAAATGGCATAGTGCAACACGTGCAATCCACCTTAACCATTGAGCCACTGGCTGTCCTGAGAGTATAGTTTTGATTAGTCAGGTCAAGGGGAAAGTTTGTAGTGATATCGTTTCTGGTCAACTAACTCTGGCTGTTGCTTCTTGCAATCAATGAAATGAGAGGCAGAAGCTGGAAAAGAAGGGAATTTATTCTTGTAACTGGTTAAAGGGAGATAGTCAGCAAGCACCATCAAACTAACAAAGCATATTCTCAGTATTCATAGGTACAAGATACAGGCACATGCAAACCATTCCTCACTTCAGTCAATAAGAATTGATTGCTTTCCCCTGAGTAATTATTCTGATTCCTGTTTTACTTCAGTTGCCCATTTTTGGTTTCTCATCTAACCATTCCTTTAAAAGATCTCCCTATGACTCAGCAGTTGGTCGGATTGTCCTTGTTAGAGGCCTTTCTTAATTTCAAAATGGCTGCAGTTCTGCTAGACTTTAAGCTGGCCTGTGTCAATACTAGGAAAGTGAAAGTTTCATTTCAATCTGAACAAAAGTATAAATTTTCAAGTGTGAGGGAGCTTCGCTTTGTCTTGAATTTGGCATTATAGTTCTTTTTCTCTTCTCTCTAAGCTCTTTTCTAGGGTGACCTTAACCAACAGATTTTTGAATCTATAAATGCAGATGAGTCTCAGAAAATGCAGATGAGTCCCAAAATTACAGGTGCAACACCTTCTATTACCTGTACTCCAAAAGTGTTTATCTACTTTCCTACTTCATGCATCCATTTGGTTTTCTCATAATTATTGTCTACAAAGCATAACAATAATGCTTAATTTTAAACTGCTCAAGAATGATCAGTTTTTCTCCATCTTATCATAACCAATGTATTACCAATTTTTTTTTTTTGTTTAATTTGCTGGGGGGAACATGTGCTCACCAGAGAGAGATGGAGAGAGAGAGAGGAATGGCGGGGGTGGGGGGGGCAAGTGAGAAAGCATTCCCCATGGGGTATGGTCAAGCCATATCCCTTCTCCTCCATCTTTCCCTTCAGGTTTTTGGGTATGCATGCACAAGCGCCAAGTTTGTGTTTCAAACCACTGGGTCCGAACTTGAATTATGTGGTCGGCCTTGTGGGATACAGTCTCCTTAACCATCACTCCACCAGCTGACACCTGTTATAAGCCTTCAATGAGTTTATTTATAAATCACATCTTGATTCTCTTTCCCATGACTACTACTTAATAAATCCATCCATCACCCAGGATAAATAGAAACACATTTTATCCTAGCTTCCTTTTTCAAATTTTACCTCCTTTTAATGTATTCACTAAACATTAATCCACTCATTTCCTGTATTTCAACCAGAATGATATTTCCATAAAATAATTAGATTTGGAGGATACTTTATTTAAACCTGAAATGGTTTCCCATTAGCCTTAGAATAAAATCAAAACCTCATAGAATATTCTTTAATGCCAGATATTAACTAAGACCCTGTTGGATGCCTTAATTTCCTGAAATCATTCAATGTACTCTCACAGTCTGATCATCTTGACCTACTTTCCAATTCTGCTCAACTTGATTTCATTCCGGTAAGACCTGCTTTCTCTTTCAAACTTATGTATGTCTCAGCTCTTAGTATGTTTGGTTACTTCTTGTCATTCACGTATCATATTGAGTATTACCTAAGGGAGGCTTTTCCTGAAAATTCAACAGACTATAACCATCCATTCTTTACCTCAATTAACATATTTTATTTTTATTATGTAATTTCTTAATATGGATCAATCTTGATAGATTTAATTTGTTTTCATTTTCCTCTTAATAGAAGGTAAGTTCTACAAACATAGTGATCTGATCTTCTTACTCATCTCAGTTTCCCCTGTATCCAGTGTAGTGTTTGACAAGCAGTAAATCAATGAATATTTAGAACAAAGAAGTAAATTAATCAAATATATGGTACCTGTTGTCCTGAAATTCAAACTGCTAACTAAGGATGTTGTCCATACTGCACATTACTAATTTTTATCTCTGTAATAATAAGATAGACAATAAAAAGTGTTTCTACATTTTATGTTCCTCTTGACTGATGTAAACAGTTTTGTTTTTTAAGAGAGAGAATATTCTCAGTTTTCCATAGGCAAAGTCACTGGGTTGATGCAGTAACCAATGTCAAGTTTACTTATTATTAGTAATTGATTAAAAGGCAGAGCTAACTTTCCACCGAGCTGAGAAGGGTGAGGATTAGAATGAAAATCTGTTTCTGGTGGCTGCAATTCCTATTAAAGCTCTCTTTTGTGTTCTCATTTCGGATGCAGTCCAACACAATAGTTAATTTTGTTCTTTGATTTTTTAGAGTAACTCAGTTTTCAATAAACATTCCCACTTACAGAGGTAAGCGTATTTTAGGACTCGAATCCTGGCACCCAGTTGTCTACTATGCTTTAATGCAGTTAATCCATTCTTGGATAACCTAGCATTAATTGTAGTTTTCAGCTATCTTTAATGATATTCTCTAGTTAATTACATGTTGATATCAGCATAATAAAGACATCAGTGGCAATATGTGAAATACGCTTTCTTTAATAATTTACATTTAACAAAAGAAGCAAAGAGAAATATCGAGTGCTTGAACCTAACTTCATATTTTGAACTTCTTTTTTTGATTCTTCCAAAACCCAATCCCCTATTGTGCTTGCTGTCTCAGTCTCCAGAATCATTTGTAATTGTTGATATACTTGGACTTGCAATTTAAGTAAATCCAATTTGTAACACTCAGATATGTATTATATTTTAGTTTATTTATATTTTCTTTTTATTTTGGTTAATGTTTGGCATATGGTCTAAGTAATTCACGTTTGAAACCATGGACTTATCTTTAATTCATCCTTAAATTTATTCTATTTAATGAATTTTATTTTAAATGTTTCATTGATTTGCGGTTCCATTTACTCTGAAGTTCTGTTCATTGTTTTATTTCATTTTGTTCTTTTTGTTCCCTCTACTGCATTTTGTATGTCTATTATTCTGTATTCTCTGTCAATTTTAGTAGTGTATTATAGCATAATTAGATATATTTACTAAGTATTAACAGTCTGGCAATGCACTCCAATACTATATTCACTAAAAATGCTATATTCTTTAAATGAATATTGTCATCATCATATTGTAAATGAGAAAAGTGAAATGCACTCAGATGTACACAATTTGGTTTTGAATATCTCACTCATATCCACTATATAATGCAGGGATATTATTTTTCTTAGAAAGATACTTACCTAGCTCTTTGGCTTCTATAAGGCAGGTGACAGGTTCTCCCTTCCTCAATTTAGGACATCAGAATTAGGGAGTTTCTCATAGCCTGTATTTGGGGACAAACTGCCAATCAAGTTAAGAAAATCTAAGAAGTTTCACAAAAGAAGGTAATATGCTATACTAAGCCTGGAAAAATTTAATTACAAAAGATATCTATTTCATTTAATAATCAAGATACACTTCAGTCACACTCTACATAGCCACTCTTGGGGCTGTTTTAGAGCTAACTCATTGTAGTTTAAGTGCTGAACAGCAAGATATAATTGGTAAAGCTTATCTGGTACTTAGAACACAGCAAAATACAAGAATTCACAGTAAGCAGAAATAGCCTCTTCTTTTTATAATACATTCTCTTAAAATAGTAAGAGAAAATCCAATTTAGCTTACTGAGAGATAATTTTAACTCCTTAGATTGTCTAAATTCATTTTTCCAGTGGTACAGCTTTTCAAGAAAGAGATTTAAATTAACGTTATTGTATCCCATTTAAATGAATAATTATTAACAAAGTTACTTAAATTAATTGTCAACAACTTGAAAACCTAAAAAGGTAAAGAAGACCAGGTCTTTAATATTCTCTTATTTTAGACTCTATAACCCTCAGATGATCCCAATATAAGTAGGTGCTCATGTACATAAGTACATTCATGCACATACACATCATTAAAGTAAATCTAAAAATCTATGCAAAAGAATTGTTTCATGCAAGAGTAAATCTTTGAACTTTTCAAAAAGGTGAAGAAATAGAACCAAAAACCTTATGGGAAACAATATAAGCATGAAAAAAATGTCTCTTTAATTATATACTGTGTCTCTATAGTGATTGTTTTGATTATTGATATGTTTATTGGAAAGACTTGCTATTGGAATATACTCAAAGTTCTATAAATAAGCTTTCATATAACTATAAATATTCCAAACACTGACTGACTTATTTGCATAAACAAAAATCAGTATTAACATGTTATCTTCTTTCACACTATTTTAGTTGCTTAGAATAAGAGACTAGAATTTAATTAACCTCTCAGAAATAAAATATTTAGTTTGACAATAAAAGTGGAATATCACCTTGTGTTGTATGATGATGCCCAAGCTGTAAGTATCACTGATAGTATGATTTGCAGAGATAATCTAAGTCCATTTAAAGATGCACAGAAAGAAGGGACACCTTCAACACTGAGAGATGACTTCTAATTATTTGTCGTCTTGTCTACATCACTGTGCAGTTGCATTCAGAGGCTATTGGATCATAATTTAGTCTTGGAATTGAGTGTGTATTTCATCTATGGGGCAAAATCTTGGAGAAGCTGCTTATGACTGTGAAATGTACAGAAAAATCTGGCTCAGCATCAAATATTTATTAAGTCTACTTACTTACATAAATGAGAATCTTTATTAGGCAGACAACAAATTGGGCCTCAAGAGCTATTTATGTTTATACTTTCCTAGGTAATTAAATAGGTTTCCTTGTGAAGTTAGCTATAACTTTCACCGATCCAATCCCAAATTAAATCCAATGAATTTCCCACCTACTATATATTCAAGATCCATGAGGGCAACACTATATTAAAAAGTTACCCAATCTTTCAACATGGGATAAGACAACCCAGCACTCAGTTAAGATGTTTCACTTAATAAGCTGCCTGCATAGCAGTATAAAAACCATTTGATTGAAGAAACATTTTTTTGTTTAATTAAAACTTCATATTTCAATATTGACTGTGAGTGATTATAGCCCAAAAGCTATGATTATGGGCATTAGAGGAAGACATACCAAATCTAAATCATGCCTGTAGCACTTTAAGTTGTATGATTATAAGAGAATCATTTACACATTTGTAAAATGGGATAGAATTTATTGTCTACCCTACAGGCTAGTTGGGAGACTCACTATAGATTCATAATGAATATGAATTACTTTTGAAAATTGAGAAATAGGCTTGTACTTTACAATCACTCATAACTACTTGTCTCTCTCTCTCTACTTTTCTAGGTAGTTGAGACACCGTGCTCAACTTGGCTGACCAAAGATTGAAGTCAACCAAATAGAAATGGCAGAGAGGAGATAACTAGACATATAATCCCATTGTAGTCCTTCAGAGAAGTCCACAATGAGTAAACACTGCTAAGACGCCTGCCTGAGTTTGTTCCTGGACACTTGTAAAGCTTGTGTCAACAGAAAAAGATAAAAGATCATCCTGCTTCACATCTGTCCTTGCCTCATTTCCCTTTTAGCTCCACCATCACCACCTTGCACTAGTACTGTCCAAATAGATTTTCTATATAACACAGACTAAGACACGTGGTTTAGAGCAATAGTTTATTATATTTCTTAAACATTATTATTCATTTTTTTAAGTTGGAGTGTGGTTTATTGAGTTTTAAATGAGAAAATATGTGTCTATATTATGAAATTAGTTTTATTGGACATTTATGTGGCATGAAGGTGATCGTTTCTGAATAACATTGACTTATATAGGATAACTAAGCATTAATTGCATCTTCTGTTTGTGTTTTATGATGACTCAGTAAGCTAATAAGATTCACTGCTAATTCCTATGCAGATATAATATGAAATGATGAGTACAATTTATTTAACATGCTCTTGAATTTTTAGTATTTGCTGACTTCTATTGAGTATAAAACTTATTTTAAGCCATAATCAGTGGTTTCTTTTTCCTTCTTATTCTTTTTCCTTCGCTTTTTCTTTTCTTTCTTTCTTTGTTTTTGTTTTTAATTTGCTATTGAACATGTGTGCTTCGCAAAGAGAGAGAGAGGGAGAGAGATAAAGTGAGAAAACATTCCTCAGGGGGATGATCATGCCTCAATCACTCCTCCCCTCATGATTTTGGGCATGCACATACATACACATGTCATGTTTTCAAAACTGCTAAGTCTGGAACTCCAACTGCTCAGTTAGCCACATGGAGTAAAGTCATCTTACCTACTATGCCACCAGCCATCAAGAAAGTAAATATTTTTTATGTACACAAATTATAGAATAGACAATTGGGCATGGGAGGACAGATAGGTCTTGCAAAATTATAGGTTTATTTAATTGTTGTTGTTAAAAAAATTTATTTTGGGACCAGCAGTTGGTGTAATGGCTATGTCACCAGACTCCCTTGTAACGAACCATGGTTTGAGCCCCGGACACAGTGGCTTAAACCCACACTGGGCACGTATGCATGCTTGCCCAAGATCCTGAGAGGAGAATGGAGGAGAAGGGATTGCGGTGTGGCCATCACCCCTGGGGGGTAATTTCTTGCTTTCTGTCTCTCTGTCTCTCTGTCATTCTGGTGAGCACATACACCCTATAACAAAAACCTCTTCTCCCCCCCAAATTATTTTATTGGGACCAGCAGATGGCATAATGGTTATGTCACTGGACTCCCACGTAGTTGACTGCAGTTTGAGTCCTGGAGCTGCCAGCTTAAAACTCACAACGGGTGTGTGTGTGTGCTTGCCCAAGATCCCAAGAGGAGCCTAGAGGAGAAGGGATTGCAGCATGGCCATCTCCATTGGTGGGGTGATTTCTCACTTTCTGTCTCTCCAGTGAGCACACATGCCCTACAGCAAAAATCTCTCTTAAAAAAATTATTTTATTAGAATTTTAATTAATTAATTAATTTAATGACAGTGAGAAAGGGAGAGACAGGCACTCTCCACAAGCCCTGATCTGTCCCTAATCTCAGCTTTCTCACTCAGGTTACAGGTTCAAGGAGGTCATAGGATACAAACCCATGACCTTAACTATGTGGTTCAAGTTGCAGTGAACCACTTCACTACACATTACCTGACCCTACAAACTCTCTTGTGTAATAACCAGTAGAGATTTTTCTGATATGCATCCTTTATGTTATTCAAATTTGTTATAAAATATTTACTTTTTAAGCTGATTGTTTTTATTTAAAAATTATCTTATAGTGTGAAAACCATAATTTGTTACAGTATGCAGAAGGAAAATTTGTGTACGGTGATCTGTCAACCACATTATGGAACCTGTTCTTTCCTCGGGGTGGCTCTCCTGAGGAAGGAGAGCATTTATAGCAACGATGCTTTCCCCCATGGGCTAATGATCAAGAAAGAACTGCAACCCTTTAGAGAGTTAAGGTTTACACGGGTTGCCTAATTACATGCTGTTCAGCCTAACGAGTGCATGAAGAAAGGTGAGCCAGACAAAGTTTCTTTCTGCTTATTGGATCAGATTGAATTTCAATACGAAGTTTGATATTTTGCCATGTCCTGGTAGAATGACTTTTCTACTTTAGACAGAATCATTCTAGGTAGCAACAGAATGAGGTCAGAATAATTCCAATAAACTAACAATCTGAATAAAGTTTTAGATGGGAACTAAAGAAATATAATCAAGTATAAAATAGTGGAGACCTTATGAGAATTTAAAATTATTTAAATACTTATTTCTTGTCTACTGCTTCAATGGTAGTTAAAGTCAGTTGAAACTAGACACAGTGGAATGTTCTGCTAAAATGTTGTGCTCAACAGACTGGGACTACATGGGAGGCCCAGATCCGTTTTTTTTTTAAATAATTATTTATTTAATTGTACTCACTCATTCATTTATTTTATTATTATTATTATTATTATTATTATTTTTAAATTTGACTAGAGAGAGAGAGAAAGGGAAAGTGAGAAAGCAAGCCTCCAAGTCTGGTACTTGAACCGTGGTTGGCAATATGGGAGTGTCCAGAGCCTTAACCACCATGCCACCTGCATTTCTTTTAAAAAGTTATTGCCTTAGGGGCTTGCACTTGCCAAAGAGACAGACAGAGACACAGAGGAAAAGTCAGAAATCACCCCCTCCAGCCCCCTGAGAGAGGATGACCATGCCACAGTCCTTTCTCCTTCATTTTTCTCTTATTTTGTTTTATTTTTATTTAAAAAATAATTTTTAATTTCATTTTCTTTCATACATTCAATCGCATTATTATTTGTCTTACAAAATGGACATTTCAACAGGTGAACATTTCTCCCTAGTACTGTTGATAAAACTACGAAATATCTTCAACAGATAATACCACACCTCTTTGTGCCATGAATGCTTTGCCTCCCTGTCCCTCCCCCACATGTTCTTCCTCAGACCCTCCTCTTTCACACACACTATATCTGGTATTTACTTCTATATAGTGTGTTTCTATATCCTTTAGACAATTAGTTTCAGTCATAGAGTGCAGAAACACACACACACACACACACACACACACACACACACAGAGTGTGATTTTTAAACCACTGGGTCTGGACTCGAACACCATGGTTGGCCATGTGGGAGCCCAGTGACGTAACCGCTACACTGTCTGCTGGCCCCAGAAATTCAATTTCTAGTTCTACCTCAAGCTGACTGTGGTGGTTTCTACTTGTAACCCCAGTAACTCGAGGAGGCTGAGGCAGGAGGATTGCAAGCTCAAGGCTGGCCTGGGAAAACAAGGCTCTGTCTAAAAAGGGGTTGAGTGTGGCAGCATGAACCCGTCCCAGCAGGGAGTCTGAGACAGGGGGATCACGACAGCAAGAACCTAGTCTGAGTAATGTATAAGAATAGTTTTGGAGGCCCAAGGTCAAGGGGCCGCTGGTGGGAGTCTTCTTGGTGGAGACCTAAGGTGGTTCAGGGCATCACATACAAGAACTTGAGCAGAACCAATGATATTTTAAATCCAAGTTTTTTTCCTTTCTTCCTTATTCTTTCCTTCCTTCCATTCTTTCTCTTTCTTTTTCTTTCTCTTTTCTTCTTTCTTTCTTTCTTTCTTTCTTTCTTTCTTTCTTTCTTTCTTTCTTTCTTTCTTTTTCTTCTTCTATCTTTCTGTTCTTTTGTTTACTTTAAGACAGGATCTTGCCCTGTCACTATCCTGCCTTAGTCTCTTTTTTTTTAAGACAGGGTCTCACTATGTTGCCCAGGCCAGTCTTGAGCTCCTTAAACTGCTGTGATTACAAATGCAGGACATTTCTCCTGTAATGGATTGGGACTCTAATCTAGTTCTTCCATGTGGTTCCAGCCCGCAGAGGATAGCATCTTGGCTGTCCCTGTGGCTAGACCACTGTTTAATTTTTTTCCCCAAGGTTTTTGTCTCAGGGCACTTGTGCTCACTGGAGAGAGAGAGAGAGACAGTGAGAAAAAAAGTGAGAAATCACCCCCCAGTGGAGATGGCCATACTGCAGTCCCTTCTCCTCTATTATTCTGGGATATTAGACACACACGCACATGTGCCTAGCATGAGTCTCAACCCACCATGTCTGAGACTCAAACCACAATTGACCACTATACCATCTGCTGACCCCCATACTATTTAATTTTTATAGCAATCTTTTACAAACTGGAGTTTCATTATTTTTGTCAAGCAATTGATAAAAATATAAGTAGATGATATTGTTGCATATTTTTGTGATTAACCAAAGGGCTATTTACACATAGAAACTGTCAAATCATATCATGTCTTCAAAATTTCTTTAAGAGTTTGTCTTATCATGATAGTTAGTAAGTATTAGTATTTTTAGTTAAAAATACATAAAATGCTTTATGTCATAAGCATTGAGGCAACATTGGAGTTAAAGATAATCAAGATATCTTGAGAAATATTTAGGATTTAATTCACTTAAATTATCCTAATACAGAAATATTCAGATTACTAATTAATTCCATTTTATTAATTCACTGTCATTAGCCATAACTATTATATAATTCAGTTCACTTTAACTGCAAACTTTTTTTCCAGCAGTACATATTTCTGTAGTTTTTATAAGGAAAAAAATGAATGAGCTGAATAATAAACCATATATTAATAAAAATGACTATTTGTATTAGAACAATGTATAGGAAAAATCAGAAATGTCATATTTCCCATTTGAAGTTTCAAATGCTTGCAAGTTTCTTTAGGAGAGAGGACAATATAAAAGAGCTGAAGATCCTAGAGGAACGTGAAACATGGAGTAAGTAAACAGAAGATTTGTTTCCAAAGGGCAAAGAGAAGACATTAGTAACTGAAGAAAATCTTTCCAATTCCTTCTAAGGGCATTGGTGGCATGTAATATTCTGCTGAAAAATATGGATATTTTTACAACCTATAAATCAGATTTATCAGGTAACTAAAACATAAGATTATAGTACTAGCTATATGTTATGTAATATGCAATTAACATATGTATTTTTGCAGTAGTTAAATATAAAGACAGGAAAACACTCCATTTACCTTTTAATTCATCTTTTTCAGTTAGTTCCAAACTCCTTTTGTATCTTTCGGTTTTGCATTACCCATTTCAATGAGATGGGGAAAGGAGGAGGAAAGGTTGTTGGGGGAACTAGAAAGAAAAATAATGGAGGAAAAGCTTTTCCGTGTTGTAAATAAGATTTTATTTTAATTATCACCAAATATAATCTTCTTTGTTTCTTTTTAGTATCATTATTAGTTTTGCTGTATCTTTAACATTGCACATAGCTGAGAGCTCTTGAGCTCTCAATGAATATTTCTGCAACTTTTAATATGATAAAAATATGACTAATAGTATATCAATGCTGCTGAGTAATGTGCATTTACAGATGAACCGGTTATGTATACATACTGAGTAAATGATTGCATTTACTCAGCCATCTGTTCCTTAAATATTAGGACTTATGCACAGCTTCAACATCTGTGTATGCACATATATTTTTGTACAGTGCTGGTAAAATGCTGACAAAAGTGGAAAACAAAAAAATAAACCAATGGGATTTCAAAGGACTTCACTTTTCTTGGATTTATGTAGATTTATCTCCTGCTTCTAAAGTACATCTGTTGTATTTACTGAAATTCTAAAACTAATCAAAATGTTTTGGAGAACAGAAATGCATTTAAATTAAATTTCAAATGCTTTGTAAATTCACAAATTGATTTTCAAACAGATGTACCCCATTGAACTAAAATTTTACTATCAGTAGGATAATTTCTTCTACGCAATACATAGCTACCCCATTACTTAAAGAAGAATCACCTTTAATAAACCTTAAAAGATTAAGGCAGTCACTTACTGTGCCAGCATTTTTTCCAATTAGGAAAAACATTGCACCCAAATACACACCATCACTCAGATAAAGAAACAAATGTAATTTCCAAGATCAATATCTCTGAAGAGCCTAGTGAAGGGACATAGAGTTTTGCTTATATTTGCAAATTAACAAAGAGAAAAAATAAAGGAAATAAAGGAAGCAAGAAAAGAAAGGAATAAAAGGAGGGAAGAAGGAATGAAAGACATGAAGAAGCAAAAGGGAAGAGATGAAACAAAAATGAGGGGAAAAGCAAAGGAAGGGAGGGCGAGGATGGTGGGTCATGATGTCAAAGAAGGAGACAAAAAAGGAGGAAAGAGTTAGGAAGTATTGCAGAGAAGGATGGAGAAGAGAAATGGCAAGGCAAGAAAGGGACATAGTCTAATAGAATTCACAAGAACTGAAATAATTAAATGATTTGTGTCAGAAAAAAGTATTTAGCATGAAAATGTTACAAGTGAATGTAAAAATACATAGACCTAGAACAATATTGGAAGCAGTCTTAATGTACTACTTTTTGTATATGAATGCAACTTTGATCTTGAGCACAAGGAAATGAAAATGGTACATTTTTGAAAGAAATGTCACATTATGACTGTGAATCATACAGAGCACAGAATAATGTTCTTTAAATATTAACCAGGCTAAGTTATCTTATGACCAACAGAGAATGACAAAGTACATGTGGTAAGGTATCAATGTGCTTCCAGTGAAGACAGAGAAAAATATAGGTCGTGATTTGAAATTATTGTCATTTGAGTTTGTAATGTACAACTTCTTGAGAGTAGATAAAATCTCTGAAGTATTCTGAAAATTCATTCTTTAACTGTTGATAATTATGGTAACATGTAAGAGATCTATAGGGTAATCAGTAATATTGCAAACTAAATGGAAGTTAAACAGTACTGTAGACCCACTCTACAGAATGCAAAAGATTTTTTAAGTATTCGAACTGCATATTAAGTATTTAGCCATTTCCTTTAAGTAATTCTCACTGCTAACACCATAGGGGAGTTTGTCGTTAATCTTTAATAGTCTTTAAGGATGATTACTGTTCATCACTAATTCATGTATAATTGTATATGGTTAATCCCACTTTTAACAACATGGCATTATTGAATAGGGTACATGAATTGCTAGATAAACGTATCTGGGGATTAATTCCATGAACTCTGAAAAACTCTTAGGACCTTTAGCCAAAGTTAGAATACTGCTGGGAGAATTGGATACTTTTGAGTTTTTTTTATAGGAACCCATGTTATCACCTGAAACCTGTCCATTAATCTTGTATCTTGCTTTGAAAGAAAAAACTCACGTGTCCTGGAGATTTTGGAAATGTCTTTATATTCTGCGGGACTCTGAATATAGGTACATCCACAAAGGGCATTATGGAATACCTTTCCGTCAGCCATTTCTCAGGATGCAGAGCCTTGGGTTCCAAAAGGAAGAGCCAGACAATGTTTTTCTCATTTTAGGTCTATCTGCCTTTTATTTTTAGATTCTAGTATTAGATTACTTATTGTCTTGGTTGATGATGATTTTGTGTTATTTTATAGTTTTCTGAGCTTTCATCTGTGTAATAGTATGATATGAAAGACTGCAATGAAAACGGAAAATTGCATTACTCAGAACTCTCTCATGTACATTTTTAACTTTCCTCATATATCTTTCCTGATGTTAAGGTTGGAGAAATTAATGACTTAGACCTGGTCTGTCTTTTGATTTGTTAACTTCTCACCAAATCTAACTTCTCTATTCAGTACTGTTCCTAGAGTTATGAGTAGAAGGTATTTTCTTAGAGTGGATATTTCTGATTTTCCTTGGGCACCTTAATTTAGTTGCTGCCTTATTTCAAGACCCAATTTCTAGGGACCAGCAGTTACCGTAATGGCTATGTCGCTGGACTCCCACATAGTCGACCGCGGTTCGCGTCCCGGACCCGGTGGCTTAAACTCATGCCGGGCACGTGTGTGCGTGTGCCCAAGATCCCGAGAGGAGAATGGAGGAGAAGGGATTGCGGTGCGGTCATCCCCCCTGGGGGGTGATTTCTCGCTTTCTATCTCTCTATCTCTCTCTGTCTGTCTGGAGAGTGTACGCGTCCTATAGCAAAAGAACTCTCCCCCCCCCAAAAAAAAAAAAAAGACCCAATTTCTATAGGGTTTATCTACATAAAATAAAGATTTGCTTTTTGTTAGAATTGTTTTTTTTTTTGTTTGCTACTAATCACCAGGTAAATAATTTATTAGCAATGATAAACTGTTTCTTTTCACATAATACTTGATTTGATCTTATGCATTGTCAAGCCTATAAATATCTGTTAGTTATCAATTTAATGACTGGACTGATAGACCTTAATACTATTGGAATGTTTGAGATATATCTAATCTCAACTGGTCAAATTATCCCTCATTGATATCAATATAATACAAAGGATCCCTGGTGGATGCTCTAATATTAATCCTAAATGTCATCATCATTACTTACATACTAATATTTTTAAAAGATTTACATAAATAAGTTTCCACAAGAAAATAAAGGTTAAAACCTCAATACTATATTGTACACTTCAGCTTTTGACACATTTTAAATCAACTGATTTTTTACAAGGTGATTTTTTTTCTTTAGAAAATAAAATTTCATCTGGAAAAGGAACTACGATTTTTGTAAACCGGGAATTTATCTGAAGTTATTTCTATGATTTTGTAAATTCTCCACAACTGTTACAACTGATGATTTTTAGAGTACTTGCTACATCTATATAGTTATGACTTTATAGATAAGCATATGTGAACAATGAAGCAATATTATTGATACTAACAAGAGGAAAACCAAATATTAACTAAAATTTAGAAGCAATAACTATTTCAGAATTTAGGCATCTGACTTAATCTCAAGAGATATGCAAACATATCTCATATTGAAAACAATATTGAGTAGTATTCTGTAGTGTTTATGTTTCACATTTTTTCAGTACATTCATCTGTTTGTGGACATTTGGGTTGGTTCCATGTCTTAGCAATTTTGAATAATGCTGCAATAAATATGGATGTGCTAGTGTTTTTCTGACAGTATTTTCCTATCTTTTGGGTAGATACCCAAGAGTGGAATTATTGGATTATATTGTAGTTCTATTTGTAGGTCTTTGAGGAACCTCCATGCTGTTCTTCAGAGTGGCTGTACTAATTTACATTCCCATCAACAGTGTGAGTATAAATGCATGGAGAGCAATAATGATATTGGAGACAATGGGGGAGGAGGGTGAGAAATGAGAGAGAGTGAGAGGGAGGGAATCAAGGGAAAGAGACCCAAAGGGAAAGAAATTTGTTAATTATATGTGTATGGTAATGTTTTTGACTGGACCAATATGCAGTGCATTCCAATGGAAAAATTTATTTGATATCTTGTAATGATATACAATGATTAAATATATATAAAATAAAATATACTGAGAAATTTAGATAATAAACAAATATATATATATATATATATATATATATATATACACACACATAAGAAAATTTGGTGTTTTTGTAAATATGGAATGCTATATGAAGCGTCATAATATGTTGAAGAATAATTAATATAGGAGAACTTTTGTTGTGTGTATGTGTGCCTTTCATTAAGCATGAAAATAATGATTTGCCTTTATCATATTTATTATGAATGGATCTATTGTAATATATTCAGTTATAGACATTCCAGTCCTAGGAAGACATAGATAAATGAAAAACAGGAACTCACCAAAAAAGCAATATGATAAATTGATTGAATATATTGACAAATGAGAAGGGATTAAAATACCTCATATTTTATGAGCTAGAGTGAGTAAACAGGGCACACAAAATCTACTTGTAAATATCAAGTACTTATAAACATGGATTAAGGTAATAATTTCCAATTTGAGAGCAAATACAGGAACACTGAATAAGGAAAAAAAGGACAAAAAGTGCACAATGTTTTAGGGACAACTACAGTGCATCAGAGAGATGATACACACATACGAGTGTCACTTTAGAGTCACAGGGAGATATATTCCAAGACTCCTTAGTGGATGCCTGAAGCCATGGGTAATACTTAACATACTACATACTTGTTTTACATATATACATATACTATATCATATGTATATACTATGATATAGTTTATAAATTAGATACTGCAAGAAATTAACACTAAATAGTAATAAAATAGAACAATTGTAACAATATGTTGTAATAAAATGTATGTGGCTGTAATCTTTTCTTCTCTCATGATCTCAAAATATCTTACTTTACTCTACCTACTCTTCTTGCATTGTTGAGATGACAAAATGTCTACCTGATGAGATGAAGTGAAGTGAGTGAGGGGGGCATTGTGACACAGTTTTAGGCTACAACCAACCTTCTGACAGTATGTCAGAGGATGATTATCTGCTTTGGGTGTTCCTCGGTCTGGAACCATGACAAGGTGATGAGGGTTGAATGCCAGTAGCAGACAATGTTGATTGGGAATTTTCAATAGTTGAAAAGGAGTTTTACTTTGTTTTGCCAAAAATTTTTTGGAATAACATTGTAAGACTGTTTTTACTTTTAGGAAGAAGCACTGGTGGAATCATGCCTTCAATGATAAGGCTGTCACGTGCTTTCTGCTTATGTTGCTAGAACATAGGTAGAACAATTTGTGTGTGTGTGTGTGTATTTGAGAGCATGTGCTCTCTCTTCTCTGTGCACTGTGCCTGGCTTTTTCATGCACCTGACGGCACTGTCACATACTACCAGAGTTCATTTGTCATTCTGTGTTTTATGTTCTGTTGCCTCCTTTTCATCTTAGTTTAATCTCAGTTAAGAACAGGCTTTGACTGGTATACTTTCTCTTTAGTTAACATCTCCACTTCTAGCAGAAGTGGCCAGAATGTCTCATCAGCCAATGCACCTGTACAGTAATTAATAAAACAAAAAAATTTTTTTTCAGCCCAAATCTACTCCTATATCTTTGTAACCACTCCGTTCTTGCTACATATGGCTTGATGTCACTCACATCAGTATCACTTGCTGAAGTCTTCACATAGGCTCAATTACCCACATATTTATTATCTTTTCCATCCTAACTAACCACTTGCCACAAGTTTTGCAGTATGAATTGCGACAGCAAAACTAGAATCAGTTTTTAATTTTTATGAGTAGATTTGCTCTTCCTTAGATCTAAGCAACCTCAGCATATACTTTGTTTTCTTTCATTAAACCAAGAACTTTCATCTTTTCACTTAAAGGGGGCACCTCATGGATATTCTTTGGCATATCTAAATTGCCAGAGCCCCTGCTCTTGGACTTTGGGGCCATTATTAAGTAAAATAAGGATTACTTGAACACAAATACTTCAGTACTGTGAAGGCTGATCCAATAACCTGGAGGGCTACAAAGAGGTGGGTAACGTATACAGGGTGGTATGTTGGGCAATGAAGTAATTCACATCCTAGGTAGGTCAGAGTGAGATGGTGCAAGATTTCACTAGGTTATTCAGAATGGTGCATAATTTAAACTTATATTTTGTTTATTTCAGAATTTTCCATTTAATGTCTTTGACTATGGGTAACTGAAACCAGGAAAAACAAAACTATATATGTGTGTGTGCATATGTGTGTGAGGGAGGTGATCCTGCAGCTTGATTCTTTTGCAAATAGCATTATAGAGAACTTGGTGGCATAGAAATGATAAAATGGACTAGATTGTTTCCACGGAATATATACTATATAAAAATATAGGAAAGGTAAAATATAAAGAAGCAGCAGTCTACTACACTGTTGTGGTTTTTGTTTTCTTTTGTCATGGCAGACAGAAAACACAATTCCTTATAAGTGACTTATATATTAGATCATTGGGAAAGTCATGACTTCTTTTTTTAATGCAAAAATGTATCAAGAATTTTCCTGACAACCCAAGAGTAAAATGAAAATATTTTTATTTCTTACTTTGATTATGTAAATTCCATAATAAGCAGAGTACTGGTAGGACCACTGGAGATCTTCTGCCCAGACTTTACCCTCCAGCCCCCCAGATTGAGGCAGGAAAAGCCAATCACCAGCCGTCTATATCTGAGTTCTTAGCAGGCCGTTTTGCACGGCTCACTGGTGTGTCGTGAGTTTTTCATTTTTGGCATTAAAATTTTTTTTTCTCTTTTATATTGTTTTGGTCTTATTTTTCCTCTCTCTCTTTCTCTCTTTTTTGGTTGTTTTCTTTTATTTTTACCTTTCTCACTTTTCTGCTCAGCATCCACACACTGAGTTTCTATACAGGTGTAGGTGCATGGTCGCCAAATAACTGAATACTTTTAGGGTCATATTAATCCTCAATTTTCACTGACTCTGCTGCACAAATGGAGAAAAAAGGTACTGTTTAGACTTTTCAGGTCACCTTCTCCTGCATGCCTCTTAATGCTCAGATTTAACTTCAAAAATTTGGAAAAAACATATAATATATAATCCGTCAGATGACCAGAAACCACCACAGAGACACAAGAAATATGAGAAACCAAAAAAAGATTTCTCCTCCAAGAAAAAAGAATAACTCCTCATCCTCCACAGATTATACAAGGGAACTCGTGGAAATGTCAGATAAATAATTTAAAATATTCATAGTGACAAAACTAACAGAGATGCAAGAGAAGAGAAAAAATCTCCAGAAGATAAGGAGAAAAGAGACAATGAGTTCCAGGTGGTCAGGAAATTCTTGTATGATCTGAAAGAAGAAATACCATTAAAAGAATCAACCAGAATTGTTAGAGATGAAGGCTGTAATGCAGAAAATCAAAACCTCTCTTGAAAGTATTAAAAGTAGATTAGATCATGCAGAAGATTGAATCTCAGATGTAGAAGGTAGAACCTACGACCTAGAAAAATTCACCAAAAAGACTGCAGGAAAAAAAACCTTAAAAATATAAGAATAACATACTAGTAATACTAGATATCATTAAACACCTAGACAACCAGATCATTGGTGTACCAGAAGGTGAAGAAACGAATATGTGCATTGATAATCTATTCCATGAAATCCTGGAAAAAAACTTGCCAAACCTAGAGAAGCACTCAAATTTCCAGACCACAAAAAAATAAAGGACCCCACATAAAATCAACCCAAGAAGATCTCCAAGTCACATCATAGCCAAATTGACCAAAACCACAGGCAGAATCAAGATACTAAAATTGGCGAGAGAGAAACGTCAAGTTACTTTCAAAGTATCTCATCAGGCTTAACAGCAGATCTCTCATGGGAAACAATGCAAGCAAGGAGAGAATGGGAAAATATATTCAAAGTATTAAGTGAAAAATAATTTCAACCAAGAATTCTATAACCAGCAAGATTATACTTCTGGGGGGGGGGGGGCAAAAACATTCTCAGTTAAACAAAACCTGAAAGAATTTACCAATACCAGACCAGCTCTACAAGAAGTGTTGAATGAAGAACTAATACCAGGAAAACTAAAGTCAGACACACAGAAGTAAGAGTACAAAAACAACCAAGAAAATGGCCAGCCTAATGGTAGAGACCAATCTGGAATTGAATGTTAACTTCCAGAGTTTAAATGGAAAGGTCAGACCACAGTATCACTACAAATTCATTAGAAGAGTGACTAATTACATGAAATTGAACTGGTAAAATAGAACTTTATGACTTTTGACTTGAAACATTACTGATTTTCTTTTATGCTTTGTTTTCCATATTTAAAGATTTTCATCTTCTCTTAAACTATTGATAGTTTTATCTACCTACTATTTGAATAGAATTCTAATCTTTTTCTGCTTTAAGTCTTAAGCAAATTCTGCTTAACATTTTTTGAGTCTGATCTGCTAAAACTAAACTGCTTCTTGAAGTTAAAAAAAATACTTAAAAAAGTACCTATTTGATGACTGTATTAAATATATATAGCTATATAGTCTGAGCTAGGTGCTATTTTATAGTTTGTTTACTTCTCTCACAGAGTTTATGCCTAAAGTCAGCCATGTGTTCATAGATACGTATATATAAGCTGGGTTTGATATTGAAAGTTTTTAGATTAATTAAGATCTCCACTGAATCAATACAATGTGAAAAGAAATAAGCAGAGTACTTAGATATTCATTTTTTAATGATAGAAATGTGAAAGAATTTAAGGCACAAATAATTGAACATAATTAATCTGTCTTATCTATTTTAAAATCTAAGAATCTGTATCAAACTCTGGACATTGTGCACTGCTATTAACAAGTAAGACTGAGAAAAGTTACCTTTCTGAGATAGTGTACATTTCTTGATATTGGCCTTCTTATTTCCATAACATCTTCTGGGCTCTGATCATAAGCTTTGAGGATTTTATTCTGAACTCTCTTTCTTCTGTCTCTTTTCTCTCACAGTCCTAATTCTGGGAATTGAATTCTTAACTTTGCATCTTTTATTTTAATGCCAGATGATCATCTAATATTAAATTTCTAATATTTAAATAAATTCTTATTGATTTTTTTACTTCTCCAGACTTAATATCAATTGCCACTACTTTACCAAAACACTGTATTAAGAAGATTTTTGATAGTAAAGAAAAAAAAGCAATAGGCACAGTGGCTTAGTGATGTAAAATGTGGGTGTAGTGAAAGGAAGTGGTAATCCTTACACCAGGAATGAGTCACTTTTAACTATGTTACACATGATTCTAAAACACAAGTTCACATCACTTCTATAGAATGCCTATCTATGGAAAGTTTTATCTTCTTACTAACAGCTCTAGCACAAATAATATATATATATATATATATATATATATATATATATATATATATACACACACACACACACACACACACATATATATATACACACACACACATACATATATATGTGTGTGTATATGTATGTGTTTATATATGTATGTGTTTAATATGTTTTTATGTGTGTGTATGTGTGTGTGTGTATATGTATATATTTTCTTACTTCTAACTTGATATTGTCATTGAAGTTTCCAGACGTATGATACCTTTCTTTAAAGAAATGTACACATGTTGAAATACTCACTTTTTAAGCTAAGTAGCGTGATTGAATGTATAAAAGAAATACAAATAAAAATTTTCAAAAAATAAAAAATAATATTGCAATACAAAAAAAGTTTATTTCTTCTATGAGTGAGAGAGTCAGACACAGGTAGAGACAGAAAGAGCATCCCCCCCTTGATCAGCCTCAGCCAACTCAGATCATGTACATATGCACTCCTTGGCATGCTCAACTAGTTTATGGATGCAAACCAGAAAATTTCCTATGTAGGTCAGCCTCACAGAATCTTACATTACTGCTGCACTTGTCCAGCCTGTCCAGCCTCCACTGGAAATATATTAAGCATAAAACTCCACCATAGAGCTGTTATCGCTCATCTCGCCATGTAACCTCTTTGTATCTGTAGTACAAAGCACCATGGTAATTTCAACATATATGAGCTAAATAAAGAAATGAAAATGAGTGACCTCTGATTTTCTCATCATTGCAATGAAACAAGTGACCTGGATTACTGATTTTCAATTTAGCTGTATTTAAACTAAATGTGCATAATCATGCTAATATTAACACACAGTGTCACTGCTCAGGTATACTTGAGATGAAGCATAATAGGTACATTTTCTAATTTGGGTTCAAGTAGGAGGATTGAAGTTGGTTGTATCCTAGGGAGCAGATGGAGTTCACCTCAGAAATGACACAATCAATACCAGGAAACTGCTTGAGAGAACTCATCATTAAAATATAGAAAACATTACTGAGTCTCCAGGGTGATAGAAAAGCCAGACTGGGGACCAGCAGTTAGTGTAATGGCTATGTCGCTGAACTCCCACATAGTCCACTGTGGTTCGTGTCTCAGACCTAGTGGCTTAAACTCATGCCGGGCACGTGTGCATTTGTGCCCAGTATCCCAAGAGGAGAGTGGAGGAGAAGGGATTGCGGCGTGGCCATCCTCCCTGGGGGGGTGATTTCTTGCTTTCTATCTCTCTGTCTCTCTCTTTCTGGCAAGTGCAAGTGCCCTGTAGCAAAAACCTCTCCAAAAAAAAGAAAAGCCAGACTGAAGAGCAGATTGGACTGGAGAATATATCTTATTTCTAAATCTCAAAAAATAAGAAAATGATAGTGAAAACAAGTTACAATTGATTAATAGAAATTTCTAGGGATTAGTTCATCAGAAAAGTCATAGTACTTTCTATTCATACTATCCCTAATGGTACATATACATTTTAATTTAGTTTCATTTGAAGGAATTGCATTAAATGCATCTATGTTTAGTTTTAAGCATAATCTTGGTACTTTCAGAAAATGTACAGGGACGTCAGTGCTACTCTGGTGATAAGGGCCTCCTACACTCCATCCAGCTTGCTGGTGTAAATTCCGGATGATATTCTAGAAAAAGAAAGAAGAAAGAAAAAGAAAGAAAGAGAAGAAGAAGAGCAAGAAAGAAAGAGGGAAAAAAGGAAAGAAAAGGAAGAAATAAAAAGGGAAGAAGAGAGAAAGAAAAAGGAAAAGAACAAAAGAAAGAAAAAGAAAAGAGAAAAAAATAGAGAAAGAAACTAAGCGTAGACTCTGTGACATAAATAACCATAGTAAGATAATAGTGGAGAGTCAACATTTGAAAAAAATAGCCCATTTGTTGCTGAGTTTCTTACTTATATTGACTTGTTACTTTTTCAAGTGATCTTCCCTATCATAGAGTAAAACATAGATGACTAAGATTGTTATGGAAGCCCAGATACTTCTGTCCAAAGGAATAATAGAAAATAGGCACTGTATGGGGTCTAGAAAGGTAAGAACAGAAAAACTAGATATCCTAATTGTATGAAAAGTGGCTCAAGGGGGAAAAAAGGCAAAAAAGAAACTGAACTGCTATATACCTATTTCCTTTGCCAGGAGATGATTGGCTATTGAGTCAATCAGTCATACCCTTCCCCTGAGCTTTGCTGCCTATAAAACAGATAACTGATAGACTGCTCAAGAATGAACCTTCCTAGTGCCATGGGACTTGACTTCTAAGAATAAGTCTTCCTAGCACCATGGGTCCTATCAATTTTGTGACCTACAGATGCATTTGGAAGAGTGATGTTTGGCCAACAGAGGTAACTGAGGCAGAAGTCTTACTGGCTTTTCCTATATTCAAGACCCTTCCCAGGGTCTTGTGAGGTAAGTCACACCCATGAACATTGGAGACCGTTTTGGCCCATTGATGGCAGGACTCTCCCTAATCCGTCCATGGTATAGTATCTTTGTGATGTATATGAAGCCTTCTTATCTCTGCTGAAGTATATTCTTTTCATAATCTGTTTCTGAGACACAGACCTTCTTTTCCAATTACCAAACTGGAAATTGAGGACCCTCCTATGGCCTACAAGTCCCCACTTCTGGATGTCCCACATTCTGGGACCAGACAAATGAAAAAGTTCTTAACTGAATTCTAAACTTTGTATCTTTTTCTCAAAACCAAATAAAGCGAACCCCAGAATTGGGGCACCTCGAGACACACTTGCCTTTCTCTGGACTAGTTGTTCATATTCATGCTTAGAGGTGAACTGCATTAATTATAAAATAGAGGAATCTATTCAAGTCTTTTATATTAGCAGCAAGCTACCTATCTATATCTATGTATCTATCTACCCACCTACCAATCTATTTTTGTGTCAGTGCCAAAAATATAAAGTGCTTAGGAATTAGTCTAACAAAGACATCTCAGACCTCAATATTGGAAACTTCAATGATTTTCTGAGAAAAGTTGTATGCTGTAAAGCTGTATAGTGATTAAATGTAAGTAATATACATATATACACACACACACACACACACACACACACACGTATATATATATATATATATATTATATATATATTAAATATTAAAAGACTTAAATAAATAGGAATATATTTCATGTTCTTGGATTGGAGGAATTAATATTTTTAGGATGATAATTTTTTTGAAAAAATATCTACAAACTTAGTACAATTCCACTTAAAATTCTAGCTGAGTGTTTTGTGGAAATTGACAGGGTGGTTCTACATTTGTATGGAAACACAGAGTACCTAAAAAAAAAAGTTAAAGGGATTTTTAAAATGAAGAACACACATAGGTGTCTTACTCCACTTTAATTCAAGAAATTGTATCAACATACAGTAATCAAGACATTTTGGTACTAGTGGAAAAATAGTCAATATTCATAACTGGAACAAAAAGAGCCTAGAATTAAACTCATTTATTACATTATCAATTAATTATGACAAAACTGCCAATGTATAGCTTTTCTTTTTTCTTCAAGAGAGATTTTTGCTATAGGGCATGTATGTTCACTAGAGAGACAGAATGAGAAAGAGAGACAGAAAATGAAAATTATCCCCTGGGTAGATGGCCATGTCACAATCTCTTCTCCTCCATTCTCCTCTTGAGATTTTGGGCACACATGAACATGCTCCTGGAATGAGTTTCAAGCCACAGGGTGTGAGACTCAAATTGTGGTCAGTCATGTGGGAGTCCAGCAAAATGATCATTACGTCATCTGCTGGTCTCATTGCCAATGTATTTCAACTGTGGAAAGAATGTCAATTCCACTAACAGTGTTGGACCAACTTGAATTTAGCCCCTTCCCTGCTGTCATAAATGAAAAATAAACAATATAAAACATGGACTTAAATGTAAAATGAAAAAGAATAAAAGCATTAAAAAATAGATTATTCTTGTCATCTTGGAGTAGGCAACACTTTCTTAAGACACAACATAAAGCACATAAACTATTTTTTTAAATGAATGTGTTGTTCTTCATCACAATTGTTTTTAAAAGTTGAATGCTCAAAAGCAATCTTTAAAAAGAGTACATAAACCAATAACAACAAAAAAGTCAGCCACAGACAAGGAGAAATCATGTGTAACACATACATCAGATAATGGAATTTCAAATACTTCAATGAAAAATGGGCAAAAGTAAGTAAGCAGATGCTTCTCTTACCAGCCCTTGCTCTCCCCAGTGGTCCACCTCTCTCTAGTGCATGCACCTGTCCTCTGGCAATTAAAAAAATGTAAACAAGACACTTCATAAGAGATATGTATAAACGATAAGCACAAAAAAGGCTAAACATCACTAGTCATCAGTAAAGCAAATTAAAATCACCTTAAGATGTCATATCTTATAGTGATTAAAATAATGATAATAGCAACAAAAATATAAAAATATTTGAAGCAATAGACAGTAACAACATAAATGGCAACAACAACAACCAGCAGAAATGTCAGCGTCTGCTAGCAAGCTTACGAGTAACATATCTCTGGATGGTAATACTGTTGGCATTCACCCTGGGACTTGGTCCTATGAAAGAAGAAAATTAGAGAAAGGAAGAGACACAGAAGCAGAAGTACAAGTGAACACAGACAAGTTGTGCTGCTCCATCATGCTGAGTTTCTTTATTTATACATTCTACAGGACACAGTGAACTATTTGCAAGCTTTCAAGGATGCAGTTGAAGTTTTACAGTTAGAGATAAAGACTTCAATGTATATGCTTTTTGACCTTGTTACTATCATATGTGATCCTGTTATGCATCATAGGTCAAGCCAGATTACTTACGCTGTTCCTCTGCAACTCCTGAGTATGCATCAAAGAGGGTAATGTGTAAACCATAAACATTATATAGAACAGGCATCGCATGACCTAGGGGTCAGGATGTTTCCCATGCCCCTTTAATGTTTTCATAGAGGCCCTCGAATCCAAGGCATGTGTCAGCTGGTTCTCAGTGAGTAATTAATGAGGCATGCAGATAACTACTTCATGCAGTTAGGTTGCATACCTCACACAGAAACTGACTATTCCAAGTTTTAGGGTGGAGAGCAATGAATACTCTCCTACATTGCTTGTAAAATAGTACACTACTTTATAAAGTAGTTTGGCAACTTTTTAAATAGTTACATATTTACCTATGTAATGGCCTAGTGGCTTGAATGTGTGTGTCCTTCTCAAATGTATATGTTGGAATTTAAACCCTCAGCTTATAGAAGTAAAAAGTAGAACCATTAGGAGTTAATAAGGGCTCCTCCTTCTTGGGTGGAATCAATTTATTTATTTATTTATTTATTTATTTATTTATTTATTTATTTAGATTTTTCCTTTAGGGCATATGTGCTCACCAGAGAGACAAAGACATAAACAGAAAACAAGAAATCACTCCCCGCCCCAGAGATGATGGTCCAATCCCTTGTCCTCCATTCTCCTCACAGAACCTTAGGCACACAAGCACAGGTGCTAGCTACTTACTAATATCAATTTAAGCTTTCTCTGGCTAAAGGAATGTAGAAGTAATTGACTTTATATTTAAATCCTTTATTTCTACACTTCGTTAAATTAAAAACAATAATAAGCAATAACATTAAAATATTAAGTTACTGACTTGTCTCCTATAGTCATTACATTATAACTGTAACTCAAGGTAGCATTAACTACAATATTTTAAATGCATGGAGAGTAGAAAAAGTCCTAGTTCAATTGTTTCATTGTTAATCAATAGTATTGAAGTTTATAAATTAAAAAATTCCTAATATATAAGAACAAACAGAAATTATCGTGTATATTTTTTTATAAACTTTCAACAAAACAAACAAGAAAAATACTGGTACATTTATTTTTCTTAATTCGTAGTCTTTCAAAGACTACTCAGATTCAAAAAGAGAAAAGGTTATACAAAACACAGAAAAATTTTAAAAAGATTGTAACAACTTACATCTATAACTTCAATATCACATTAAAGTCATTCTCAAGCAAAACTGAAAAGCAAATAAACATTAAGGATAAGAAATCCTATATGTAGTGGGAAAAATAATATTTGTATATGACAATAGATAGCAACCAATCATACTGTACAAATAAATACTGTAAAATCCTGTACATAACCCATACTGTACAACCAAATGTATTTGAGGATTCCTTAGGGGTTGTGACATAAGACGTTCTAGTTTTGCTTCCATGTTTAAAGTTCTTTTAGATTTCTCAGTTTTGAAAACTGTAGGGATAATACCTCAGATTTCTGTTTTTCTGTTCACTTTTTTATTTGTTCTCTCCATCCTTTAAATAGCACCTGTACTGTCACAACTCCGTGACTCCTTTGAGTTCTGAACCTGTGAATCTTAAGGTGTCTTAAGTTCATCTTAACTTTGACATGCCTAGAGCTAAACTTTTTTTCGTTCTTCTGAAGTCAGCTTTCTGCCCTGCCCAGTGTTCTCCATTTTAGTGAGCAGACAGGAAATAGTGAGGTCAGACTGGGATGCTATGTTTTTACTTTTATGTTAAAATGCTTCATAAATGTTTTAGTGATCTTGATTTTATACTTCCCTTTTGATATGGAGAGATAATGCATGGCTGAGCTACACTCTCTGTCTGAAATTTTTAGAATGTGGCACAGCTCTCTTATATTTAATATTTTTAATAACAAAAGAATATGAACTTTGGGTTTCCAGTCTACCTTTTTAATTTTTTTATTGCAGCATATTACTTCTGTTTTTTAAAAGAAATGTATAATATGGTATTGTGCAATAAATAGCATTAGCTCCTATTGAATGGAAATATTCTTACTTGTCTACCATGTCTTTCATAGCGGAAGCCAGCCCTACTAGGTTTCATTCATATTGCAAGATCAAACAAGGGACATGGTTCATACCCCTGTAGCAGCTGTCTTCAAAGATGAGGTCACTCAGTCACTTCTGGCTATAATAGTCCTAAGTTTGTGGCATTTTGAAGGAGTAATGGTATCTCAGATGTGAACATTTAAGACTTTCTTCTTATTCTTTATTTATGCTTGGTCTAAGAAATTAAGGCAAAAGCTATAGATTAAATAGCATAAGCAACTTTCAATATGAAAACAAGAACTATTTACACTTTTTAAAAGAAGTTTTGCCATAGGGCACATGCACTCACTGAAGAGAGACTGTGAGAGGGAAAAGGAGAGATCACCTCACAGGGAAACTGTGGGGATTGCATGCAGCAATCCCTTTTCCTCTCTGGATTTTGGGCATACACACACACACACACACACACTGGGCATGATTTTCAAGCTTCTGGGTCCGGGACTCAAACTGCAGTGGACCATGTGCAAGTCCAGTGTTGTTACTACTATGGCACCTGCTAGCCCCTGATTTCACTTTTCAGCTTTACATTTTTATTCATTTTAAACATATGAGAATAAGCACGTGTGCATAGTTTAGCTAAAATCAACCTTTCCTTTTTTTCATGCTTGTCATTATTTTATATAATCTCAGTGTTTACATAGTAAACTCCTTGTATCTTTATCTTTATATATTGTAATTAGCTCTAAAATATTTTAGAGTCTTAATATTCCCCTTGTCTTTTTTTTTTTTTTTTTTTGGAGAAGTTTTTTGCTATAGGGCGCGTGCGCTCGCCAGACAGACAGAGAGAGACATAGAGACAGAAAGCGAGAAATCACCCCCCAGGGGGGATGGTCACGCCGCAATCCCTTCTCCTCCATTCTCCTCTCGGGATCTTGGGCACGCACGCACACGCGCCCGGCGTGAGTTTTAAGCCACCGGGTCCAGGACGCGAACCGCGGTCGACTACGTGGGAGTCCAGCGACATAGCCATTACGCTAACTGCTGGTTCCCCCCCTTGTTTTATTATGAAATTGATTTTGATTTAGGAAATCTTCTTGTTCATAACTTGGTACTGTTCAATTTTTTCAGTGATTTAAAAAATACTTTCCCTCACAATTTTTATTTCTTTCACCAGTAACCCTGTTACTTCCTTGTTTTCTTACTTCCTTAGAGATGAATTTTCCCTTTGCACTTTACCCTTGTAACTTAAATAGAGGTTCTGATTTTACTATTTTACCACCACTCTTTGTATGGCTTTCATTTTGTTGTTTATTTTCTCAAATCTTCTGTTGAAATTATGTTTGGCTACATAAATAGGTGAGAAAAATAAGACAGAAGTATTTACGTGAGTTTCAACAGCTACCAGTGGAATTATTCACTGCATCCCTCTCTTCTAAGGACTTCTGAATCTTTTTTTTTTTTTCTGAAACCCACAGGGGAAGAGAATTCGATGTTTACTGTTGGCCTATGCGGATTCTGGCTAAAGGGCATTGCTTTGCATTTTGCCTAAGAAGCAGAATAACATTCATTGTGTTAGCCGGACTCATGATTACATTCTCTTAAAAATAATGATTTTGGGGTTTATAGTCAGGGACATCGCAAATACATTCTCTCTCCTGGTGTTTGCAGGAGAAGAGTATGTGTCATCTACCATCATTTTCCATCTCTAAAATCATTGCTTTGTTATGAAAACTTAAGATCAAATCACTTTGCCATTGACAATGCAGTATTAAATCCTTGGGAAGAAATAAAAAGCAGAGGAAGAACAAGACAAAAGACAGGAATCTCTGATTACATTAAGCAGTAAGAAAGTTTAATAGAAGATTATGAGGATTCTCATAGAACCAAGGTACATGAATTCAGTGAGGTAAGTTCTCTAGTGTCAGTCCTGGCTCCTGGGGCTCTTTAGAGTGAGTGGGACAGATACATAGCTTCTCCTATAGAATAATATTTGACCAAGAGGAATAGTCAGCACCAGGAAAACGAGAAAGTCAAGTTAAATTTAAGTCAAAGTATTATTGGTGAAGTTTACGTAATAAAATATAATTTCTTTTTTTAAATAATTTTTAACACATTCACTGCTCATTTTCTTTTTTTTTTATTTTATTTTTGTTATGAAAGGGAGATTCACATAGAAACAGAGAGAGAGAGATAGAAAGAGAGTGAAGCACCCCCAAAAAGGTCTTCATGCTATGGCCCACCACTAGCCTTAGCCAGACAGAATCATGGATTTGTGCCTGAAACATACAGGGACATCTCAGGGTGCAAATCAGGGACCTTTCCATATGACCTCAGCTTTATGGAGTGTTGGATTATCATATCACCATGCCAGCCTGCATTGCTCTGATTCATGTTTTGTTTGCAATGCTTCATTTAATGCTGTTTTACTTATAAACATCAAGTTACTTATTAAAAAGTACCCTAAATTTAATAAAAAGTATTTTTTCTTGTGGTCTCAATATAATAAAACCAGGGGTTTTATGGTAGTCTGTGGGTCTCAGTAACTATGTCTTCACAACCAGAGAGTGGCAAAGGGAGTTTCTGCAATGAATTAGGAAACAGAAAATAGAGTTGAAATTCTAAATACTAAGTGTCAAATAAGAAGCCAGTTTATTCAGAAAGATTATTGAGAGAGAGGGAAAGCCACTATTACAAAAGGGGAAGAGGAATAGGGCAAATACTCCAGGCTAAAATATCTATGTCTCAAGGTTTGGCAAAATAGATTTTTCTTTTACTGAGAGAAGCAAAGAAAGCTATAAAGAATCAGATGGTTTGCTGGCATCGGCAGATCAGAAAATAATCCTGAGGCCATGCTCTCATTCTCTAGAGGAACTGTTAAGAGGGGTCTGTATTTTGATTGAGGATTAGGGTGGGCCAATGTTCAGAGACCTGAGTGAAAAGGAGGTTAACCAAAGTTTAATTAGCAAGATTGTGCTCCAACTGATCAATGGGAACAAGCAGTGCAAATAATCACAAAGTGCTGAATGGACGTTTAGAAGGTCTGTGTCTGGCCATGTCATAGGTAAACAAAGGGGTATCCATGAGTTTTATCTAAGTCATACCAAGCAAGGTGGTTTCTTTGAGGTAAGTCCTTTTCTGGAACATAAACAGTTGGAGGACTTTGTCCTTGCTGTTTTCTAAGATCAAGTTACCCAGACCATATCCTCAAAACAACTCGCTTCAGACAGGCTTCTTTCTGAGCCTAGGTGTTTTACCTCCCTTTTCTTAGTGAATTTACTTGAGGAAACTTACTATTGTGGATTCTTTCTCAGCCCCTTGGAAATGTAAATTTTCTCTCAGCTGCTTGACAGTTTTACAACTCAGGTATGTCTTTCTCAAGGACCTGCAGGTGGAACCTTTGAATACAATCATTAAGAAAGAGCATTTATCTGCCAGTCTTTGTAGGAAGGTAGGTTCTTAAATTAGAAATAAGAACCAATTAGTAAACACAGATAACCTAATCACATTGACCAATATTCCACTTAATGTCCTCCAGCACTTTTCTATGAGCTGGAGTGTGTGTGCTGTCCAAAATCCAGAGAGGAGAATGGAAAAGGGATTGCAGTGGGGGGGTGGGGGGATAATTTCTCACTTTCTTTCTCATATCTCTCTTAAAAAAAAAAAAAAAAAAGAATTCTTACACCTTTTGCTTCAATGGAACCAAGTTTAATTTCCCTTGTCTAATGCAATAGTCTTCACCTCTATTACAATAGTCTTGAATAGTCTTTCTTTCTAGCTTAATATTTTCAGTGCCATTTTCCTTTTGCACAAGGCTCAAGTAATGCTCAACACTGTCGTAAATAAAGGGATTTTTATGTATTTACTTTTTCTTGAAGTCATTGAAGTGTTGACTTCCTATTTGTTTTTGTTGGTTTATTTTAAGTAGTTGAGATATTTCATCTGTTCTAAAGCAGTGATCTTGAGTCAGGATTGGTGATTTTAGTCAACATTAAATTAATTTAGCTTTAAGGAAGAGAAGAAAGGAACCACAAAACAATAAAGCATGCAGTACAATGGTAGCACAGGGAAACTCTAGCGACCTCAGGCAGTGTTTCTATTGTTCCACTTAAGATTTCAAGTTGACAAGAAATAAGGCTGAGATTTCTGGGAGAATCTCAGTGAAGGAAAATGGTCAGCTCTAGGATAATTTATGGTTTTATTTGGTTGCCTATATAGGACAGGTGGCCACTTGTCCTATAACATCTTCAGGTATTCCTAATGAGCCCTGTAAACCAGTACAGTGTGTTACATGGTCATTGGCAACTTAAATCTCACAATGAAGACCTTGATCTACTGCAGTTCATAGTCAGGTTCTTACTATGTAACCCTATCCTTTTTTTTGAACAAACATTTCTAGAAAAACTGACCAAGGACATAAAATCGTTAGATGGAGCTGAAGGAGAAAAGGTAAAGAACCAGCTGATAACAGTCTCTTCGAATCATGCTATTTAAAATCCCAGAATTTATGTTGTCTTTAGGATGTGATTTTGCTTCCTATTTCTCTTTGTGACATTTATATTATGTCTTTTAACTTTTATTCTTTATTTTATTAATTACTTTTTGCTGAATTTAGCCCTTGGCTAACCTAAGAAGGATATAGTACAGTGGGTTAGTAAAAAGAATAATAAACCTAGTTTACAATGAAAATTATGACTTTCAATCTACAGGTTTTAAATTCAGGATGTTACTAAAATAATAACATTTTTAAAAAATATTTTATTTTTATATTTTAATGTGACTTTTTTTTCATAAGTTGTGTATGTCTCGACACTCACTGTAAGAAAAAAGGTGTAGAGATCCATGTAGATTAAAATGTCAAAGCACGCTGTAGCATTTCTCATGTGTCTCCACAGAGTAAACCAAGATTAATCGTTTGAAACATATGTTTTAGTGCTTTTCTAGGTATTTATCTCTCCTCCCCAAATACATTTATAATATATATATACTGTTAATATATTAGTAAAAACAAATTTTAACAAATTGCTCCCTCCACCCACTAAGAGCATTATTTTGAGCTTGTATGTATTGGTTGTTCATAGCAATACATATAATTCAGCCATGATTCCCTTTGACTTCTCCATATTCTCTTGGTATAAATGTCTGCAACTCTACTTTAGAACTGCAATTTCAACACATAATTGCCTGTATGATCTATATCAACTCTGTTTTTCTTGATTTCTTCATTTTCTAAATATAGAACACGATTGTACTCACTTTACAGGTTCATTTTGAGGGCTAAATGAGTTAACATATTTAAGTAATTTGGCACTGTTCCTAGAATTTAGATGGCACTTGATAGGTTATGTAATATAGCTATTCTTTCACTCCATGGTTTAACCCTGTAAATATTATGCCTACATGTGGATATTATTCCTGGGTGTATTTTCTAAGACAAGTATTACTGAGTGAGCACATTTAAAATTTGGGCAGTTTCTATATATTTATCCTCCTCCAAGAATGTTACTAATACATAGATGTCACCAACAGTAAAGGTCTTAATTATTAACACATTTGGCAATATTTCATATTATCAAACTTTAAAATTATAATTAACCAAATAGTGAAAAATTAAGATCTCATTTTATTATAATTTTTATTTTCTTAATACAGTTTTACTGCATATAAGTTCATAGACTTATGAGCAATTGCATCACTATTTCATGAACTATCTTCTCATGTTTTTTATTTGCTGAATTACTCAGTTAAATTGTAAGTTAAGTTTTAATTTTCAGAGTTCTCAAGGAAGTATTCTATGATTCTGCCCAGGTTCTGTAGTTCTATTCTATTCAATGGGAAAGATTAGAAACTTCTTAATCTTCTCTTGAACTAGATTTAAAAATAATTTTTTAAAAATAATTGCTTTATTTTTCTTCTGTTTTCTACAAGTTTCTCTTACATAAAGCCCTGCTCTTTCTTTCTTTTTCTCTCTCTTTCTTCTTTTCTTTCTTTCTTTTTTTTTATATATAGAGAAATTTTTGCTGTGGAGCATATGCACTCACCTGAGAGACAGAGAGAGACAGAAAGCGAGAAATCACCCTCTGAGAGATGATCACACCATAGTTCTTTCTCCTCTGTTTTCCTCTTGGGATCTTGGACATGCGCACGCACACATGTGGCATGAGTTTAAGCTACTGGGTTCAGAACTAGAATTGTGGTCGACTATGTGGGAGTCCAGTGACATAACCAAACGCCAACTGCTGGTCTCAAGCCCTGTTATTTCTTAAAAATAATATAAAATATGGTTTATAGCCTGACAATCCTTAGGAAAATATGCCACCTATTCTATGAATTATAATTTTCAGAAATTATAAATATTTTAGTTTTATACTTTACTTTTAATAAAGGAATTATTTTTATTTCTAAAACATAGTTCAATAAATACAATTTTTTCTGTATAATTTATAAAATATAATAATAATTAACAATTATAATAATTACTTATAATGTATAAATACTTATGATTTTAAATCATTTTTACATTATTTTTTTTATCTTAGAAATATAAAATTAAATTTCTTATAAATGTTTTCATTTAATGAGAAACCAAGATTTTGTATGTGGCTATTACTGATATTGAAACTAAGTCCCGCAGATGGTAGAAAAGTGTATCCATCAATGCAATAACATGCTAGCATAGAATAAACATTGTTTGGTCAAATTGATGCAAATCTAAAATTTATTTTGGCACAACTGGGAGACCCAGCTGTTCCCATCAGACAGAACATGAAGCTGAGCTTGGCATTCCACATGGAGCATGGCAGGGTACAACTAGAAAATTGCTACAGTTTGAATGTTTGTGTCTCCTCAAATTTCATACATGAAAAACTAATCTTCAATGCAATGTTATTCCTAGGTGTACCCTTCAGGAGATGATGAAGTCATGAGGACCAGAGGTGTCCTCATGAATGAGATTTGTGCTCTTGTGAAAAGAGACCCAAAGAGTTTATTTGCCCCCCCCCCCCATTAGGACAAAAGGAGATGGTACTATCTATGAAGCAGTGATCAAGCCCTCAGCAGACACTGAATCTGCTGGCACTTTGATTTTGGACTTCCCAGACTCTAGAACTGTAAGAAAACAATTTCTTTGCTTATAAGCCTAGACCTAGTTGAGTGCATTTTGTTATAATAGACCAAATAGACTAAAATATTAAAATATGAAAAATAAAGACAAATCTAATAAAAGATAATCAGAAATACTAATATACTAAATACTAAAAGCATTTTGTTTCATGATTATTATTTTAAAAAAACCCTTAAACTTAGCAAACAATCTTAGTCAATTATACATGTTTAAGATAGTAAACAAGGAATTAGTAAGTCTATGTAAACATTTCAAGTGTACTGCTAAAAATGCTAGTGTTTGGTGGTGTTCCAGAAATATAGTGTATTGGTAGTCTATAGGAGAATCAGAAATGTCTGATTATATAATTAAAGAAACAAAAGAAGGTTGTATTTCTATTGGTATTGATTTTGGAATAAGAGGCTGGCCCAGTATCCCAGTGGTTAAGGGAGCTAGTTCCCACCTAACCAACTGTAGTTAGAATTTTGGCTCCAGTTGCTTGAAAAACTTGCTATCCCTGCGTTTCTGCGTATTCAAAACCCCAACAAGATAGAGAAATGGATGAGAAGAGATTGCATTGTGACCATGACCTATTGAGGGTTAATTTCTCTCTCTCTCTCTCTAAAGAAGTTTTTGCCTTAGAGAGATACATGATAAAGAGAGGAAGATTGAGACAGTGAGAAGAAAGTGAGAAATCACTTCCCCCAGGGGTATGGCCATACTGTAATCCTTTCTCCTCTGTTCTCCTCCTGGGATCTTGGGCATGGGTGCACACATACCTGGTGTGATTTTCAAACCACTAGGTTGGGACTGGAACTGGGGTCAGCCATGTAGGAATCCAGAAATGTAACCACTAAGCCATATACTGGACCCCCTTTCTCTTTCTGTCTTTCCCTGTGAGTGTATGTGCCCTCTGAAAAGTAAAAAGATAGATTAAATAATTTTAAAAAAATGTGCAATTAGGACCAAAAATTTCTACTCCAGCCCTAGACAACCAATAATGCACCTTTTATTTCTTTTATTTATTGTCCACTCTGAAAATACCATATTAATGGATTATCTTAAACCGATTTTAGCCCATCATTTCTGTTTCTTTCTCTTACAAATAACACTGTTAGTGGTTTCCAAAGACTGGGAAAGGTAGGGCAAGATATTGGTTAACAGACATAAAATTATATTTAGGGAAGAGGAATACAGTCTACATTTCTATGGCATGGCAGGATGACTATAGTTAACAACAATAATCATCAATTGTGAAAATTATAATTGCTTCACTATTGTAGTGAACATATTCTCGATATACCAGTGATGGTCTTTTAAATACAACAGAAAGGTTCATCTGGCTTCCCCTGGAGCTGGGACATACATATCTTTGATTGAAAGTAAATCTTCTTTGGCAACCCATTTTCTGAGACCTCTCCCTTCTTGGGAGACCTGCTTTTCCTTCAATAAACTTCAATAAACTCCTCACTTTGCTATACCCACAAAACAAACAAACAAAGACAAAAACAAGAACAACAACAACAAAAAAGTCAGTCATCTATAGGACCAGGGGTCATGATCAATTTGACCACCTTGGCCATGCAAGACACTTCCCTTAGACATAAGGTCAGGCATGGGGACATTAATGGTCATATTGCCATCTCAATGTCTCCAGGACTACTGAAAGTCAAGATACTGGGTGCCTTTCTTTATGTATAGGGGATCAAGCCTGCCTATAATCAGGTCAAAGACTCCCTTTCATGGGTGTTGAATTCTTTATAAGTTCTAAGACTAAAGACAAGGGAAAAGAAATTAAAAAGATCACCAGCTTATGGTGGGGAGATAAAGCATCCTAGTGCATTATAGAAAAAACCCAGGATCTTTTAGGAAAATTGCAGATTGGTGATAATACCTGGGAAGTTACTGACCACCCTCAAAAACCAGCACTTCCTAGCCTAGAGAAATCACTAGGCATTTATGAGGGTCTTCAAAAAGTTCATGGAAAATGTGTATTCTGAAAAAATGTTGCAGTATTTTCATTTTTATTTTTGTACCAAAATAAACTCATATATTTATTCCATTTTCTGTCCAATGTTTGGAAGTCCCCTCATACATACATGATAATTTCATCTTGTGAACGTAGGTAGAAAGCAGGATAGGGTTTACATAAGGGCTTTGCTTCTATCTAAAGCACTAGACTGACTCATCTGAAGGAAACAAGAGAGTCACTGATCTGAAGGAGTTAAGAAGACTACATTAGATGTTAATTCTATTTGAGGACAGCCTTTTATGTTAGAAAAACTCACTTTCCAAATTGTAGGGATGTCTGAGAGATTAATGCTTGTTGGCAATGGGTCAACTAAATGAGAAATCCTGAGGAGTTTACCATTATCTGAAACTCTGTGGCTAATAGAAAAAAAAATGACCAAATATGAAAGGACTAATGAGACAAAAAGTGTTAGGACTGGCACAATGGGGATAATGACAGGAAAGCTAAAGCAATTTTAGGGTAATAAACATCTGGAAGATATGGAGGTAAAGAAATATCTTTAGGAAGATATTGCACATGGAAGTCTTGTGTTGGAGGCTTTAAAATCCTAGGCTATTCATTCTCACCCGGGAGAACATAGTCTCTGAGTTCTCAAATACATGTGGTAAAGAAGGATCACCTATCGTGGCTCAAAATTACTCAAAAAAAAAAAAAATCCACAAACACACACAAAACCCTTTCTACTACCTGATTGTCAACCAATGTCAAGCTTCTCTGAGCCTGCTCAGGCAGAGAGCTACTTCTAGAGGCTCAGAGTGCCTCCCTAGACACTTACTATGCTTAAAGGTGAGGGAACCTCCTAAAATTCTAACTAGACATCAGTGTTCAACTGATGTTGACACCAGAGCTCTGGCAACTGTATTTTGGCTCTTTTGATGGTTAGAACTGCTGTTCTTCAGCAACAGACAGATGAAGCCAACCTAGTTCGGTTTGCTCGCTGTAACATCAACTGATTGCTTTTATGATGTTGGATAGATCAAGTGAGAATTTTCTGTAGGATGAAATGCTGTTGGGAAATATGCATCTGAACAGTAAACGGTGCTTTTAACAAGAACTTCAGACTCTCAGTAAGAAGAGAATAAGAAGTAGAATTAAGAAGTCACAATTTCTTTCCTTTTTCCATTTCAACTTAATTTCTGACTCTCTGTAGAAAATAATAGTGCATCAGATTATCTACTTGCTTCACTTCTGAGGGAAAATGAACCACCACAATTGAGTAGATATGGACATGACATGCTCTAAAGACAAGGTGAGAATTTAGAGTCAGGTAAAATGACAAGTCTTCTTTTAATCTTATGCGATATATGTGATGAGCCCCTGAATCAAGGAACTGAACTGGGGAACAATGAGCAGCATCAGTTCTACCCCAGAAGGGACAAAGATTTCCTTATTGTTCCAGACCCCAAGGTTTAGCTTTTCTTAACTCCAGTTTTTTTTTTTTTTTTTCCCCAACACATCACCCAAATAAGATTATGCATATTATCAGTTCAGACCAAATGGCCCATTTTATGGTGAAAGAGACTCCATTAAACCTGAATCTATGACTCTACTTGCTCATATTTTGGTGGCTCAGCAGCCACAGAAAAGAGTTCATATATATTGCTAGAGTTTCCACAACACAATGGACCAAGGAATATAGGTGAAACCCAGGAAATTCCCTAGGGCAATTCTTGATGATCTATTACAGTGATAACCCAATGTACCATTGCACAATTATTACCTGACAAAGTGCAGCAGCCGAAGGCTCTTTGCCCCAGGACTCAAGGTCTGGGTGATTTCATCAATCAAGGAACTGATACCAGCTGATGTACTTACTGCTGAGGGTCAGAGTAATCTAGAATATATGGTAAAGGAGGGCGATGACAAATATTAGTTAAGGCCTAGAGACCAGTTGCTACTTTCCAAAAAATAAACACCTTCAAGAATCTTTGTATTCTACCTTGATTTCTTGTGTAGATCCAATGACAGCAGGGTCTTTAAGATACACTGCGTAGAAGATGCTTGATATGTATCCATTTCTTTGCTGTGGATTGCTCACATTTCTAGAAACCTGATTATTCATCTTAAGAATGTTGTAGTTCTGGCCATGAACAGAAATCAGACAAAAAGAAAAACAAACTAGAAAAATCTGTCTGAACCCAGAACTGCAGTTTTTATGAATAATGTATTTCTTTGTCAATACAACCTTTTAGCTGATTTACAAAATCTCTTGCCTTCAAACATAAGGAGTTTATAGTTCCTTCAATATGTATAACTTTTTGCTCTAAGGTATAATTAATAATATAGCATATGTGAAAAGGTTCCGGAGTAATATGATTTTCTTCATTTCTATGGAGTCAGAATACTTGAGTAACACTTTTTATTGATGTTGGAATTCTAGATGAACTATTTTGGTCTAAAGGAATCTGTAGAAATTGATAAAGAAAACTCTGTCCAGGAGCCTACCTTCTTTCCCATTTTCTTTTCTCAAATGTCTTTTTATCTTGTCCTGCTAGGAGAAAAGATGAAAAGAGTCACCATAAAAATCCAATAAGCACTTTATTACTAGGTTTCCTCTCTCATAAGGGTAGAAAGAAAGGGAATTTTTCCTTATTATTATTATTATTATTATTTATAGATTCAATCACTATACATAATTTAGATTGCAAAGAGACTTTACCCAGCATGATATACCTCTCAGTCTAGTTGAGAATACTATACACATCCTCATCAACAGATAATAAACCTTATCTGTGTCCCTCAAATATCTTACCTCTCCATTTTTTCACCCAAATTATATTTCCTGCACTCTTCCTCTCCCACATTCTCTTTCGATTTTGTCTGTATTGTCCATAACAATTTTTAATTCTTTTATGTCCTCCAGTCTTTCAGTCTCTACCATGGAGTGCAGATAGTTGGTCTCTGTTAAGTGGTGACATACAATATCTCTCTTTCATAGCCTGACTTACTTCATTCAGCAACAAATCTTCCATATTTGTTCACTTTCTATCAAATTCCAGGACCTTGATTTTTATGGCTGAATAATATTACATGGAGTATATGTGTGGAGGAGTGGGGCCTGGGGAAGGACATTCGGAGGAGGGATACGGAGGCAGAGTATTGACGGGACGAGGAGGTGTGGTGTTATCTGTTGAAGATATTTTGATCAACTGGACTGGGGAGAAATGTTCACATATTGAAATGTTCACTTTGTAAGCTAAATAATGTGATTGAATATATAAAAAAATTTATAAAAGTTGTAAAACAGACTGAGGGTGTTCTATCAATTTCTTTTCAGATATAACTGCAGAATACGAATATGGTATGATATACCTGTGTATACCTCTAAGGTATATTAGCAACACATACCTTAGAGGAAAATATGTGTTACTATTGGTAATAGCTCAAGGTCAACCCAAAACATCTCAACAGGAATATAGTAATAACAATCTAGAAACTTCTGAATATGAAATACATCAAAAAGTGTAGGTGGAAGTAGTAGATAACAGCATATCATTTTTATAGTATAGTTTCATGTGATATTTATATAGAAATCAATGCTGATTACTTTCTTGTGTAAGGATTTTACTTGATTTTCTACTTTATTCAGCAGCTAAGACAGTTTTTGAAACAAATAAGAATACTTATGTCATTACAATTCCATCTTAAGTGCCAGTATGTTTTCATTATGGTAAACTTAAATTAATATTTTTTTACAATTATCCCATTAGACATTTAAATGAAAATCATAAAATATTAAGTGGTACGGAGTATAAATTCATGCTGATATAAGCATATTTCATCCCCAGAAAGTTAATTAGTATATTAGAAACCTTGCCACCAACTTATATAAATCACAAAAAGGATAAGAATATGGCCTGAAATTTAAAAAAAGTGAAGTAGATCAATAATTCCCTCATGCTTCTATTTAGTTTTATATATTTTATATTTTCTTCAATGATCAGATTAATTTATTATTTTATATACTTTACTATTTTTGATTTTTTTCCTCTCCCTGAAACAATATATTGTGCCTATTTGACTACCTGTTCAAGCATAATAATTACTCACATTTTAAAATACAAACTATAGTTTAAAAATTATACATATGTATGTTCACTAAAGACACACTGAACTATGAGTAAATTATGATTCATCACTTTATTGGTCACAAATATGAAAGAAGAGGAGTCTATAATCTGGAAGACACAAAGTTACTTTCCAAGAGTAATATAAAGAACAGTCCTTTTTTTATAATTATTTATTTAATTTTATTTAGTCACTCATTTATTTTAATTTGACCAGAGAGAGACACAGAGGAGGGAAGAGAGAGGGGGAAAGTGAGAAAGGAAGCCACCAGGCCCAGGACTCGAACCGTGGTCGGCCATGTGGGAGTGTCCAGCACCTTAACCACCACGCCACCTGCTGGTCCCCAAGAATAGTCCTTTTTTATAGAACTGTATACAGTGGCAGAACACTTCATGTATCACAGCAAATAATCAGAAGAATCACTTCCCAAAAAAGGTAAGCTAATTTCTGACTTTCAGCATTTGCACTGTGACTGCAATACCCAAAAAACAGAGGAGGGCCTCCTCTTTCAAAATGAAAAATCATATTAAATATTTTTTCCTATTTTATTTATCAAGGTTTTTTTTTTTTTTTTTTTTTTTTTTTTTTTAGAGAGATTTTTGTTATAGGACGTGTGAACTTGCCAAAGAGACAGGGAGACAGAAAGTGAAAAAATCACCTCCCAAGGGGGATGGCCATGCTGCAATCCCTTTTTTGCCATTCTCCTCTTGGGATCTTGGGCACATATGCATAGGTGCCCTGTGTGAGTTTTGTCACCAGGCCCGGTACTCTAACCGCAGTTGACCACATGGGAATCAATGATGTATCCATTTTGCCATCTATTGTTTCCTATCATAGTATCTTCTAGAGATCAAATTTGGTATAAGCACTATTTAAATCAAATGTATTATTTATTTAATTTATTATTATTTATTTAATTTATTATTATTATTAAGGTTGTTATAGGGTAAGGGTACATGCATTCACTACAGACATACAGAGAATGAAAGAGAGAGAAATTGAGAAAACAAGCCACCAGGTTTGGGACTTGAACTAAAGTCAGCCATGTAGTAGTTAGTGCCTTAACTACCACATCATCTGCTGGCTGTTAAATATATACATTATTATATTACAAATCTATGAAACTTCAAGCTACTTTCAGTGGCAACATCTTGAACAAATATTTACAAATGCAATATTTTTAAAATAATTTGTAAAATATATCTACTTTACATATTTAATTAATTTTAGTATATTTGATTTTCAGTCATATTTTCCATCAAAAGAACTAAAATGAGATTTTATTTATAAATATTAATTTCCTATTAATAGTAATCATTAATTATGTTAAAAATTATACTCTTTGTCCCACCGACATTTAGTCACTGTAGTTTAGTTAAATAGTCTATGACCCATCTCTGAAGAATTTATGTTTCTCATCTAGAAAATGAGGATTATAACTGTATATGTTCTCCAGACAGCAAAATTTAGTAGTCAAAGGATCAGATCCCAAGCCATACATCTACTGTGTGTTAACCATGAGGAACTCTTTGAACTTTAAATTTTCCACTGTAAAATGAAAGCAATATAACCAATGCCTGCCTTAAAAATTAAAAATTTCTAGGAATATTAACTAAGAAATTTTATGTACTACCTCACATTGTATCTAGCTCATATGAAATGTCAGCAAGTGCTATTGCTTTTATTATCTTCTAAGGATTTTTTTTGTGAATTTCTAATAATATAATATTTGTAAAATCAATTTGTGGCTACTCTATGGAATACTATTCAGCCATGAAAACCAACAAAACCCTGGCTTTTGACAGGAAGTGGAAGAATATGGAAGATTTACTGCTGAGTGAAGCAAGCCAGGTTATGAAAGAGAGACATTAAATTTCCCCACTTAATTTATACCGAGAGTCTGCACTCTATGACTGAAATTGATTGACTAAAAGATATACAAACACAAGAGACTGGTGTGAATGCCATATGTGGTGTGTGTGAAGGAGTGGGGCCTAGGGAAGGACATTTGGAGGAGGGATACAGAGGCAGAGCATTGACAGGAAGGGGAGGTGTGGTGTAATCTGTTGAAGATATTTTAATCAACTGGACTGGGGAGAAATGTTCACATATTGAAGGGTTTTTGTAAGCTAAACAATGTGATTGAATGTATATAAATAAATAAATAAATAAATAAATAAATAAATAAATAAAAAATAAAATAAAAATTGTGGCCTAGCCACAGTGACACAGGTGGTAGTTTGCTGCTCTGCAATTCTGGAGTCACATAGAAGACCAGAGTTTGGATCCCAGGTCCAATTGAAACATGTGGGGCATGCATGTGCATCTCCTTGATCCAGGCTGGCTTGAAAACTCTGTATATGTGGGGTAGGGGAAGATTGTAGCATGTTGAGATCCCATTAAGAGTGCCTCTCTCTCACTCAAAATAAAATACTCTTTAAAAATTCCAGAGACTTCACCCTCCTGACCCCAAGATCTAGCCAGGACAGGTCAATCACAAACCATCTACATTTGAATTATAAGTAGCCCCTTTCAGAGACTAGGACAATTGAAAATTTTCTGCCCAGACTTCACCCTTTTGATCCCAAATCCAGCCAGGGTCAGAGTAATCCTCAATTCCCACAGAAGCTGCTGTACAAATGAGAAAATTGGTATTGCAGAGAGACTACAGATCACCTCCTCTTGAACACCTCGGAATGCTCAGATTTAACTACAAAAATTAGGGAAAAACATATAATCCATCAGATGATCAGAAACTATTCCAGAGACACAAGAAATACAAGAAGCCAAAAAAATATCTTCTCCCAAGAAAAAAGAATATCTCCTTATCCTCCACAGACAATACAAAGGAACACAAGGTAATGTCAGATAAAGAATTTAAAATAGTCATAGTGACAAAGCTAACAGAGATACAAGAGAAGAGAGACAACAAACTCCAAAAGATGCAGGAGAAAAAGAGACAACAGGTTCTTGCATGATCTCAAAGAGAAGATACATATCATAAAAAAGAATCAAGTGGAATTGTTAATGATGAAGGCTGTAATACAGGAAATCAAAACCTCCTTTGAAAGTATTAAAAGCAGATTAGATCATGCAAAAGATCAAATCTCAGATGTAGAAGGTAGAACTTCTGACCTAGAAAAAGTCACCAAAGAGACTGAGAAAATAACCCAAGAAATGAGAATAATATACAGTACTAGATACTATTAAATGCCTAAACATCTGGATAATCTGTATCTCAGAAGGTGAAGAAACTAGTCAGGGTTTTGATCATCTAGTCTATGAAATACTGGAAGAAAACTTTTCAAACATAGAAAGGCATTCAAATATCCAGATCCGAGAATACAAAGGACCCCACATAGAATCAATCCAAGAAGATCTTCTCCAAGATACATCATAGCCAGATTGACCAAAACCACAGACAGTGACAAGGTAGTAAAATTGGTAAGAGAGAAATGTCAAGTTACTTTCAAAAGATATCCCATCAGGCTAACTTCAGACATCTCATCTGAAATAATGAAAGCAAAGAGAGAATGGGAAAATATATTCAAAGTATTAAGTGAAAATCAATTTCAACCAAGAATACTATATTTGGAAAGATTATCCTTCATATGGAAAGAAAAGCTCAAAACATTCTCAGGAAAACAAAACCTGCAACAATTTACCAACACCAGACCAGCTCTACAGGAAGTTCTGAAGGGAGTGCTAGTACAGGAAAACTAAAGTCAGACACACAGAAATAAGAATCCGTAGGAAAAAAAGAAGAGAATAGCCAACTTAATTTTAGGGAAAAGTCTTGAATGATCAATAACAACATTGAATGTTAACTTCCAGAATTTAAATGGAAAGATTGGACAACAGAAGAGAAATTAATCACTTGAAACTGTTGAAATAGAATTTTATAACTTTGACTAAAACATTACTGATTTTCCTCTGTTCTTTGTTTTCCAGATTTAAGGATTTTTTTTGTCTTTTCTTGAACTGTTGATAGGTTTATCTAACTACTGTTTGAATTGAATTCTAACCTTTTTCCTGGCTTTAAGTCTTAAGCAAATTTCTCTTAGCATTTTTTTATCTATTAAAATGAAAACTTCTTAAAATTAAAAAAAAAGACTTATTTGATTACTACAGTAGGCTATATAGCCCCAGCTAGGTGCTACTTTATAGTGTATTCATTCTACTCATGGAGATTTATGCCAAAAGTCAGACATGTGTTCATAGATGTGTATATATCAGCTGCACTTGCTTCTGAAAGTATGTAGCGTGATTAAGATCTTTTGTGAATGAATAAAATGTGAAAGAAAAAAAAGGCATGGAAAGCAACTGCAGATACCAGAGACAGTATGGGAGGAGGATGGGAATGGGAAATGGCAGAGGGTGAGAGATTGGGAATCAAAGGTTAAAAAAAAAAAAAAAAAGAAGCAAAATATATAAGAAGCAAGAAATGGAAAGGTATTTATTGATGATAACACATATGGTAATATCCTTGATAGAGTGTATTCTGGATGGAAAAATCTCATTTTGTATACTGTAATGATGTACAGTGAATGAATGTAAATAAATACATTTGAAATAAAATTTTAAAATCCCATTTGTATATTATTAGTATCTGTTAAATATTAATTTTAGATGTAATTCTTTTATGTTTAGTTAAATTTCTTAATAATTTATATAAATTCGTGAATAAATATAAATAATTTAGAATGTAATATTAGTGTTTCTAAATGTCCATTAAAAATTTAAATGTTAAATATTAATAAAATTTATTAGCATTCAGATAAAAAGAAACACAGCAAATAACAATAGTTTAGGATAGTTGATCCTAAATTACATCTTAGGTGTGGATCAGTAAACAAATAATTTCTCTTCTAGTATTTTAATATGGGGGAAAACTATCAGAGGGCTATATAGTGTTAAATAATTTACTTATACATCAACAGCACACTGCTTACCATGGCTTTCTTCTGGCTTAGGCTCTAATTCTTAAAAAATGATTTATTTGGGAGTTACATATTTTCTTTGTGCAGATAGGAGTAACCATATCAAACAAAGCAGCCATGTTGAAAGATTCTAAAATTTGCTATGAGGTAGCCATACTAACAAGAGAATAAGGCAAGGAAGTGGGGCAGTCCCAAATTGAACTCAAGTACAAAGAGTTAAATTAAGAGATCCTAACACAGTTGGCAAGACACGGTAGACATGGATATGCACTGCTCAGTTCTACCTTTCAAAGGTCTTACAGACCACAAGCATGAAATAGAGCCAGCAGACAGTTTTTAGATGTCAGCTTCATGTTTGCCTCAGCTGCAGAGAACCAAGTCCCCAAAGTCACCGCCTCCCAGTGGCAGCCCACATAGTTATTGAGTTAGGTGAGGGGGTAATGATTCTGTCATTTCAGGAGGATGTGAAACATCTTGCTAGGCTATATACACTCCCAAGCTTTCTTAAATGTTGTCTGAGGCTTTGTAAGTCCTGTATTGCAATTTGTATCTTCCTTTATCCAATTTGTTATCTTCCATGCTAGGATGCTGATTCCGAATAAAGGTCTTATAGCCACCATCTCTGTGTCTGCTTCTGGATACTGTAATTCATGACACTGGAGCAAAGTAAGACAGGTATTCTCATTACTTAAAACTGGAATAACAAATCAGAACAATTTTTTTCTATGAAATATGGAAAATATGTACAAAGATTAAAGCAATTTGTAACCTCTGACAATTTTTGGTAATAAAAGCAAAGTAAATGATCTGAAATGTATATAAAAGTGACTCACATTTATTTTCCTGAGAAAGTTGAAAATTATTTAACATAGAAGCCCTAAATGTCAATAGTAGGGAGTGTTCATATGATAGATTTTTATGTATCAATAGTAATTACTTATTTAACAATTGTATATTAAGTAGTTTAAATGTTGAAATGATTTAAATATTCCAGAAGATAAATGGAATTTCTAAAATTCAGTACAGTGACATTTTTGATAAAAAGTTATATGCAGGATAAAATATACAATGTGATTTTATTTATATATTAAAAAGTATTATAGGGCCAGCTCTGCAATCTGGTAGCCTGGTGATTATGGAAGTCAGATCTCCATAGCCTACCATATGGTTCAAATCCTGGCCCCAGGAGATTAGAAAACACATTGTGTATGTGTGTGTGCCATAAATCCTGACAGAATGGAGAAATTGAGAAGGGGTCGTGGTGTGACCATGTCCCAATAGGAGTGCCTTCTCCTCTTTCTTTCTCTGCATGCACCTTTCAGCAAATTGGGGAAAAAAAAGAATAAAAAAAGAAAAAAAAGAAAAGAAAGAAAGAAAAGAAAAAGATCAAGAAAAGAAAAGAAAAAAGAAAGTATTATGTATTTGGCCAGCCCAGTGGCACTGCTATGATGCTCAAAGCTGAACTTATACTGGAGACTGAGCGTAGTTTCCTGGTAAACCTCTATACTCTAGGCTTGTGTAGGCCTACCTGGTTGGAAAGGCTTATGGGAGAGATTGTCAAGTGAGATCTGTTGAGGATGCTTATCTTTCTCTTTCTCTCTCTGTCTCTCACTTTTATTTAAGAAAAACTTAAAAAATCATAAAATATATGTAAAATAAAACCTATTATCTCTTGGTTGTATAATTTCAGCAAATTTTAAAAATAATGTTTCTTAGTTTTTACTATATTTCAAATATTTACCAGAAGGTGTATGTATTATCTGGAGAGAGAGAGAGACAGACAGAAAAAGAAAGAGAGAAAAAAAGAAAGTGAGAAAGCACCACCTTCCACCCCCCCAAGGGGACTAGTCATACTGCAACATCTTCATTTCTCCCTTTCTTGGGGAATTTTGGACTTCATGCACATGTGCTCAGCATGGTTTTCAAACCCCTGGGTTAGGGACACAAACTGCACCATTGACCATGTGAATCCAGCCACATTAACCCCATGCCACTGACTGGCTCATAATTTGGCAATTTTAATTTTTTTCATGGAGTATTTTTACTTTCAAAAAATGAGCACCTAAACATCAGAAGTTTACTTAAAAGTAACTAGATTTCTGCTTTTAAATTGCTTATTTTTTAGCAAGCATGTAATAAATAAATGCCATTATTGCCTCACATGTTATTCCAAGTATCTCATTTCTAGTAATTCATACCATTTTGGGTCCCATTGGCTATTTTGGTTGCTGCACTGTTTCACATTAATAAAAAGTCAGCTCAAGGTTTTCTGCTACAAAGTCAACAATGCTCTATACACAATTGGTTCCATGAGGTTTTTGAAACTAAAAGAAAAATGTGTCATTTATTCCTATTAAGCTTTATTCTTTTTAAGATTTTAATCCCAGTTGTTATCCTATTAAAATATTTTAAAATCCTGATTCAGTCTTCCACTTTTCAAAACTGTATGTCATCTGAAAATGCTAGCACTTTCTACCAATAACACTGAATTTTTATCAAATCAAGAGTAAGATTTAGAATTGACCATAACTGAAACTCTAAGATTTATTGTGATCCATTACTTTGGACTGTTCGGGCTAAGTTATTCAATATATTAGGAATCCATCCAAATGTAGACTTTCTAATGTATAGTTCTTACTTAACCTTGTCCCATAAATGCAGTGGGAGGCTTAATGGAACAAAAGGCAAAGAATTTTATTAAGTGATACAATGATGTGTCAAAGAGTTCACTGAGAATGATATAATCACACATTGAATTCAGAGAAAATGAGCGATATTACTGTAGCTTGAAGTATAACACATGAGAAGTTTATAAATATTTATAATACACAGATAAAATGTAGATCTATCATAAATAATAAATGAATATATAAATGAATAAGTGACTGAATAAACTTGTTTATTTTTGACCCATTGATCCATGACAAGTAAGTATAGAGTTGCCAAAAGACAAAAAAAGAAAAAAAAAATTGAAGATGATTATTTTCAAATTCCAGTTTTTACTCTAATCTACAGGGGGCTTTCTTAGATCCTTTCGGTTGTTTCAGTTTTTTGGATTTCTAAGTGCTACCATATTTCCCAGTCTTTAAACATTTGAATTACTAAAATCATCTAAGCACCTGCTTCTCTGAATTTAGAAACATGATCAAATTATTGCTTTTGTATGAGATCTCCTAAGATTGTCTAATTCATTTTACAGGCAATGCTTTCTTATTTTCAAAATTACTTATAGATATTATGTATGGATAAGAACCAAAGTAACTTCATTTTATACTCTTGAATTTCATTGTTCCTCTCTACTTCTTAGAGCTCATTGTGGTCTCTACTTTTAACATAATCACGGAAGACAGTAGATCATTTTTATCTATTGTCTAAAGTAGTCTTCCTACTGTTCCATACTTATCGATTCTCATTTAAAATCTCTTTTAGAAATCAATGTTTTGACCTTAACATAGTCTTAATTTGAGTATTAAAAATGTATTTCTTAATTCAGCTTTATTTTCATTGACATAGTTTTAATTTAATGACCTACAAGTTATAAAAAGCAATAGTAAAACTTTTCCTATGAAATAATTTTCTTAATGAATTTTTGTTATTTGTTTTTTAAGTCATGGCAATTACAATAAACCTGAGCTTTATGCTCTATCATGTTTTATGTATGTTGGGTTGGCAGGACATGTAAGCTTTCAAATGTATTGGTCTATAACCTAGTTTAGTCTTTTTTGCTCAATCTCTCCCTGAACACATTTCTACTTACACTCTTCCCACAGTATGATTCTCTTCCATGTAATTCTCTTTTGACTATATCAACATAACTTTGGGATATTTCACTTCTATTATTTCCCACTCTTTTATTCATATGTTTTAAATACATCTTTAAATCTCTATCCCAGCATTACATTTATTGTGACTTACTGTATCTATGTCTTTCTAACCTCTTAATTGTATTTAAATATAATTCCTAGTAGAGCAATTTGAATGCACTTATGTTTCATTTGTTTTCCTAATTTTTATATGTGTTTCCCTCTGCTAGTGATGAAAATGTTTTCTTCTCTGATATAAAAATAAATGATCTCTTATAAGAAGCTTTCCTACTTCCACCAAGTTAAATAAGTTATTTAAATTTTGTGACAATTAATGGGTTTTTTGTATGTATCTTGAATAATAGGAAGCACTTTAAATACATTTAATATTTAATAATTATTTTTTAAGCAAGGATAAAATAAATCTAAGTAATTATTGAATTAAAGTCTTTCCTTTGCTATTCATGGTTCTTTTACCAAGGATCTAAAGACAGAAATATGCTTCAGGTTATTATTCATGTGAAAATACAAACTGTAGCCATCTTGCGATGTGTTATTATACCTTCCAAAGACTAGTAAATTATCCACCAAACAGTAGTGTTAAATAAGTATTTGTTGGGGCTGGCTTCATTGTGCAGTGATTAATTGTAGTATAGCAAAGGCCAGATTCCTATTGATCAATAGTGGCTCAAATCCATACTCCTGTGGTTTATGGATATTTTGTTATTTATATTTATGGATATTTATAGTTTATGGATATGTGCCAGGTACATGTGCATGCATGACTAAAATCCTTATGGAATGAAGAAATCAAGGTAAAAGATTATGGTGTGACCCCACTATTGACGTGTGCTTGCTTTCTTTCTTTTTATCTCTGTCTCTCTCACTCTGGCAAGTGCAAGTGCCCTCTGGTAATTAATAAATAAAACTAAGTAAATCAGGAATTAGATAAATAAATATTTATTGAATTATTTTGTCAAACGAACTTGAAATGTCATTGAGCATCATAACACAGGAAAAAAGTTCAATAAGTAAAATATATAAATATATTCTAAATGACTATATCCCGAGACCATTTAAAAAGTTAAATTAAGAATTAGAAAGGTTTGTTTAAAGAAAATTTTAAAAATTATTTATGTTGGCCATAATATCTTTTAATAACCATTGTGATTTATCTTCATTTTATTATATCTTTCCCTCTTTTTAAATACATTTTAAGTGTTTGCTCTAAAATTAAAAGTTTTCTGAAAATTATGAGATAATAAATAGTTTAGACTTTGTAGACCATATATTCTCAGTTGTACCTAGTCAATTTCACCTGTATAGCCACATATATAGCCAGGACCAGTAGGTGGTGTAGTGGTTAATGTGTTGGACTCCCACATGGCAGACCATTGTTCAAGTATTGAATCTAGTAGCTCGAAACTCATGCGAGGTATGTGTGTAGGTGCCCCAAATCCCAGAAGAAGAATGAAGGAGAAGGAATTGCAGCATTGCCAGCTCCTCCTGGGCATTGATTTCTCATTTTCCCTCTCACTGTCTCTCTCTGTCTCTCCAGTGAGGGCACTTGACCTATGGCAAAAACTTTAAATACAGTTAAGAAGTAAATGGGTGTTTTTGAGTAACAAATTTTATTTACAAAAGCAGATAGAAGACGAGTTTTAGCTCAAGAACAGTGATTTAAGATCCACTGACTTTCTAGAGACTTCATTGTACATATGTAGTTTATCACAGTGTACTAGCAATATTTACAACTTCAAGTGTAAAGTTCATATCTTACTATATTTTAAGTTCCTTTATCTTTTTCATTGTATGATATAGTTGTATTAATTATTGACTTTGAGAATGATGCTGCTTTTAACCTTCAACCCTGAAACATAATTTCTAAAAATTAAGTGGGGCTATTGATTTCTAAGATAAAATTTTAAACTATGAATTCAGTAAATATGAAACAGGGGGAGGACTATTTTAGGTTAGGTAGAAAAAGTCTACTGTTTTGGTGATTATATTAAATGCAGAGAACTCAAGAAGCCATAGGAAGTAATAAATAAATGAATTCAATGAAGAGTAATAAGATACAGTTTTATTGTTATTGTCTTAAAAGAATATCTGAGGCACTCTCCATTTTACCTTTGTTTTTCAGATGTAATATCTACTGATTTACTTTTTAAAAATAATTATTTAATTTTATTTACTCATTCATTTATTTTAATTTGAAGAGAGAGGAAAAGCAAGAAAGCAAGCCTCCAAGTCCAGGGTTCAAACCATGGTCATCCATGTGGGAGTGTCCAGCATTTTAACCACCATGCCACCTGCTTGTCCCTCTACTGATTTACTTTTAAGTTCACTAATAACTTCCTTTTCTCCATAATACATAAAGTGAGTTTTAAAGTTTTGTTTATTATATTTTTCTTTAAAAATTAATAGTTTATTTTAATTTAGTTAATTAATTCACTTTTAGAGTTTTGAGAGAGACAGAGAGAAATTAAGAAGTTGACCCCAAGAGGGAATGTCCATGCTGCAACCCTTTCTCCTCCATTCTTCTCTCAGGATTTTGGACACACATTGCACACCTGTCTGGCATGAGTTTAAATCATTGGGTCCAGGATTCAAACTGTGGTTGACTACATGAGAGTCCTGAGATATAAACATTTTACAGTCTGCTAGTCACTATTTTTTCATTTTAAAATTTTCATTTAATTTGCTAATACTTATTATTTCCATGCTAAAAATTATTTGTTGGAACATTTTAATAATAGATATATTAAAATTTTGCAAGCAAGAACTAAATAATCAAGTGTCATCCACTAAAAATAACTGAGCAGATGAGTACTAAAAATATTTTTTAAATATTTTTATTTTATTAGCTTTTTGGAGTTAAATAAAAGCAAAGAATAAGAAAGAAAAATAATTTGTCAAGCAAATTCAACATCTTCATCATCTCAGTAGATATCTGTTGATTTTCTTTTCTTAAGAGAGTTGAGATACTCGCTGATTCTCAAAGTAATGAGTAATTTTAAAGGCACTCTCGACATTTCAGTATTATTAAGAGTCTAGTTTCTATTTAAACATTTCTATATTCTTTTCATGTAGCGATATATTCAGAATATCAACCTGGCCCATTTCACAGGATATGGTTGCGGTACTATTCTGGTCCCACTTGTATGCTTAGAGGCCAATCTGGAGCATGGCTGGTATTCCACGATAGAACTCATTTATTAAAATGTTTACCATTCTTTGTCTTGCTGGGTTCATGTGACTTCTCTGAGGTCCTCACAGCACTTCATACACATGTTTAAAATATTCTTATTTGTAATGTCAGCTCTTCTAAAATTCTCTAATACTTTTGTTGGAAGCAAAAGTTGAACCTTCTCATATTTCCACAAAAAGAATGATAGAGCTCTGACCATCATCTCCATGGCTTCAGTATCTGATGAGGAGGCAGAAGAATGCTACCCCATTATTTCAGGGTGTGAAAAGATAAATGATTATCTAGTTTCTGAGGTGTGAAGTGTGATGTACCCATCATATTATAAGATGTGGATGGGATTTTATTTAGTCTGTATTTCTAATCATTGTGGTCAGGGTAGAGACATCACCTAGCTAGTGTAGGACGGAACTAGAAGACAGAGTGTTGCCCATAGCCTCCTCACTTGATAAAAAGGGTGATGCAGATGTGATGTTCACTGGAGCAAGGCAGAGTTGGCCTTCAGGCAACTGGTTAACTTATCCTTTGTCTGGAGAGATTGGGTTTAACTTGTGTGTGTGTTCGTGCCTATTGATGTTTCTGGTCAGTGGACTTCTCTACTACCCAAATTAGTTTGTATATGAAGCCAAAAATTTAAAAAAAAAAATGAGCAGTTTACTTCTGGGTTTTTCCTCAAGTCCTGTGATTGTGAGCAACTCCACAATCCTCTATCTTTTGGAGTTGTTAATCAAAGTTTAATGAATCTTCTCAAAGATTTTTTTGGTTAGTGGGGAGTAGGGTAGAATGTGCTTACTCAATCATTTTCAAAACTAGAGCAATGAGGTTATTTTCAGTTAAATAATTACTTTCAGGACCAGCAGTTGGCCTAATGGCTATGACGCTGGACTCGCATGTAACTGACCGTGGTTCGAGTCCTGGACCTGGTGGCTTAAACTCACGCTGGGCGCCAGTGCATGCATGCCCAGGATCCCGAAAGAAGAATGGAGGAGAAGGGATTGCAGTGTGGCCATCCCCCCTGGGGAGGGGTGATTTCTCTCTTTCTGTCTCTCTGTCTCTCTCTGTCTCTCTAGTGAGTGCAAATGTCTTATAGCAAAAAAAAAAAAAAAAAAAAAAAGAAAAGAAACAGAAAAAAGAAAAAAAAAAAAGAATTACTTTCAGGGCAAGCTCCATGACCTTGTGGTTAAGGTAGCCAGATCCCACATGGCCAGAGTTTGAATTTCAGAGCTGGTGGCTTGAGAAACATGAGTTCATGTGTATGTGTGCCTAGAACTCCTAGGAAAGGAGAGATGGAGAAGGGATTGTGGCATGACCATTCCACACAAGGAGTACTTTCTCTTCCTCTTTCTCTCTTTAGCAAGTACATGAGTGCTCTGGAAAAAAAATTAAAAAACAATTACTGTAGTTGAATTGTCAAGGTGGAAGTCAGACAAGAATATGTTGACATGAGGGTAATGAGGAGAAAGTATGAACATGAACACGTATCAGAGGAATTTGAGAGTTAAAAGATGGAAAGAGTGTGATAGAGAGGAACACTTAAACTCATGGAAGGACATTTTCTCTTCAGAGGTGTCAACATGAACATATTTAAGCAGGGATGGGAATTAGTCTGTGTAGACACAATGTTAGAAGAAGTAGAACCCAGACAGAGAAAACTTCAGACAAGAAAAGCATTACTTCTATGTAACAAAACAAAACAAAACAAAACAAAACCAAACAAAACAAAACCAAGAAAGTATAAATGTCTTTAAATTAACCACATTTGGTTACAAGTACTTAATTCAAATTTATAACACCTCTAAGATTGGGTGAAGTAAACTGGAAAATGTAAAAATATAGAAAGAACTTTAATACCTTGTATATAGAGACCTGAAGAAAGGTATAGAAATGACTAGGAACATTAAAGCTAGATAATTTGAAGGAAAATTAAAGCTAGATAATTTGAAGATAATTTCAAAAGATTAACTGAAGTAATAGTGCATGTAATTGAGTAAGAATAACAAAGGAATTGATGGGAGAACTAAAACATTGAAATTTGTTAGAGTGATTAAAATGTATGCGATCTTGTGCCTGTTGGTGGCAACTGGATCCCACCTGGCTGACTGTGCAGTCTGAGTCCCATGCCCAGCAGCTTGGAAAACACACTGGACATGCATGAATTTATGCCCAGAATCCTGAATGCAGAAGAGATTGCACCATACCCATCCCTTCTGGAGATTGATCTCTCACTTTCACTGTTTCTTTCTCTGTATCTCTCTTCAGTGAGTACTTGTACCCTATAACAAAAAAACAAAAACAAATTTGGAGGTCTCTGTGAGATTAAAAGCTATTCAAGGACAAGTAACTATATCACGTTTTTTTTTTAAAGAGGGGTTTAGTCAGAGAATTATGTAATTAAATATATAACTTTATAGGGTAATTAGCTTTGAATGACAATAATATGTGCAGTTTGAATGTACATAGGAGTGGCCAAATTGAAATGGAGTGGAATAGAAAGGCAGAAACGAACAGAGTCTAGGGTGTTAGGGAAATAAATTTTGTGAATATACTTTTATCCAGAATAGCACAAAAATGGGGATGGGAAATCTAATATTTAAATTTCATCATCCTTAATATTGGGAGAAGTAGATAGAGATAGATATTAGGATGTAGAGTAGTTCGGTGAATGATGGCATTTAGAAAGCTTAATAAGCAATAGAATTGAACAAAATGGACTTCAAAGGAAAATATAGAGTTAAATAAGTAATTTTCTGAAAAAAGACATTGGCCAGAAAGTGACAAATTCCTTGGATTAAAGTGATTTGGGGCCAGCTTGGACGGACATCTTCAGGAAGGTTTGAATCTTCAAAAAAGTATTTGGAGATGCGATGTATTTAGCATATAGAGATGATGGGAGTAATAATTTAAAAAGCACAGCCTTGGTTCAAATGGCAATTTTATTTTTTACTCTTTTTGAGAACCTCCATATTGTTTTTTGTAGTAGCCAGACCAATTTACATTCCCACCAACAGCGTAAAAGATTTTCTTTAATCTATACTCTCGCCAACACTTGTTATCTGTTGGTTTTTAGATACAGCCATCCTAATAGGTGTGAGGTGATGTCTCATCATGGTTTTAATTTGCATTTCTCTGAAGATTGGTGATGTTGAGCAATTTTCATTTCTGTTGATCATATGTCTTCTTTGAAGAATTACCCAACAGGTATGACCTCACATGTAGAATCTAAAATAGTCAAACTCTGAGAACCAGAAGGTTGAATTGTGGTTGCCAAGGGCTTTAGGAAGAGGCAAATGACATATTGATGAAAGAGAACACTGATTTAGTTATGCAAGATGAATTAGCTCTGGAGGTTTAAGACATAGCAATGTGACTATAGTTGACAAAACTGTAATGTATATTTTAAATTTGCTAAGAGAGTAGCTCTTCAGTATTACAATGAGGGAAAATGGAAAAAGAAAAATATGTGAGGTGAAGGATACGTTAGATTGTGGTAATAATTTTATAATTAAAACGTATATATCAACATATTATATCTTACATATATATGTCTCATTTTTAAAATTATTATACCTCAGTAAAGCTGTTTTGTGTGTATGTGTGTGTTTGTGTGTGTGTGTGTAATTGTGTGTTTTAAAAACAAAAAACAAAAAAGAAGCCTTGGAAGTCAGATGGCATGGGTTTAACTCCTGCCTACCTTTGTGACCCTGAACAAATGAACCATTATGATTTTCAGGTTACCCATCTACAAAATAAGTGTATATTAGTGCCCATACTGTACTATTAAATAAGTTAATACATACTAGACAAGTAAGCTAATACGCCATTATAAAGATCTTGCCTCGGGATCAGCAGTTGGCATGATGGCTATGTCGCTGGACTTCTACGTAGTCGACCGCGGTTTGAGTCCTGGACCCGGAGGCTTAAACTCACGCTGGGTGCGTATGCATGCATGCCCAAGATCCCGAGAGGAGAATGGAGGAGAAGGGATTGTGGCGTGTCCATCCCCTCTGGGGGGTGATTTCTCGCTTTCTGTCTCTCTGTCTCTCTCAGTCTTTCTGGCGAGCACATCTGCCTATAGCGAAAAAAACAGAAACAAAAACAAAAACCTCTCCAAAAAAAAAAAGATCTTGTCTCTTACATCTAGAATCATCCATTAGCAATGTATAGCAACAATTGCTCCACTAGCAGTTACTTTTAGTTTCATTCTTCCATGACAAAGAGATGTAAACTCAGGTCCTTTCCCATGTGGGTCTCGTTTGTTACCACTGCACCATCACCTTGCCTTCTGTTCACCTCAGTTTGCAAAATTTCTTGCCTCATAGCACCCTACCAGAGATAACCTCTCAATCTGACTGAGGCCTTTGAAACTATAATATGCCAGTTATTTCTACATGATCAACTTTGAGATACTGAGACAATACCCTCACTTAGATGGCATCCTCTCAGCAGAGGTCTGAGTCCTGTCTAGTTTCTTCCTCCAGCTCTAAATCCTTCTAATGTTTGTTTTTTTGTGGGGGCTTATTTGTTTATTTCTTCTATGAGAAAGAGCCATGCATTCAGACACACCCAACAGGGTCCTCATGCCATGATCCACCCCTAGTCCCAGGCAGGCTGGACCATGGGCATGTGCTTGCACTCCAGGAATGCCCTGAGGGATCCCAAAATGTGAATCAAGGCACTTCCCATGTGGGTCCAGCTACATTATCTCTGTACCACTGCCTGGCCCTCTAAATTCTAATAGCCTCAAAATTTTTCCTTTGTCTTCTTAAATTTTAGAACTGCACTGTGTAATAGCACTTTATATCTTTTGGTCTCTTATTTTCTTCAACATGGTAAACAACTTTTTCCATTCAGTTATTTCTATTAAAATAGCAGTGTAGGTTATGTTCTTCTGATTTCATGTTATTGATAGCTCTTTATTGTCATTATTGATAGAAAATCTTTAGAACATAAACTTGTTAAACTTGTTATTTTGCTTTTGTTATAGCAGAAAGATTTTGGAATCCAGGAGCATTGTTGGTTGAAATAAGGAAGAGAAAGCCCAGATGCTCATGGGAATGCATACAAAGAAGAAAGTATAAAATCAGAGGTGTTTAACCTTTTATGGTACCATCGCAACAGCATCAGGGGCCAGTAGATGGTGTAGTGCTTTAGTTGCTGGACTCCCACATGGCTGATCACGGTTCAAGTCATGGTGACTTAAAACTCACACTGGGCATGTGTGAGTACATACCCAATATTTCAGGAGGAGACTGGAGGAGAAGGGATTGTGGTGTGACTATCACCTCTGGGAGGTGATGTCTCACTTTCCCTCTTACTGACTGCCTCTCTCTGGCGAGTGTACACACCCTATGAAAAAAACCTCTTAAAAAAATGCCAGAGAATAGATGCATTTTCATATATATTTACATGTTATTAACTCTTCAATAAATTAGTCCCTATATATTTATTTCTAAGCAATAGTATTGTTAAGAAACAGGTTCTAGTTGTCAGGGACTGGCATCTAGATATTGAGGAAAGCTTTAGTTATGACCTAACTAGTCAGTGGTTATGCTGTTGATCTCTGGATTCAGTATTTACTAAGAACAAAAACAAATACAAAACCAAAGCAATAGTACATACAACAAAATGACAAGGGTATGGTTTTTGTCTGTACAATTATTTTTAATCAATTAATTTATTTTAGAAAGATTTTTGCTGTAGGGGGTGTGCTCTTGCCTAAGAGAGACAGAGAGAGAGAGAGAGAGAGAGAGAGAGAGAGAGAGAGAGAGAAAGAGAGAAAGAGAGAAACCAGATATCACCCCCGAGGGAGATGGCCATACCACAATTCCTTCTCCTCCATTCTCTTCTCAGGATTTTGGGCATGCATGCACACCTGCCAGCGTGAGTTTTAAGCTGCCAGGTCAGGGACTCTAACCACAGTCCACTATGTGGGAGTCCAGCAGCATAACCGCTATGCCATCTGCTGGTCCCTCATATGTATAATTTGTTCCCCCAAATTTTAATGTCAGCTAAGTAGCAGTGTAATAGGATCACATTCACTGAAGGTAAAAATATAAATTGGTACTTTTCCAGAAAGCAACTGAGAAATATACATAAAATATTTTTAAATAACCCTTTCATAGTATAATTCTAAAAGCTATATGTAGAAATATATTATAAAAAATAATCAGTTACAGTCAAAATTTTGCATGCAAGGTTGTTCAGATAAGAATAATGTCTGTAGCAGGGAAAACAAGAAAACTCTGTTCTTCCAATGGAGGAATATCTACATAAATTATAAGACACTGATGTGATAGAATAGTATTCAGCTAATAAAAATGATGGTTTAGAAGATTACTTAATTTCATGAGAAAAAACTTAGTTTCTTTATAAAAACATCTGAAGATGACAGATGTGTGTAGGTGTATATATGTATTCAATCATGTGCATACACATAGGCATCCAAACATGTAAAAGAAAACATAAAAACATAAGGAAAAAGGTGAAATAAGTCATCTCTGTTCTTTAGATACTCGGAATTAAGGTTTAATTTTTACGTTTTATTGTTTTCCCTCTTTTGTAGATACCATATAGTGAGTCAATGCTACTTTTATGATTACAATAACAATAGTAATTACAATTTCATGTTTGTGTTTATGAGTCACATTTCTCAGGAAAAACAGTTGAGAATGTTAACTACAGAGGTTATTTATGAAAGGATTGTAAGCTTTTATTAGAGTAGAAAAGAATACTGCCTTCTACTGTTGCACTTCCATTACTTTATATCTGATTTAGATCATTGAGTGAGAAAAGGAAGACACAGAGCTTGCTGAGTTTGTTATTTTATTCTTACAGTATACCAAATTTTAACCATATACATAATTTAAGTATTATAATACAGTATGTGAATATTATAATGCAATATTATAATACAATAATGTGCACTGTATTATATTAAAGTATGTATATGCCTACTATACATATATACATAAATATAGTATGTATATACTTAAAATATGTAAGAAATAATAACTGAAATGTGAGTAGTTATTAATATGGCAACTACAGAAAAATGAATAAAAATGCAGACACCAACAGACATACTTGTGGGTGAAAGGATTTTTATCTATTTAATAAATTCTACATAAATTAGACAAGTTAATAATCTGGTGGTTGATTGTGTCTTTGATCACAGGGGTAAGAAAAGATTTGAAGCATCGAGGTTCTATGAAACACCTTCATCTTTTGTTGTTTAGGTACAGTCAGTATGCTTTTCCTGTACCTGAGGGGATGCTTCTCTCCCATGGATAGACTATCGCTGCTATGTATCTAAAGACAATAACCCTATTGCAGAGCTGTCAAAAACCGTTTTTGTATGTTTCATTTTTTGAGAGACTAGTTTTCTATTGTTTCTCTCCTTTTTTGTTTGTTTGTTTTTGCTGAAACACCTTCCAAAAATCACCACATCTTTTGGTTAATTTGGTCATCTTATTTTTTGAATTTTAATTAAAGAGTTTATATAAGATAAATTCTGGAGGTATACTTAGAACATAGTGTCTATGTCTCATTATAGTGCATTGTATAGTTAAAATTTGTTAAAGAGTAGTTCTTTTTATTTATTTACTTATTTTTTTTTTTAATTTTTGGAGAGGTTTTTTGCTGTAGGGCGCACGTGCTCACTAAAGAGACAGAGAGAGACAGAAAGCAAAAAATCACCCCCCAGGGGGGATGGCCACGCTGCAATCCCTTCTCCTACATTCTCCATTCAGGATCTCGAGGACACACGCACAAGTGCCTGGCGTGAGTTTAAGCCACCAGGTCTGATACTCAAACTGTAGTTGACTACATGGGAGTCCAGTGACATAGCCATTATGCCAACTGCTGGTCCACTAAGGAGTAGTTCTTAAGCTTTCTCTTTTTAAAATTTATTTTTCTTTTAATTAATTTTTAAATTTACACTTAGTCACTGTACATCTTTACAGTATACAATGTGGTTTTTCCCAGCACAAATACAGTGCATACTAGTCAAATCAATGACATTACCATATACATTATTATCAGGAGATAATTTAACATTTTTGTGTCTATTAAGTTTTTTTTTCCCTGATTCTGTCCCTCCTACCACCTACCCACCTCCTCTTACTCTCCCCATACTGTCTCTAGTATCTACAGTTGCCCTCCCCACTCTTACACTTTTCAATCTTTCAGTTTTTTCCATAGAGTACAATCATTGAGTATATGTTGAGTGGGGACATACAATGCCTAGCTTGCTTCACTTAGTATCAAATTGTCCATATTCATCCTCTTTGTATCAAATGTTAGGGTCTTATCATTTTTTATGACTGAGTAGTATTTCATAGAGTACATGTACCACATTTTTTCTGTCCACTTATCTGTTCTTAAACATTTGGGTTGAAAACATGTCCTAGCAATTGTAAATAATTCTGCAATAAGCGTGGATGTGTAAATGCTTTTCTGACTGAGGGTTTTCCTATTCTCTGGGTAGATACCTAAGAGTGTAATTACTAAGTTATATGGTAGTTAAGTTTTCTAAAGTGCTCATGCATACACGCATGTCCACACACAGACACAAACACAATAATAGAGGAGGCAGGAACTTTAAAGATGATGAATATGTTTGTAGCCTTGATGATTATATAGTTTTCAGGGTATTCACTTATCCCTAACCTTATTAAGTTGAATATATTAAGTAAGTGTGGCTTTTGGATATCAATCATGTTTCAAAAAGTGGTTTAAAGATGAAAAATTTTTAAAAAATCAAATTTTGTTAATAAAGCAATGCATTTATGAAACCTATGGTGAAGAAATAAATACAACCATACAGCTGTATCTTTTTTATGTATATAATTCTATTATCTCTCACAAATGATTTCAGGGCAATTAAGAGGAAACAATATAAAGGAACACAATTAGGAGGAAAAACTAGAGCAAATGTTGGCCCACACATAGATATATATGATTTATAGGGGCTGGGAGTTTTGATTAAACCCAGATATACCTTATACCAGAGAAAAGATTTTATAGAGGAGAAACAAGGAGTTTTATATGTGAGGATGTTAATACTTTACAATGATATTGTTTAATGTAAAGGAGTGAATATAGCACAAAAATTTTTGAGTCTATATTATGTTATTAAATGCCCAATTTGATTGGAAATATTACTTATAATATTGTAATATCACAATATTAGAAAGATTTTTAAACCATATTCTTAGTGCAGATTATAAAATTATTTGTGTCTTGAATTAATAAATTAATTTAGGTACATGACATTTTGATTATATTAATTCTTCTAATTTAGGAACATTAGCTGTCCTTCTACTTTTGTGTATCATTTTCAATTTCTTTTTTTAGTTTTTCATAGTTTTTCTTGTAGAGATTGGAATTGAAAAATGTGACATATACACATTATGGAATACTATTTAGTATAAAAAAGTAAGATCCTGATATTTGATACAGGGTGGATAAATATGGAAGATTTAGTGCTAAGTGAAGCAAGCGAGACTATGAAAGAGAAGCATTGTATATCACCACTTAATATAAACTGTATGTCTGCACTCTATGGGAGAAACTGAAAGACTGTAAGGTATAATAGCAGGAAGGGCACATTGAAGATACTAGAGACGGTGTAGGAGGGAGTGGGTAATAAGAGGTGGGAGGGAGGGGATAGGAAAAAAAATAACAAAAACAAAAATGGAAAGTTATCTGTTAATCATTACATAGGTGATAATATCTAACTCTTGAATAATAAGCCCTGTAGTCATGCTGGGAGAAAACCATCTTATAGGGACCAGCAGTTAGCATAATGGCTATGTCGCTGGGCTCCCATGTAGTCGACCAAGGTTCGAGTCCCGGACCTGGTGGCTTAAACTCAGGCTGGGTGCGTGTGCGTGCATGCGTGCCCAAGATCCCAAGAGGAGAATGGAGGAGAAGGGATTGCGGCATGGCCATCCCCCCTGGGGGGTGATTTCTTGCTTTCTGTCTCTCTGTCTTTTTCTGTCTTTCTGGTGAGTCCACGCACCCTATAGCAAAAACCTCTCAAAAAACAAAACAAAACAAAACAAAAACATCTTATACATTGTAAAGATATACAATAATTGAATGTACATTTTTAAAATGTAAAAGATAAATATAAACTTAAAATGAAAAAAAAAATTATTAGTGCCAAGATCTATCATTTGTGAGAGACCCAACCTAATTAAAGATCTGCTCTGTGTTTCATTCAACAAAAATGTAGATTATATAAATTAATTTCATACTTTATTGACAGTTTCATTTTTGTGAAGATCAAAGCAATGGAGAGTAGAACAACTGATCCTTATAAAATCCTAATGTAAAAAAATCTTGGATCATTAAGTAAAATAAAGGGGAACTTGTGAGAACACAATTGCATCACAAACAATTTACTAGAATAGGATAAAAGAATAAATCTTACTTGGATGGGAAAAGCAGATTGTACAAAAGTGAAATTCTAAATATTGAAAGTGAAAGACCTAATTCTTAAGATCTATTTTCAAAGTATGAACAAACAAATAAATGCATTTAAGTTACTCGAATGCATTTGAGTTGGGAAACCTCGAACAGGTAAAGAGACTCATGCGGTTAATCTGAAACATCAGATTATTATTGCTTTTGAAAATACATTTACAAATATAAATGAATGTAAGGAATTTTAACAGGAAGACTATCACAGAATGACAGAAATATGTATTAGTGTCCGTCATCAAGAGAGCTAACGCTAAGAGGCAGATAGGCTTGCAATTTTTTTCAAAACACCGTAAAGTCTTTCAAAAAAGCTTTTCAGTAAAAACTTACAAGAAAAAGTTATGAATTTACTAATCTCAAAGAATATGTAAAAAAATGTACTACTTATTTCTCTTCTTCTTGTGAAAAGATTGGGGGAATTATATATTCCCTCTTATTGTGATCTGACTAGCAGGGCCTCCATCTGAGAGGGATTTTGCCAGATTTCTTGTTCTTTCCTCTGTGAAAGGAATTTATTGTATTCAGAAGCTTCTTCAGTTTTGATCCTGGAATGAGGGCAAATAGAGGAGAACTTGACAAGCAAAACTACAGTTGCCATGTAATAAGTGGGAGGCACAATTCTTTGTTTGCATAAGCCCTTATCATTATTGGGCTGTTATTACCTAATAATTATATATTCTTATGTACTGAAGTGCTATATACATACATACATACATGTGTGTGTGTGTGTATACACACACACACACACACGTATGTATAGAACAAATAATAGAAAGGAAACAAAGCTATAATATTAAATATTGTGTCTATATTTTGACTAACACAATGTTTGGAGAGAGAAATGACAGCTTATGCACCTATATAAAAACAAAGGGACTCTCAGTAAAAGAGGAACTATCAAGAGAGCATGTAGTCATTTTACATAAGACTATATTTCTTAGTTTGGACAGGAGACAACTATTTTTGAAGTTCTCCAGTAATAGGGAAAAGTGGGAGTGGATTCTCAAATCCAGCATTAATACATTTTGTCTAATTTTTTGTTGTTGTTTTTTAAGGGCTAGGTGAGTTATCTTTTTACTTAAATACTAGGTGGGTTATCTTTTACTTAAATAGATTTGTGAAAAACCTACATGAGCTTAAGGAACATGTAATGTACAAAAGAAAGAGACAGGATGGGACCAGCAGTTAGTGTAATGGCTGTGTTGCTGAACTCCCATGTAGTCGACCGCAGTTCGAGTCCCAGACCCAGTGGCTTATACTCACTCCAGGTACATGTGCGTGCATGCCCAAGATCCTGAGAGGAGAATGGAGGAGAAGGAATTACAGCGTGACCATCCCCCCTGGGGGGTGATTTCTTGCTTTTTATCTCTCTGTCTCTCTCTGTCTTTCTGGTGAGCACACATGCCCTGGAGCAAAAAAAAAAAAAAAAAAAAAAAAAAAAAAAAACTCTCCAAAAAAAAAGAGACAGGATAAATTCACAGGAAATAGTTGAGCCAGAATGATCACATTTTCTTTGATATATATATATATATATATATATATATACATATATATATATATATGTATATATATATATATATATACACATACACATACAAATACTCTGTGAATAAAAGAAACATGAAGTGTATCTGAATTTTGCAAAGCCTATGGCAGAATTTTTAGACATGTAAGTATATGTTAATCACTAATATTATTTAGTGATTGCCTAACTACTTAATAACCATACTCAAAAGCTAATTAGTGAGTTTTATCCTATTATTTAGATCATAACACAGTTTCAACATTTATGCTAGGCTTTTCTTCTAAATAGTGACCTGCAAAACAGTAAAGATCTTGCTTGTCTTGTCTAGCAGCACATTCTCAGCATCAAGGATAGCACTAGGAAAATAGTAAGTTGCTCAATACATAATGATTGAATAGAAGAACAGGACAAAAGAAAGGAGAGACAGAAGAAAAGGAGAAAGAGGGGCTCAATATACAGGTTTTGGTTAGCTTGAGTGGTGAAGATGATGGTAGTAGCCTACGCTGATCATACAATCAACAATGGGGAAATACTTAGGAGCTTTAAAAATAACCAGATCTGTTCCCAAGATCTAGAAGGTCAAGTGCCAAATTCAGCAATTGTGTGTAACATTCCTTTTTGGTTCAACCAATGTATGTGCCAACTGCAAATGATACAGAGATGAGAATGCATGGTAATTAACTTCAAGGAGCCTTAGAAAAAGAACCTTTTCCATTTTTTGAGAAATAGTTAAGAAGGTTATAGCCCAGACACTTAGTACAAAGAAATGCAAAGAAATATAAATACTAGGACCAGCAACTGGCAAGGAGGTGAAGGTGATTGGAATCCATATGGCCAACTCTGGGGTTCAAATCGCAGACCCACTAGCCTGAATCACACCAGGCACATTTCCATGTGTGTCCAAAATCCAAGAAGAGAATGGAGGAGAAGGAATTATGGCATGGCAATTTCCCCAGAAATGATTTCTCACTTTCTGTCTTTATCTCTCTCTGGTGAGCACAAACATCCTATAGCATAAAGTAAAAAAAATAGAAAAAAGAAAAAAGAACCATGAATACTGTATTTCTAAACACAGAAAAATGTGGCAGTTGTCTATACTAGATATCAAAGCATAAACTTCATTATTTATTTTTTAATTATTTTTTGAATTTACATTTAATTCTTGTACATCTTTATAGCTTGCAACATGGTTTTTCCCAGCATGCATGTAGTGCATGTCAAACAAGTAAAAGAAATGACCATATACAGATAACTTTTGATTCTTGTGTCTGCTAATTTTTTTTTTTTTATTTTCCCCTGAGTTCCTCCCTCCCTCCCACTGCCCAACACCTCTTATAAAGCCTCAGGAATTTACATTTGCCTTCCCTGCTATTATACCCACTCTTTCACTTCTGCTGTGCGAACATTTTGTTGGTATTAAGCGGGGACATACGATTTTGTCTAGCTTCCTTTGCTTAGCATTAAATCTTGCTGTTTTCTAAAGCATTTTTGTTTATTTTTGAAATATCTGTTATATCAATTGAACACTGAAGTTGTATCATGTAATAATATCCATTTTTTAAAAAGTAGTATTTAATATACTTGACAAATATTTTTAGCTCATTGATTTCAGGACTACTCAGAATAATGCACTTGTGACTTACTGTCCATTCATACCTAAGGGTAAAATTATTGTAATCACAGCTAATATATCCTCAGTGAAGTTTGGTACTAAAATTAAAAAAAAAATAATTTTACTATATTCAAATTTGATTTTAAAATTAAATATTTCATTAATGTTGTTAATCAAAATATCCCATTATTCTCATAATTACCTAATTGTCAGATATTGAATATGGAGAATATGGAGTATTTGGTGTTTAATGTGTGTTTATTTCTATTATTTTATTTATTTATTTTTTGGGGAGAGGTTTTTTTTTTTTTTTTTTTTTTTTTTTTTTTTTTTTTTTTTTTTTTTTTTTTTTTTGTCATAGGGCGTGTGCACTCGCCAGAGAGACAGAGAGACAGAAAGTGAGAAATCACCCCCCAGGGGGGATGGCCACGCCGCAATCCCTTCTCCTCCATTCTCCTCTCGGGATCTTGGGCATGCACGCACATGCGCCTGGCATGAGTTTAAGCCACCGAGTCTGGGATTTGAACCGCAGTCGACTACATGGGAGTCCAGCGACATAGCCATTACACCAGCTGCTGGTCCCTTGTTTCTATTATTTAAAAGTGCATGACAAGTACATCCAATGAATTATCATTCTACTATAATGAAAATTTATATATTTCTCTAGTTGAATTAATTAAAGGAAGACAAAACAGCTTCAGAGTTTTTCATATTTTACAACCAGACCTAAATGGAATAGCAAACATACATATACAAAAAGAAAAAAATGTTAACAGTAAGTCTAAACACATTTTTATGATAAGTAGTTCAGTGTAAGACATGGATGCTTCATCAGTGGCTTTAATTGGAAGAAAGGAGGTTTGCAACCATTCAGAGTAAAATATAATAGCTTGTGTCGAAGTGTTACAAAACATATTCCTCTTAAGAGCAGAAGGAGAAAAAAAAGAATGAAAAACATGATGGACCTTGAATAACAGCTCAACAGTAATGCTGTATAATTGCTTTTCATCCTTTCTATCAGCAGTGAAGCTTTAAAACATTGATCAAAGATGATGACTATCACAAAGTGCTTAAAGTGCAGCACATTGTTAAATTTCCTCAGCCTCTGAAATAATTATAGCATGAGCAAGCATAAAGATGATTTCCCCCACCTCCACCTGCCTTCCTCAAATGATTTTCCAGCCAAGGTAGATGGGATTAAAGAAATCTGACATGAATGAGCTATATTAAAACATCAATGTCAAAAGATATATCACAGGCACTTGCCTCAAAAGGATAAAAATACCGTGAACATTTCACATTAATGCACACCAGAATTCAGTCACTCTCCTTACTGACAAACACACTGCTGAAATAAAAGATGCAAACCATACCCAGTAGAAGAGACAGTGCTAGGCAGAGAAATGAAGAGTGTTATTGATGATGTAAAGGAGATAGCATTTGACTGCTAAGACTACAGCTAAAGAAATGATTGAGGGAGGAAGACTTTTTTATTTATGAGAATAGCAGGTAAAATATTTTTTCAAGAATTTTGTAGTTTATGCTAGATTGATATTTTAAGTATGTGATTTCATTAGACCTTAACTATATTAATGTGCTTACCATTTGATAAATAAGAAAAAATAAAGTATTGAAATCCTACTAAGTGCCAGCTATTGTTAAGAACTCAGGTATGATTCTTTTATAGTAGATACGCAATAGGCTGCATGCCACATCCTTTCAGCCCATCTGATTTTGGCACAGCTGGAATGGATAATCACACATCATTGCCAGTTTTCTACATTAAGTGTTTGCTCTGATGTCTCTCTGATATAAAATGCCACTCAGTTGCAATTAGAGGAATTAGGAAGTGAAGAGAATTTTATGCCCGGTTACTGAGTCTCAACCAATGACATGAGCATCTTAGTTAGAATGTTTCTCCCCCTATTCTGTTCTGGACCATTAACTGTGAGATGTATATCATCCAACATAGTTTGTTAGATGATTAGGTTGAGTCCTGGTTAACCAAAGCAGTAACCAGCTCACTAGAGCTCAAGCACTGGCTTTTCTTTTGGCCTTATTTCACTCCCTTCTCCTTTCATTTTGTTACTTTACCCAGAAAACCTACAACCTAAGTGCTTGATTGGGCATCAGCTTTCATGAGGAACTTAAACCAAAATAGTTGGTACCACATAGTGATACAAAGTAGCCCCTCAAAAGGGGGTTCAAGGTCAAGAGCAACAAAGACTTCATTACTGGTTATAAACGAGGTGCTAATAACCCCTGGTTTGCTTTACCACCACATTTTTTAAGGCCCGGCTATGGAAAGTTAAAGGAGAATCAGGTGGAAGGTGATACAGAGGTTTATGTAATAATTCTAGCACTTAACAGCTATGGGGGCATGGTATTTATAAGGCTGTGGGGGTGGCTTGCCGTTTTTAACTCTAACAGACATCTTGAAATAAAAGAATGTCAAGCTCAGTTTAACTAACTATTGGCTCAGGACATGCCCGAAAGTCAAGAAGGCCTTCCTTGGTGTATTAATTACCTGGAACAGGAGGACAAATAGCACTAAGAAGTAATTTAATTATGAGGGTTGAAAAAATATGAAAGAAACTGAATGCTCAGCTTTCAAATATTTCCTTACATCAGAACTGTGGTCACGAATAAATGGAACACTGAGAACTTGTATAAAACACTGGGCAAGACTGATTTGATAGTCTGGCACCCATGTATATTCCTAATTTTCCTGGACTTAGAGCAACAGCATGGTCATTGTTGCTAGACACAAACCTCCCCTCGACTGAAGACATCAAGAAATTATCTGAACTGAGTGCCTTATATGTTTGTCCTTCCTAAGAGCATCCACATTTTCAATGTCTAACTGAAAGCCATAAAGATGTTCCACTCTTAGCATAGTCCGAGAAGAAGCACATAGTTTGCTTACATGTAAGCTATCTCAACAAATGAGTTTCAGAACTGGGCTGGTAGTAAGTATGTACTAGCAGAAGTGGGAAAACATGTACAAGAGTGGATACTGAAGGTGTTTCATGGGTAAATATATAATACAAGGCTAGAGAAGTAAATCTTTATTTACCTAAAAGCACTTTCTGGTTAATATAAAATATACTATTCTGTGTGAACACCTGCTAGTCTTAGTATTATGTTGGTAGGACTACTTGAAGCCCGGATGTAAGAGTCAACCACAGTACATGACATAAAGATGCCAGACCCTCCTTCGCAGAGTATTATAAAAAGAGGTCACAACAGTGGGCCTGAGAAAATGGGTTTATTACATATTAGCAGAGTTCTTAACCTAATTTTATATATATATATATATATTTATATATATATATATATATATATATATATATATATATTTGAAAGTCCTGATGAAACTAAAGCCATATGGAAGCACCAGAGAGAGGATCGTCAAGCCATTTGTAAAGAATAATGTTGGCTATTCTCTGTATGCTGGGATTCGCAGTGATGCTTTTCTGGAGCTCGGTTTATTAATATTAGAATCCTGATGTAGCAGAAGACAAGTGATAATACTTAAAGGCAAGATGGACATGGTGATAAAATGGGAATAAGGTAGACTGATAATAGGATAGTTTTACTCAAAAAAAAAAAAAAAAAATCTGTGGGTATGGCTATTAGACCATGATTATCCCAGAGAAGGGAGAAGGGGGTGATAAAATAAGTTCTTGATTAACTAATTTAGACAGATTAAGTTGATATTAGCTACTGCCTACTTTTAAACTTTGTGTTAAAGTCTCAGTTCAACCTGTTATCCTACCAATAAATCCCTTTTGGCTTAAGGTGGTTAGATTCACTTCTCAGCAGGTACACTTGTGAAGGGTATTGTCTGTACAAGAATTGGCCCCTGGCCCTATATTTGGCTTCTCTCTCCCTCAGGGAGCAGCCTCTGTCCCAAGTTGTTCTCTGAAGGGGAACCCTCCTGTAATGAGGCATAGAATACAGAGGGCTCAGCTGAGTAAGCGTAATTAAGCTAATTATAAACTCTACAAAGGTTGAGGAAACTAAATGCTTGGGGGCCAGCAGGTGTTGTAGTTAAGGGCACTGGGCTCCCACATGGCCAACCGTGGTTTGAATCCCAGACCTGGTGGCTTGCTTTCTCTCTCTCTTCCCCCCCTGCTCTCATAAAAATTTATATAAATAAAGTTAAATAAAATAATTCTTCGGAAAAAAAACTAAATGCCTACATATGCCCAAGCTTCCATAAAATGTTTGCTACACCTCATTGACATGCAAACTCCACTGACTGGCTGCCATCCATTCTCCGTCAGTCAAATAAACCAATGTTTGCCTGCTGGACCTCTGGGTGACTTCTCTGGAAGAGGAAATGTGTTTTGTATTGTCTTGTTTTGTTTTGTGTTTTTGGAGAGATTTTTTACTATAGGGCTCATGTGCTTGCCAGAAAGGCAGAGAGAAAGCTAGAAATCACCCCTCAGGAAGGATGGCTAAATTGTAATCCATTCTCCTCTTGGGATTTTGGGCATGCCCGGTATGAAGAACAGGCAAATTTTATGTACAAACCTTCTCAGATTTGGGGATTATCATGCTATAACTTGAATATCTCTTTACTAGATCACAACATTTTTAGGAAACACAAACATATATTTCACTCATCATTTTATTTCCAGTAAGGACACAGTGATGAGTGCATTGCTTATACTCAATAAATATTTTGTGGAGGTACACATAAAAGAATGTGAAAATAGTATGCATGGAACATATTTTGTAGAGCTATAAGTTGTCCTGTTTGATTGTAGTATGAGTACACTAAAGGGAATAATGAAATTAAAAAATCAAATTTTAGGTAATAATCATAATGTGGACCAATATAAAAGCCAGAGTGAGATGATTGTGGATATATTTTTGGACAGAAGTAATAACCTTGATGTACTGGTTTTCAGTCAGATATCTCCATCTCCATGTAACATCCTGGTGAGAATGATGCATTTTTTTTTTCTTAAAAAGCTAAAATCAGAACTAAGGCATGTGGAAGTGTACACTTACAATTTGACTCACAATCTCACCATCAGTCTTATAATAACCATGAGAATCTCATTCCAAATATAAATTGCAGCAGTTAAAATATAAACAGGCATCGATTGTGTGTGTGTGTGTGTGTGTGTGTGTGTGAAGGGTAATAAGACACAATTAGTATGAATATTTTCTTTTTTTTTTTTTTTTTTTTTTTTTTTTCTTTTTTTGGAGAGGTTTTTGCTATAGGGCGCGTGCGCTCGCCAGACAGACAGAGAGAGACAGAGAGATAGAAAGCAGGAAATCACCCCCCAGGGGGGATGGCCACGCCGCAATCCCTTCTCCTCCATTCTCCTCTCGGGATCTTGGGCACGCACGCACACGCACCCGGCGTGAGTTTAAGTCGCCGGGTCCGGGACTCGAACCGCGGTCGACTACGTGGGAGTCCAGCGACATAGCCATTACGCTAACTGCTGGTCCCAGTATGAATATTTTCTAAACTGCATGTATACTTGTGTCACTCCTTTGATGAATGGTATTTGGTATTTTCTCAGCCGACACAATTACATTCAACTGTCTTGACATTACATGCTAATTTTTAAAAATTTCCATACATGCATCTATGCCACAGTCCTTGAAACCTATGAACTTCCAGGATAAACCTTTTCTGTGTTCTCAAACCGCTTTGATAGATAGAACTACATATTAGGTCATTGGGAAAGTCCTGGCATTTTTTCTGTTTCTCTCTGTAAAAATGCATCATGACCCAACAACATATCTACTTCTTAATTTCCTGGTACATCTAAGATGAGATGAGACTTTTGAAACTAGATTTTTGAGACTAGATTTCTTCATAAAATTTTCTTGCTGTCCTTTAATGGCTGTGGGATCAGTAACGATGTTCCACCTTTCGCTCCCTTTTTTTTTTTTTTTTTTTTAATTTCTCTTGAGAATCTTAAGGTTGTTTGGGATGTGTTGATATTTTGATATTTTACGGATATAGTTCTGTTATTGATTTCTAATTCAGATATACTATGATCTGAGAATCAACTCTGTACAATTTCTCTTCTTAATTTTTATAGTGTTTTATGTTACCTTTTTAAAAAATTATTTTATTTAAATTTATTTATTTATTTATTTTAATTTGACTAGAGAGGGACAGGGTGAGAGAGAAAGAAAGAGAGAGAGAGAGAGAGAATGTGAGAAATCAAGCCACCCGGTCCAGGACTCAAACTGCGGTAAAGCCACATGGGAGTCCAGTGCCCTTAACCACCACACCACCTGCCAGCCTCAGCTTTATGTCTCCACATGAATGTTACGTTTGGGAAAATGATTAATTTTTGTTCTTTCTTTCTTTATTTATTTTTAATTTACTAGAGGGCACATGTAGTTGCCAGAAAGGGAGAGAGAAAGTGAGAGAAAGTGAGAAAGCACTCCCCATGGTGGATGGTCACAACACAATCTCTTCTCCATTTTTCCTTTCAGGAGTGTGGCCATGCCCACATATCTGGCATGTTTCTCAAGTTACTGGTACCAGTACCTGAACCATGTAGTCAGTCATGTGAGACCCAGTCACCTTAACCACTATGCCACTGGCTGACACACAAAAAATGGTTACTCTAAGGTTGTTAGTAGTAGTGTCATGTAAAGATTAATTATATAATGTAGATTGAAAGTGGTTTTTTTTTTTTTTTTCTTTTTTTGGAACTTACCTACATAGTTTCTAACTTTTGCCTACTGTTGGGGAGTTGTTGGAAAAGTCATAACCTATTTTGCTACTTTTCCTATGCTAAAAAAAATGCATCACGGCTTTTCTGACACACTCAGTAGTCCCACCAATTACTGAGAAAAAGATGCTTAAGTAATATAATTGTGCATTATTTTTCTGTTTCTGCTTTTAGGTCTTTTTTTATTGCAATTGTTTTGAAACTGTATTGTTAAAGATGCATACATGTAGGATTGTTACTTTTACCTGTGTGTTTTTTTTTATAGTGTTCTATTGATCCTTCTTTTAATTTTCTTTTATTCAAATTTTTGAATTTTTTTTTTTAGTGTCTACAATGAAGATTATGATTGGTATCCTAAGAATATAACAACTTCATTTGAATTGATAGCAACTAAGCATCAACAGTACACAAAAACTGCTCTGGTAGATTTCCACTCCTCATTATGTTGTTATTGTCACAGATTGTTACATCTTTATGCAGGTGTAGCAATCATCTAGATTATAATTATTTTTATTCATTCATATTTTCTAGAAATTATTTTTACCAGGGAGGGACAGAGTGGCAGAGACTGAGGGAGGAAAGTGAGAAAGCAAGTCACCAGGCCCAGGACTCAAACTGCGGTCAGGTATGTGGGAGTCCGGTACCCTTAACCACCATATCACCTACTGGCCCTGTATTCATCTTTTTAAAAAAATGTAGGATATAAATCTAGAATTGCAAATATAAAATGCTGATTTTGTAATTACCTATGAAATTACTTTTGCTGGAGATCTTTATTTCTCTAAGATGCTGTACTTTAAAAAACTCCCTTTAATTTTTCTCCCAGAGCAGAGGTATTGATAATACACTTCCTCTCTTCTAGTTTTTTTGAAAACTCAAATTTAATTTCTACTTAAGATTTGAATGCTATTTTGTCAAATATAGATTCTCAGATGACAGATTTTTTTTTTCCAGACTAAAATGTAATTCCATCTCTTCTGGTCTCCAAGATTTCTGATAAAATAATTGGCTGTTAATCTAATTATGGATCCTTTGTATATAATAAGTCACCTCTCTCTTCATCTTTCCAGATTATCTGTTTATCTCTGGTCTTTGAAATTTTTATATACTGTCTGAGATTTTTTTACTTTCTCCTACTTGAAGTTCATTGAGCTTCTTGAATTTTTAGATATTTCAGATGCATTTTTTTTTAAATTTGGGATATTAAAATCCATTGTTCGTTTCAGTTTTTCCCCTGCATGTCTCTGTGCACCTGTTTGTCTCTGTGCTCCTCTGCCTATTTTGTCTCCCTCTTTCTCCCTGTATTCCTGTCCTTTAGGAGGCTACCATAATGTATATGTTGGTTGCTGGATAGTCTTTCACAGGGCCCTTAGGTTCTTTTTTCTCTTTTTAAAATTTTTTTCCCTGCTCTTTGTTATGAGTAATTTTATTTTTCTCATCATCATATTCATTATTCTTTACTGTTCAAATATGCTATTGAATTCCTCCTGTGAATTTAAAATTTTTGGTATTGTATTTTTCAGCTCCAAAATTTCTACTTAATTATTTTTCATAATTTATATGTTTTAATTGACATTCACATTATTCACACATCAATTTCCTGGTTTCCCTTAGATTTTTGTCCATGATTTTGTTTAGTTCTTTGACCATATTTGAAAAAATAGGTTTGACTCCTTATCCTCCACAGACAATACAAGGGAACTTGTGGAAATGTTAGTAAAGAATTTAAAATATCCATAGTGACAAAGCTAACAGAGATACAAGAGAATAGAGACAACAAACTCCAGAAGATGAAAGAGAAAAGAAACAACAAGTTCCAGGAGGTAAGTTCTTGCATGATCTGAAAGAGGAGATATACAACATAAAAAAAGGATCAAATAGAATTTGTAGAGAAGAAAGCAGTAATACAAGAAATCAAAACTTCCCTTAAAAATATCAAAAGCAGATTAGATCATGCAGAAGATCGAATCTCAGATGTAGAAGGTAAAACTTCTGACCTAGAAAAATTTACTAAAAAGACTGAGAAAATAACCCCCCAAAATGAGAATAACATACTATTAATAGTAGATACCATTAGATGCCATAACATCCAGATCTTGGTATCCCAGAAGGTGAAGAAACTAATATGAGCATTGACAATATATTCCATAAAATCCAGGAAGAAAACTTTCCAAAACTAGAGAGCCACTCAAACATCCAGATCCAAGAAATACAAAAGACTCCACATAGAATCAACCCAAGAAGATCTTCCTCAAGGCACATCATAGCTAGATTGACCAAAAACACACAGAGAGACAAGATACTAAATTTGTTTGGAGAGAAATGTCAAGATCACTTTCAAAGATATTCTAGAAGGCTAATATCAGACCTGTCATCATCAACAACGTGAGCAAGGAAAAAATGGAAAAATATATTCATCCCCAGGTGGGGATGGCCGTGCTGCAATCCCTCCTTCTCCTTTCTCCTCCTCCTGGGATTTTGTGTATACATGCACACGTGTCTAGCATGGGTTTCTGGCTGTTGGATCCAGGACTTGAATCATGGTTAGCCATGTGGGTGTCCAGTGCCATGACCACTATGCGACCTGCTGGTCCCATAATGTCCATTCTTTTATACAGTGTGATTTCAGAATCATATCTTCAGAACAGGTACCTAATAAGCCAATCACACAAGGTGTCACATTAATGAGAGACTATAAAGTTCTCTGTGACAAAAAAATAAACTTGGTAAAAAGAAAATTTTAGTGTCTCAGTAGAAAATAATAGATATTACACAAATATTCATTTTTGAAGGCCATCATTCCATTCATTGTAAATATTCCTGAAAGTTAAATTTGATTGTATTAGTTTATCTGAAGAATAATGTAATAGTGCCAACTTGGTTCTTTTATGTAGCTTCACACATTGAGACTCTGATTATAGTAAAATAACTAGCCTAGAACTAAACCAGCAACATCACCACTTATCACCCTAATACCTCTTTTATTGCTTTTTTCATAGGCATTTAATTGGTAGCATACACTTTGTTAGATTTATGTAAAACTCACAATTTTACTGTATTATTATACACAACACTGTAATGGATTTATCTTTAAAGATACTTGGCATAGTTTCAGAGCATTATTTGAAAATCTAATGGCCAAATTTCATTTTACTCATAAATGCATTGTTCTTATTCTCAGAAATGAATCTTTAAAAGAAACATATGTTCAACATTCCTTGTAATATCGTATGACAGTTAACTATCTGAAGGTGGACAAAGTGGATCAAAGTACAGAGGAAGTAGTGACGGATGTACTCAGTTGTTAAATAAGAAGCTCAGTCGTGAAATTTATCTGGAAAGCTCTCAAGGATAGAAAGTCTAAAGAGGAGTTAATTAAAATAAATGTAAGCATCACTGCCTAATTGTGATCATTTTCTTCCTGTACCTACTTGATCTCACTTTAAGCCACACATTCTAAATATAAAATAATGGTCAGCTTTAGCAATTACTTTGCCAAAGTTAATTCATCAAGGACATTTAAAGAAATCAAAGGATCTGGAAGGGATTCTGTTTTTGTAAAATAGAGATTGCTTCTTTACTTCCTAACCTTAAGCACAAATTGGACATTGACCCAACTTGTTTTCTAGTTGGGAGATGAGTTTTCGTATTACAGCAGCGTTACCTAGGATACCAAGCCCTTGCTACATTAAGACACTCGCATAATTGCTCTTATGTACATTATATCAGGTCACTTGCATACCAAATTAAATAAAATTATCTAGCCAAGTAAGATTCTAATAAAATAAAGGTTGCAAAATATTTGTTGTATGTTTAAGTATTTTTATGCTCAGAGAAAGAACTGTTTTTTCCAGTATAATTTTGCACAAAATAATGCTTATTGCTTCTAGTTTCTAACTTAACCTGACAGAATAACCAATATTATTAGAGTCTTTGTTGTTGATAATGATGTTGATAAAAATATCTTTATTCAGGGGCCAGACAGTGACATAGGGGTAAAGAGCCATGTTATCGCAAATGGGAAGGATCCTGGTTTAAGTCCAGAGGTCTCTATGAGTAAGCCAGACCCGTTTATTCAAGACCTGTGGCTGTCTAAAGGCTGGAGGTCAATCATGATGCCAAGACCATGTGGAAGGTGCCATCTCTCTTTACTCTGAAGATATAAATTTCAAATAACTTAGTTCATTTCAATTTACATGTTGGAATCAATAGTAATTAAGCCTTTTGAATAAGGTTTGGATAGATATATAATCAAGTGAATGAACTAAATCCCTAATAAAAATGAATTTTAAAGAAATATAATCCTTTTTGTAAACCATAGGCATTGCATAAAACTATTCATTATTTTCTTATTTATCTCCCTTGCCTGCTTCTTCTCCAGGAATATTTATTTTAGTAAACAATGCCATGATTCAGTTAAATAATAAGTCCGGTGAATTCCATCCCAGGTACATATTGACACTTCCAACTCTACTAAAACATCACATCTAAGTTGCAAACAACTCCTTTGTTGAACTATCCCAGTAGACTTTTAGAAGATATTACTACTTCTATTCATGTATGAGCTATTTCCACATCATAGCTAAAGTGATCTTTTCAAGAGGAAAAGCAGAACACATCAGTCACCTGGGTTAACTTCTCTAAGTGCTTCTCACTTGCACTCAATGTAAAACTCAAACTCTTCATATCGACTTACAGAATCCTATTTAATCTGTCCCTGGTTATTTGTCTGAAAGTATCTTTCACCACATTCTATCTCACCTGCCACCTGTCAGCCACACTAGCTATTACACAGTTCATGAAGCAACCAACTGACATCAGAGATGAGATTATTTTCAATAGTTCTTTTATGTCTAGAAATATTTTTCCCAGATTTTTCACGCACAACTCTGTATGAGGAAACTTGAGTAACAGGTTCAAATATGAGTTTGTTTGGGTGCAAAAAAAAAAAAAATTGAAATCCCTGAATACTATTTTTCCTCATAAAATGTACTTTCCACGAACTTTTTGAAGACCACTTCATATTATCTATATCTTCATAAAAATTTAACTTAAAACTTTATGATGTAGAATAGTATACATTGCTTATCTCATGATTTCTGTAGGAGAAGGAAGAGAAGGGCTATGATGAGCTACAAAATAAGTTTATTTTTTTAAGAATTGTTTTATATAACTTTATTTATTATTATATTTTAATATTTCCAGAGAGAGACACACACAGAGACAGAGAGAGAGAGAGAGAGAGAGAAAGAAAGCCTTCAGGTCCAGCGCCTTAACCACCACCCCTGCCGGCCCCAAAACAAGGAGTTTCTCTGTCCCCAACAGCAGAGTCAAGATTCAGAATTCAATTAATATGTCTCTGCAGCTGTATTCTTATATGTTTTTTATTCTACCTTATTTTCTAAATGCCATTAAGGAATATAAGTCTCAAAGATGACTGCTTCACTATGCCTTTCTTAACTTGTTGAATGATTGTGTCTCTGGTGGGATAAGGTGTTATAACTATTCACATCTTTTTCCTGTCTAAATTTAAATATCAAGGGAAAGACTCAGGTGTTAGGCAATTGGTGTAAAACACCAAATTTATTGCCTTTTAGCTCTGGATTGGAAATGATGTTTTAGACCTTCTGTAGGTTTGCTAATAGGAACAGAGAATCTGAGGTGAAGGTTTATTTGCAGAATATTTACCTGAAATGCCAATAAGAGGATGATGGGGAAATGGAGAAGTTGCAACATACAATTTCTTGGGGAGCTCTGAAGCTCTGATAACCCTTTGATGATGTGCCTTATTGATGCAAAGGAGTCCGTGCTTTGGAGCTACCTAGAACAGTTAGTGGGTGCAGGCTTCTCCCTTATAGGATACATTTGTTTTAGCTCAGGGCAAAATATTGTCAGCAAGTGATGCTTTTAGCTGCTGGGGAAAAATGATCCTTTTTGTAAACTGAATCCATTTGCTTTGTAAAATAAGTTTATTTCTTTAGAAACAGGTTTTCTAGACTTTTAACTGGTCTCTTTTTTTTTTTTTTTTTCTGAGAAAACTTACGAGAGGATAGTTAGTTGCTGCAACTAGGGCTGCAACTAATCCCTGTCACCTTGCTTCTCTGCTACTACTCTAGAACCTTTACCTATAGCTAGTCCTCTGCTTGCCTATATGGTGCTGGTCACCATATACTTGGACTGCACATGCTTCTTTTCTCCATTTACCATCACAACTTAGTAGGAGAGTAACAGACATATATTGGATTATCTACATTATGGAAATGTCAGATTTATTTTTTTCCTGTTCCATTGAGTTTCCCTCTAAAAATCAGGCCAGTATGGTGACTCTTTTGTTGCCTAAGACACAAAGTACAAATTATTAGGAGGTAGCTCTGACTTTACATTTTGTTTTCTGTCATTTATTCATTATTTTTTTCAGTTTGCTATGTTAACCAGGCACTCTATACCTGGAAAACCTAGCGATTTAGAGGTAGGAAATAAAAATCCCACGTAAGATGCTAGAAGTAATGATGAACGAGGCAGCTTCTTGGTTCACTAATCCATGTATTCTAAATATGGCGCATATAGAACTATATGCTTTTCCTTGCCTTGGGCCATGTATACTGTAGCTGAAACAATGGCTGTCCATCATTGTGAAGTACCATCTCCAAGTTCAAGACCTAACTGAAGCTTCAAGAGTATGTTTGGTTCCCCTGTTAGGCTTGTGTTGCTGTGTGTGTTGAATGTGATAGAATATATGGATGTGGTGCTGGCTGGTGATTTAGGAGGCTGGATCCCGCATGGCCTACAGTGAGGTTCAAGTCTCAGATCCAGTGGCATGAAAAAAACATTCGGCATGTGTGTGTGTGTGTGTGTGTGTGTGTGTCTGTGTGCCCAAACTCCTAGGAGGAGTGTGGAAAAGAAAGGATTATAGCATGGCCATTCCTCATGGGAAGTACTTCCTCACTTTTCCTCTCTTTCTCTGTCTCTGTATCTCTCCTATGAATGGACACACCCTACAGCAAAATTAAAAAAAAAATACACTGATGTCATGGATGCACACTGATGCATATCCTCTGCTTGGTCCAATGTGGCATAATGAGGCATCTTACATCATTGATTGACTACATAAATCTTCAGAACTACATTAATCTTCAGATAATAATGCTGGCTGAGGTCCTGTAAGACACCAAGCCAAAGCTTTGTCTAGAAAGAGTCAATGCCAGTCAAGATGAAAAGAACTCAAAAGTGGAAAGTCTCTTGTAATAAAATTACAAACAAATAGTTCATTGGTCTCTTCTAGACATAGTTTCATAACGGATTCCACAATTAATTTTTCTTGATCTTCAGAAGGCAATAGTAACTAGATTAGCTTTGGCGAGTGTTTATAGCCCTATTCCTGTCATCATGGGCCAATTATAACTACTAGAGTCACTAAAGACTGGCTGTCTTGAATATGTGAAATCAAAGCTCTGAAAACTAGAATTCTACACACTAATGACTTTTGGGTGTGAGGAGAGTTCATGAGGTTGTAACACAGAAGTGCATCTTCAGTTTGCATCCACATATTGGCTGAGCCATGTGTAACCCAGACTCAGATTTCTTCTGTCATCTGTTTTAAGTGGCCCCAAATAAGTGCAATCACTGATTTGGGAAAATGTTTTGAGATAACACTGGGTCTGATGGCCACCCAGATCTCTTGTCTGTAGAGCTTTTTTATGTGGTCCACACCTACCTGTACCCTATCCACTATAGAATGCCTCTGTCTTATGATCCATTGCTATTGAGCCTACCTAACTTTTTAAGATATTAAATCTGACAAGATGTATTCATGGGGGCCAGCAGGTGGCGTGGTGCTTAAGGCACTGGATTCCCACATGGCCAGCTGCAGTTTGAGTCCTGGACCTGGCAGCTCGTTTCTCACTTTCCTTCTCTCTCTCTCTCTTTCTCTCTCCATTGAGTGCATATACCCTATAGAAAATTTAAAAATAATAGAAAAGATGTATTCGTGATGGGCATTATTAATTGAGGGTCACTTGAGATCTCTTAAAATTAGATTTTAAATCTTTATCAGCACAGTAGTATGATAGATGCTGTTTTTACATGGTGGCTGATTCTCTGCTTCAGATGTCATAGCCTTAGAGATGAAAGAAAATTAATGATTTACATGATAGTGTTCATTTTGGAGCTTCCCTACATTCAAAGCGGCGTGATCCTCGTAGGACCACATGACCCAAGTGGAAGGACTGCCTGTATCACAGTCTTTGTCTGCTGTAGATATAAACTTTCTGCTCGGGGTCCTGCTAAAAGCTTTCAGCCTTCAAACCACCTGGCAAATGGGTCAAAGTGGTAATGCTAAGTGTGAAATATGCTATATTCAGAAAACAAAAGTCTACCATGGTCTGTGCTTCCTTTATAGTTGTGAATGGTGCAAGGTCATGCAATCTCCTGAGCTTTACTTTTGAGCAAAGAATACACCAGGACATCAAATTGCTGAAAACTGGTATGATAGGTCCCACAAGTTTTTTCTTTTCTTTGCCTTTTTTTTTTTTAAAAAGAATTACTTATTTAATTTTCTTTATTATTATTATTATTATTATTATTACTTTTAATTAGCCCTGAGAGAGACAGAGTAAGAGAGAGAGAGGGAAAATGAGAAAGCAAGCCACCAGGTCTGGGACTTGAACTTTGAACTATGTGGAACTCTGCCATGTGGAAGTTCAGTACCCCGACCACTATACCACCTACCAATCCTATCCCTAAGCTTTTTAATATTAACATCCCACCTCCTCAAGCACATTTACCCTACCCAGTCCTCAAACAGTCTTTCTCTTTTTTGGCTCACTTGGTTGATATCATGCCATTACACAGTGTACCAATTTGATAATTCATAGAAGATCTTGATAGTCTAGATTTCTTGAGAGTATTTTATGAGAGAGAAAGAGAGAACTAAAATAGTCCTGGTTCATCTAGTATAAATCAGATCTGATTTGGCCCATTTTCATAGTAATATTTAAGAAGAAGAATACATTGACCAGATCAGTGAATGCATATGATGTACCCAGGTCACATAGATAGTCTTGCAGAGATGGCTTTTCTAGTACAGCAGCAATTTTGATACTACTTGTCTGAGTTTGGAGTAGCTGAGTGCCATTCTCTATAATCCATCTTGTTTTTGTAAGAGCTGGCATGATGAACAAATGAGAATATAAAGGCAACTTTTTTTGTATTTATTTAAATTTATTTATTTATTTATTTATTTTGTAGACGTTATTGCCTAGGGTGCGTGTGCTCACCAGAGAGAGAGACAGTAAAAGGGAAAGTAAGAAATCACCTCCCTGCCTAGGGCAGGTGCCCAAGATGAGTTTCAAAACAATGGGTCATTGACTTGAACTGTGGTTGAGGATGTGGGAGTCTAGCAATGTAACCACTACACCATCTGTTGGCCTTCCTTTTCTTAGGTATTTAAAATAGTGCTATCTTCAACTATTTATTTTGGTATGTATTATTGTTTTTGTTTAATAACTTGGGGGAAATGGATAGTTTTTCAGTTCTTACTCAATATATTATCTTTTCCACACAGGCAAACTGTTTGGGGACTTGTTTATGACAAGTATGTCCCATTAAATTGTACATTCATATTGAAGGAATGAGTCTTGCTAGTGAGTCTTTGAACTTAAAGAACTCCAATGTAAGACAGACTTGGCCAGCTTTCTTCTTATCCCCTGGCCCCATATTCTACTACTCTAGCAAGGGTAGTGAGGCCTCAGGTACAATATATCAACATCAGCTAAGACTGTGTCCAACAATCCTCCAAATATTTATGTATTACCATTTACCGGATGTTTTGTTTCCTGAGTAATGGTTCTGCATCATTTGATAGATGAACCATTGCTACTTATAAATACTGTAGTTTCTCATTATATTTCCTTCTACCAAATTGGACCCTCCTTTAGTCACTAACTGTGAGCATTCTAGAGGATTCCAAGGAGTTCTAACTTTCCCAGCAGACTAAGGAGATTCTGTAGTCTTGGAGAATTCAAGAGAACCAAGATTCAAGACATTTATGCCATTGAGACATTTCTCCATTGTAAGAGTCCCTCTCCCTCCCAATAAGGGTTCTTCTGATCATGGTATAATGGAATTGCTAGGGTTGAGGAGTCTGTCCTCTCTGGCATGGCATTACTGTTACAACAAAGTTTTGACCTTTATACTGAAAGAAATAAAATTCTTCACTTAGGTTGCCAAGGAGCCACTATAGCTTTTGAACATCATTTTAAATTGATGATAAATTAACTCAGGTTTTTGCTTTTTTCTCTCCAACTCATTGAACTCCCTGGATAACACCCTTGGCAATTATGTTTCTAATAGTTACTACTCTGTTTGAACCTCTCAGGCACCTCAGATATTGATGCTTCATTACATTCCTTTCACTAGTAAACTATTCCAGTTCACCACTGATGCGAATATTATCAATTACACTTCTATTTTATATCAAAGACCATCAGTACCATTGCCTACCTCAGCAGTGATATCCTTGTTGCCAAATGGCAATCAATAATTCATCTCCCAAATCACATTTTTAGAAATTGTTTCCTCCTTCTGGCACTATCTATCATCAGCCTGGTTCTGCATAAAACTGATTGTTAAGGATACTGGAGAATGAGGCCAGCAAGTGGCATGGTGGTTAAGGTACTGGACTCTCATATGACCAACTATGGTCTGAGTCCTGGACTTGATGGCTTAAAAATCGTGCCACACATGTGTGCATGTGTGCCCAAAATCACAGGAGGAGAATGGATGAGAAAGGATTGCAGTATGGCCATCCCTCCGGGGATGATTTCTCACTTTTCTTCTCACTGTCTCTGTCTGTTTCTGTGATGTCTTTCAGAGTTGGAATGAAAAAGGATTGGGCACAAGGAAGAGATGACCTACAGAGTAGTTGTAAAAAAAATATTCCTAGGCCCATTCCCTGCATTAATATAGGTTTAAATATCTCTTCAGAAGTATCTTGGATTGAACTGGATAGGGGAAATGGAGAGGAGGCTTTGTACCCCACCAGCAAATAGGCATTGGAAACAGGCTATCTCTGGGGAAGAAAAGTAATTTTGGGCTTAGAACTCCCTTTGCTAAAGAAAAATTTTTCAGGGGATTTAGATGTAATTCAAAAGTAGGTAACACTTTTAGTCCTGAAGGGACTATATTGTGACACTATGTTCACTGTAAGATCTGTGATGAATGTTCCACTACAGCTATGCTCCACATACCCAGGCCAATAGCCTTTCTTTTTTCCCCCTCTTTCCCTTGTACATAGCGCCCTTCAGACATAAGGCCTGCTTTGGTAATTTTCTTTCACTTTCTTTCTTTTTTAGAAGTTTTTTGTTTGTTTTTGTTTTTATTTTTAAATTTTGTTTGTTTGTTTGTTTATTAGCCACAGGGCACTTGAGCTTGCCACCAGAGACAAGAGAGAGAAGGTTTAAGGGAAAGAGAAGTCACTCCCCAGGGGGAATGTCCGCACTGTAATCCTTTCCCCTCTGTTCTGCTCCTGGGATTTTGAGCAGGCATTCACATTTATATGGCATGATTTTCAAGTCATCAGGTCCAAAACTTGAACCCTAGTGGCCTGCTGGCTCCTGCCTTGGTAATTTTCTACAAAGAATGTCAGAGATATGATAAATTCTGATTATTTAAAAGATGAGAAAATACAGCAGGAATTGTTATGAGATTATTTAATTCCCTCATCCTAGCTCCCAAATTATACAAATCACACTTTTCTCATGGAATAGAGGGATAAGGTATAAGAGTGGCCCAAAACAGTGCCAGTGGCCAAAAAAAAGGAAGAGAATGAAATTTAATTTTATGTTCTTTGGGCTTTTATCTTCAGTGGTTCTCAAATCTAGCAGCACATTAGATTTCTCTCAAGTGTGCTTTAAAGTATAGTAATAACTGAGCCCACCACTGACCAATTAAGTCAGAATCCCTGAGAATGGTCCTTAGACGCCTCTTGGTTGTAAATGTTCAGTAAGTAATTCTGACATTCAATCTGTATTGTTTACTATATTGGGCTTGTCGGTTAAATTTATTGTACAATCAGCCAGTGTTGGAGCTGCTTTCCTGATGAGAAGAGACCAGCAGTCTTACTTCCATATTTGTAGATCTACTCTGCCAATATCAACCATGATTCCTTTGAGCATCTTTTTGGAACCACTGAAGGGCCATTTCTTATTTTGCCCTTGGTAGATTGGGACACAGATCGAGTATACATTGCTTCTTAAGCAGAAAATATGTTCTGTATTCTATATTAAATTATTCCTAGACAAAGACTATGCAATGAGTGTACATGGCAACATAAAAATTCTGCTATTATTTTAGGATTAGCAATGTTAAATATAATAATTGAATCCTCTAAAAATATGAAGATCTATGGAAAAATTGGAGCTTAAAAAAGATGTTTTTGTCTCTTTGAAAATTAAAGAAACAAATTTTCATAGAAGTTAAAGAGGTATCTACTAAATTAAAATATTAATTGTTTATTCTATTTAAGGTTCAGTCACAATAATTTCACTGAGATACTTGGGTAGAGTTGAGGTTCCTTCAGTCTCCCACTGCAGTCACCTTGCAAAACATCTGAAGATCTTATCCCTAAACTTCTGATGTTTCCCATTTAATGCCTTAAGGATTTATTAGATAACACAAAGTTATCATACACTAGTCCTCAGATAGAAAGCTTGGAAATATTAATTTCAAGTTCCTTAACACAGCCAATAATCTTTCCAGGATGACGTTATATTTCTAGTAAAAGACTATAGTCAATTAATCATCTCAGATTGAATACAGTAAAGAGAAAAGAAGAAACAGTTCTTGATTTTAGCTTTTCTCAGGATCTGAAAAGCAACTGTATATTGTGCAGAATTTAGAGTTTATGAATTTTAAGTGAATTGCAATAATTATCTATTGAAAGGTTAATTTTAACACTATATGTCTGTTCAAGAAAAAATAACGATATAAAGACAGAAAATATTTTTGTACAACTGTTCAGCATGTTTATGTTTTAAACTGAATGGTATTATGAGTCAAAAAGTTTTAAAATTTTTTATTTCTATTAAATAAAAACCTTGTAGTAAGCTAAGAAAAATTTATTATTGAAAAAAGATGATTTTTTATAAATTGCGTGTGACTTAAGTTTACAATGTTTATAAAGTATGTAGTCATAGGGGCCAGCAAATGGACTAGAGGTTAAGGTACTGGACTCCCACATGGTTGACCACAGTTCAAGTCCCTGACCTGGTGGCTCTGTCTCATTTTCCTCTCTCTGTCAAATGAAGAAATAATAACAATACATAAAATTAAGGGACCAGCAGATGGCGTAATCATTTCATTGCTGGACTCCTATGTAGTCGACTATTTTTCAAGTCCCAGATCGGCGGCTTAAAACTCATGCCAGGAATGTGTACATGTGTGCCCAAGATCCCAAGAGGAGAAAGTAGAAGAGGGGATTGTGATGTGATCACTTTCTTGGGAGGTGATTTTCTTGCTTTCTGTGTCTTCAGTGAGCACATGCATGCTATCGCAAAAAAAAAAAAAAAAAAAAAAAAAAAAAAAACAAAAACAAAAAAAAAAAACTCCCTTAAAAAATTAATTAATTAGTTAAATAAATTAAATAAATAATTTAAAAAATAAAGTCTGTGTTCTATATAGTAATGCCCTAGGCCTTTACATTCACTTATCACTTACTGATTCACCGTCAACTTTCAGTCCTGCAAGCTTTAATTATGGTAAATGCCCTATACAAGTATACCAATTTATTTTTCTTTTTTAGAGAGATTTTTGCTATTGGGCATGCGTGCTTGCTGAAGAGACAGAGACAGAGAGACAGAAAGCAAGAAATAACCCCCTAACCCGGGGATGGCCATACCTCAACTTCTCCTCAACTCTCTTCCTTGAACATACATGGACATGGGCCAGGGGTGAGTTTCAAGCTGTGACCACACTTGTATATATAATGGAAATCACAACAATTTAAAACAGAAAAAAGTTTGTAAATAGAAAAGTACATTAATAAACTGAAGGTTTTCTTAATAGAAAAAAATAAGACTCATTCCTTTGCAAAATTCTAAGGTGATATAGGCATCAAGAGGTTAAGGGTAAGAAGCTTTAATGTTGGGGAAAAAACAAAACAAAACAAAACAAAACAAAACATTTAAATGAAGTCCACTGACAATTTTTCCCCCGAATTCATTATGGAGCATGGGTGTACATGACAGAGAGAAAAGAACTCCCTTCCGGAGTTAGTTACTCCATGATCTCCTTCCTCTAGTCTTTTCCCAACAGGATTTCGGGGACACATGTACACATTGCCTGGTAGGCATAGTTTTGGGCTGATCCGGATGAGCACACAAACTCTGGTGGTCATGTGGCTTCCTGTCCAAGCTCTGGTTTTCTGATTACACCACAGAGCCTGGGCCAATTAACAGCCATTTCGTACTGAAAGAATGTAACTTTATTTAAATAATTAAGAAACAATTTTCAGCCTATTGATTTATCATTGAATATTTTCCCTGTTAAATAATAGTGTTCATAAAAGCTAATTTATGTTGATAATTTTCATTACTAGGATTTCCTTTTTAAATTTTATAATCTGCTCTTATAGTAACATTGAATACTTAGATGTTTATTTCTTTAACTTGTAATATTTCCAGTTGTAAATAGAAGCTTAAAGAGAAAAATGGACACACCAAGTAACATTGTCTTTTTGGAGTCTAAAAATTAGACTACGAAATCTCTTTTTATTTATTCTTTAAGTTGTGGCAAAGAACTTTTACCTACACACACACACACACACATGTAACACACACACACACACATACATGTGTGTGTGTGTGTGTGTGTGTATTTTATTTAAAAAAATAATTAGTTACTTAATTATCAAAAATTAATTAATTAATAATTTAAAAATAATTAATTAATTAATACCCAAGAGGAAAATGGAGAAGGGATTGCAGTGTGGCTATCTCCCCTGGGGGGTGATTTCTTGCTTTCTGTCTCTCTGTCTCTCTCTGTCTTTCTGGCAAGCACATGTCCCCTATAGTAAAAGCCTCTCAAAAATTAATTAACTAATTAATTAATTAATTAAAATTTGACCAGAGATAGAAGAAAAGTGAGAAAGCAAGTCACCAGGTCCTGGACTTGAACTGTGATTGACTATGCCAGTCCCCTAGCACATATTTGGTAAGTGATAATTGCCAGCCCCCTACACATATTTAGTAAGTGATAATTCCACAGATATGCTTTATTTCATTTAATTAATAAATTAATTTCTCTTTTGCCAGAATCTCTGTGTACTCACAGAGACTGAGAGAGAAAGGACCACCTGACACACAATGGTTGTGGTCATATCACAATCCTTATTCCTCCCTTTCCTCTCTTTCTCTTTCAGGATTGTGGGCATGGACTCACACACTCACTGTGCTTCTCAGGCCACCAGGGGCCAGGATTCAAACTGCAGTTGCCCACGTGGAATCCAGCTTCCTATGCTGTGCACTAGCCACTGCACTCAGGACTGGCACTACACTGGTGTATTTTTTAAAAAATTTAGAATGTTAAGCCCCTAACCATTTTAGAACTTGTTTTAACAAATTAAAAAAAAAAATTAGTTATAATCAGTACAAACGTTTTTGTTTACACTATCATTTTAGATTATTTATTTTTCATGATTTTAATATAAAATTGAAAGAATATACCCCAGAATTCCTGTTTTTTTTTTTTTTTTTTTTCTATTAAGAGAGATTTTTGCTATAGGGCACGTGTGCTCACCAGAGAGACAGAAAGCAAGAAATCACCCCCCAGGGCGATGGAATGGCCATGCAGCAATCCCTTCTCTCCATTATCCCCTTGGGATTTTGCACATGCATGCTCACGCGCCTGGCAGGAATTTTAAGCTGCTTGATTTGAGACTAGAACCATGGTTGACCACGTGAGAGTCCAACAATATTACCATTACATTATCTGTTAGTCCCCAGAATTCCTTTTTAAAATTATTCTTCACTCAGGTATGCAAGGCCAAGTTATTTCACTATAATTCTCATCTTAGACAGAAGTTCTGGAACAAAATTAATTATTAAGAGCCACCAAAGAAATCAGTCAGTCACTACCAGGTTTATCTGCTTTGCTTTTAGGTGTTGAAACACACGTTAGTTAAACTGTTCTTTCATGATACTTTTGCTCTGTTTTATCTCCCTTAAAATTCGAATATATAATGCACACAGGTATATGTATGTTAAAAAATTATTAACAACAATGTGTCTTAATATCACAGTCAACAAAAAGTTGACTTTCCTTTTATATGAATATGTTATGATTCATATCAAGTGTAACCTTTGGATTAAAACAATAGTATTTTGCTTTCTATAATATAATATATTCTACAGCAATATATTAGTTTATGTTTAGACAAAGATATATTAATACTACTTTTGAATTTCAGTTTCTTAACTCATGCTTAGTTACTTGGCAATCTACATATTATTAAATAATGTAAGCATGAGCACGTAAGTATATGCCCCTTGATATAACTCTTTTTTTAAAAGAGGTTTTTGCCTTTGGGTGCGTGCACTCTCTGGAGAGAGAGAGACAAACAAGAGAGGGAAAGTGAGAAATCACCCCTTCCCCACCAGGGAAGATGGCTACGCCGCAATCCATTCTCCTCCATTCTCTTCCTGAGATCTTGGGCATGTACACACATGTGCCCGGTGTGAGTTTCAAACCACCAAGTCCAAGACTTGAACTGCGGTCGATCACATGGGAGTCCAGCGATGTAACCACTACACCATCTGCTGGTCCAAATCATTCTTAATTTTTGCCCTATTTATGCATGTTTTCCATGTCACTATTATGTGAGTAGTAGTACTGTAGAATGAAAACATGTAAGTCAGAACACCTAGCTTAAGTTTCTATTTTATCTGTTGAGTTTGTTGAGTTTGTCATTAATTTTATCATGTGATCACTAAGTAATAGTAAGGATTCTTGGTTTTGTGTGTTTAGATTTCATTTAGGTTTATGTTTCAGATAAACTTATATTCAAGAAGTGTTCAAAAAGTTCATGAGAAATGTGTATTATCAGAAAATGATACGTGGATTTTAAAAAATTTGTCACTAAAATAAACACAAACTTTAATTTCATTTTCTATGAACTTTATTAAGCCTCCTAGTACTTGTAATTAGTTGATAAATTATAAATCATTAATAGTACACACTTGCTGTTTACATTGTTGTTATTATTAAAGGTAACTTCCAAAAAATACCATATATTCTACAGTTACAGAAATGAGTTGGGTTGCAAAGCTAGAACACTTTGGGAGTTGTATTACGTTTGAAGCAGTTACTATTAAAGCATGGTAATCTAGAAAATGTAAGCAGTATTTAATGAGAAAGCTATGGTAGGAGGAGGAAAAAATATTTCTCCTTGGGGCCAGCAGGTGTTGTGGTGTTTGAGGTGCTGGATTCCCACATGGCCAACTACGGTTCCTATCCTGGACCTGGAAAATTCCTTTCTTGCTTTCTCTCTCTGTTGAGCACATGCACCCTATAACAAATTTTTAAAAAATAATAATAAATAAAATTAAATAAATAATTCTTAAAGAAGGAATCCATCTCCTTAAAACCATATGCTTGAACTAGTTAAAAATCTGAACTGAAATGAATCAACTGTGATTAGAGGAAAATTTCACAATGAAATATAAACAAACCGCTTGTTTTTCAGTACATGATTTGATTGAATTACATTATGACAAATATGAGTCTCAGACTTGTAAATTATGAATGATAATTGAAAAAAGGCAACAGCAAGGCCAGATACTTTCCATTAGGATGAATATTGAAGCAGGACGCAGAAGTAGGATGAATTCGTGTGGCTGTGAACACATTTAGATCAGATAAGTGTCTTCCTGGCTCTCTAAGCTGACTAGCCACAAAACTCCATAAATTATGCGTTCCCTCTGTATAAACCAAGAATTAGAATAGCATAGCCCTTGAAACTACCTGATTTTTTTTTTTTTAGATAAAGCTTAATTAGGACACAAAAAACATTTAAGACCTGACAATGTTAAGTGATACTATTTACTTCACTGTTTTTAAAAGTTCAGGTTTGTTATTGCCTTAGTGAAAGAAAAGTAATCCAGAGCAGTCTGTGGAATACAAGGTCCATTACTATTATCATTATTATTTTTTTTCTAGAGATTTTTGCTGTAGGGCACATGTGCTTACCAGAGAGACAGAGAAAACAGGGAGACAGAAAGCAAGAAATCATGCACCAGAAAGGATGGCCACTCCATAGTCCTTTCTCCTCCATTCTCCTCTCAGAATTTTGGCTATATACACATGCACCTGTTTTTTTTTTTTTTTTTTTTTTTCTAAGCCTCCGTCCGGATGGATTCAGGACTTGAACTGTGGTCGACCACATGGGAATTTGTTGCCTTAACCACTACACCACTTGCTGTCCCCAGGTCTACTAAAATTTTAAGGTCTCAGTAAAGCATAGCCTGAGATTTCTGTTATACCCCATGTCCATTAGGTCAGCGTCTCCAGAAGGCGTGTTTTAGTCTGTGATAAACTAGCTGTGATACTGCAAAAGGACCATCGATTTTGCAGCATGACTCAGCTTTTCTTTTCACCAGTGTTGAGTTTCTGTTGTAAAAATGAGACACGACCAATCTGTTGGCTTCATTTATTTTAAATGGACCAATTGAACTCTTTTTTTTTTTTTTTTTTTTTTTTTTTTTTGCCATAGGATGTGTGCACTTGCTGGAGAGAGAGAAACAGAGACAAGACAGTGAGAGAAAAAGTGAGAAATCACCCACCAGGAATGATGGCCATGTCACAATCCCTTCTCCATTTTCCTCTTGGGATCTTGGACATGCACGCACACACACCCAGCGTGAGTTTCAAGCTGCTGGGTCCGAGACTCAAACCATGGTTGGCCATGTGGTAGTCCAGTGATGTAACCACTATACCATCTGCTGGCTCCCCAACTGAATGTTTGACAAGCAGCTTGTAACCTGCCCCTTATCTTAACGGTGTAAATAAGCTTCCGAGGTCATTATTTCAGTGAGCACATATCCAGTAAACTTCAAGTTTGCTCCTCTGGGTGATTTGTCCTAAACTCTCACTCAGATAAACTACACTTTTATTTCACTTACTATGACTTAGCCTCCTTTTTAGGCTGACATCTTTATTCAGAGAGAAAGAGATTTTTGCTATAGGGCATGTGGGCTCACCAGAGAGACAAAGAAACAAAAAACAAGAACTCATCCCCCAGAGAAGATGACCACTCTGCAAACCCTTCTCCTCCATTCTCCTCTCAGGATTTTGGGCATGCACACACGTGCACCCAGCATGAGTTTTAAGCTATTGGGTCTGGCGTTGAACTGCTGTCGGCCATGTGGGAGTCCAGCAATGTAACCACTACACCATCTGCTGGTCACTAGGTTGATATCTAAATCAGTAATTCTTCAAAATGTGCTATTTTAGAAGAAAAATAGGGAGGCAAAGCATTAATGGGACAAAAAAATGTGTTATTATCTGTTGAAGATATTTTTTTAGTTTTATCAACTGGACTGGGAAGAAATGTTCACCTGTTGAAATATTCATTTTATGGACCAGCAGTTAGCGTAATGGCTATGTAGCTGAACTCCCATGTAGTCGACCACGGTTTGCCTCCCAGACCCGGTGGCTTAAAACTCACATCGGGCACGTGTGCCTGCATGCCCAAGATCCCAGGAGGAGAACGGAGGAGAAGGGATTGCAGTGTGGCCATCCCCCACTGGGGGGTGATTTCTCGCTTTCTGTCTCTCTGTGTCTGTCTGGCGAGCACACGCACCCTATAGTAAAAACCTCTCCAAAAAAAAAATATATATATATTCATTTTATAAGCTAAATAATGATTGAATGTATAAAAGGAAATGAAATTTAAAAAGTGAAAAAAAAAGTGTTACTTTGTATCAGTGATTTATATATCGCTCATAGACTTTGTTATTCTCTACCAGAGCACTCTTTCATTCCCTTCAAATTTACATTTATTTATTTATATGTTTATTCATTAAATTTGACTTATTTTTGTACTTTAACCAAATTATATAGTTTTGAAGGACAGGGACATGTCTGCATCATGAGTTCTTACGATAGTGTTGAGATAGGAATAGACCCCACTTACAGGAAGATAGGGTAAGGAACCTAGAAGCAAGTCACTATGCTTATCTTTTTAATGAAATATCTGGGTTTTTCCTCTATGATCTGGCTAATGTACAATATATACCCCTTATAAATGTCTAAAGAATTTATGATTCCTTGCTAACAAGGCAGGGGATAGGGATATGGAGCACACAGACAGGGTAAAGACCCAAGATGGAGTCAAAGTAGCTAAGTTTTCACATTCAAAAGTAGGCTGCACTGGGATTCAAAACAACTGTAACTAAGGGCAACAGTTTCTATTTAGTAACTATATTCTGCAAGAAGAACAGATGGCTATAGACTGCTGACCACAGGAAGAATAGGGTAACAAGTCACTTAGACTACTATGTAATTATTTTTAAGCCCACTTCCTCATGAGAAAGTGAGCCCACTGGACTGTTAGATAAAAATCTCTCCCCTCCAGCTTTTCTTAGGCAACCCATTTGGTTCCCTTTTCACTGCATTGAAAGCTTTTTTTCCTTCTCTAACAAACCTAGCTTACTATCCTCTCCATTTGTCTGTGTTTCTAATTCTTCATGAGTGGATAAGAACCAGCATAGGTGTTCAGTCTCCCTAACATCCTGCAGCAGTGTTTGACCCCTCGTAGGTTTCAAATACTATTTGTGAAAAGAAATTTTCCAACCAGTTAAATTGTTGCAAATGTACAAATAATCTAAACTTATTTTCACAGCTCTAGACTTTGTTTTTTTTTTTTTTTCATATAAATTGATAAAGAAATAAACGTCATAACAGAAATTTCCTTAGCTACATGGAGAAAGATACTCAATATTACTTATATACTATTTGGTGTACTGTTTCCATTTTCAGCTCTCCCAAGTAGTAGTACAAAGTTGAATTATTGAAACTAACATCTATACTACTGGAAGTATTTTGGTACAATAAATGTCAAATGCCTACAGGTGACTTCTTAGAAACAATGGATTGATTTTCACTACAGTATTGGCTAAGTGGAATTAGCATTCTTACTACATTTAATTAGCATAAAATCTATGTATTTATTTTGCTGTTTAAAAAACACTTTTTCTTAAGTTTTTATTATTCTTATTTTCAGAAAATTAAATGGAAGAAGTGACTCAGTGTGTAGTATTTTAAAATTGTGAGTATTATATGGAACTCATCTGACTCATAAAAAGAGTGCCTTTTAAAACTAAAGATACTTTCTTAGAAACTTGATTCTTATAAAGCAATAAAGTTGATACTAAAATGTAGTCCACTTAGTCAATCTAAAAGTCAAATTTTTTTTTGTCTTCAACTTTTAGTAAACCGATATGCAGTCAACATTTAAATATAAGTTGCATACTTTTTCTTGAACTCGGATAACATGACATACTATTTGTATAGCCTGATCCTAATCCTAATTTAAAAAGATATTAGACTGACTTTCCCAGCCATCATTCAATAAATATAGTTTTAAAAATTATATTTATTATTCTGACTTCTGTAGAATCAGATACTGCTCAGAAATAACAGAGAACTAACATCATCAAAAGTCCATACAAATTTTAATTTTTTAAAAAATAATAGTTGTAACAACTGTAAACTTGCTTCGTAATAGTCTTATAGCAGTTTCTCAAATTAGTCCATTTATCCAGGGCATTTCATCATCATCCTTTCACTGATGTATTACTGCAATTCACAGTAATCTAATAAAGTGACTTATTCATATTTTACAGTAATTTACTAAATAATGTAAAGACTCTGCATAAAAATCATGCCAACTGGGCTGACCCCATGGCCTGCTGGTTAAGGGAGCCAGATCCTACACACTCAGCCATGCGCAGTACAAATCCCAGCCCTGGCAGCTTGAAAAATACATCAGGCACTCAAGTATGTGTTCCTCCAATCCTGAATGGAGGGAGAAATGGAGAAGGAAGGGCAGCACGACCATGGCCTATTGGTGGGGGCTTTCTCCCTTTCCTTCTCTGTCTCTGTCCTCTCTGTCTCTTTCTAGTGAGTGTACATACTCTGACAAAATGAAAACTAAATCAGGCAAGTGTGTCCCTTACCCACTGTTTCATTTTGAATGACCTTTGAAAGCCTATAAAGCTAACGGAACTAGATTTTGGTGGTTCATTTAAAATGTAACATAACTGGTATGTTTAATAGTAATATTGTCATGATGCCTCATTTGATTCGAGAGAACATGGATGATACATGAATAAAAGATGCATAGTTCAAATTTGCCCTTGTAGCAGAAGGGAAAAGACATATATGTTTGAATATGTTTTTGGAATTTGGGGTCATATTTTCTCTGATACTGGAAGCATCTTGCCAGCTGCCCGAACTGAGAGTCTACCATGTTTGTTATACTTGCCAAGACCGTGTACAAAGCCAATATGACAGTCTGGGACACTAAGCAAACAGAAAGTCTTTGAAACACTTTGTTCCAGAAATCAGGACTTTAAAAATCTCACAGAACTCAACAGGTAAACACAAGTTAAACTTTTCAGAACAAGGTGATACAGGACACTATGAGTAATTTCACAGCCTTCTGAGTCAGGTCACCCCTCACTTGCTAATCTAACACCCTCATAATTCAAACTACCCTAACTGGTGTGCTCCTGTGGAGGACCAAGTGATACATCACTCTTCCGAGAAATCATTCCTGATCCCTGTTCAGGACATGTTTGTTTCTCCATTGGGCTACGCAAGCAAACTATTCATCTCTAGCATGGCTTTTATTATGTTATATTGACATTCCAGTTTATTTTCTTGATAGTAGTAACTGAGATTCATACTCCAGTTCAGTTTCTGGTTTATGGTAGGCATTCAAGAAATGTTTCTTTAATGAACAAGTAACTAAGTAAGTGAATTAGCAGAAGAAAAATCACATTAGATTTTTCGCAGTGTAAAACTAAGACAACAACAACCTGTTAGGGAACAGTAGAAATGCCATGCTTTTGGAATCCCTTAGATTTATGCACTCTGAATGAATGACTGTAGGGAAAATGGCAAAAACGCCTGCCCTCTTGCCTTCCTGCTTGAAAATGAAAGCAGGTCCTTAGATGGGTGTGTGATCTGATAAATGTGTTCTCCAAATTCCAAAGCCTGCTGTCCAGCCTCTGTCTTCATCTAGCCATACTATCCTTATTGATACTGAAAACACCCTGGTTCCAGGAATACCCATATCTTTCTAATCCTGTAAGACACAACTTATTCTACAAATAGCATTCCTTCCCCTTTTCCCCAATAAACACATAGGATGAGAGAAGTTTAGCAGGTGTGTTCCTGGTATGGCCTCTCCCACTCCCTCGGGATGCAGATCTCTGTGTCTTAAGGGCTGCAGATGACTCTCTGCTGGACAGAAGAGTCACAGCTTCGTATTCTAAATGAGAAAATAACTCAAAGGGACCTAAAGACTCTTCAAAAATAGAACCTGGACATTGCAGTTAGGGATGGTTCAATTAAAAATAAAAGAGAGGAGCATCTAAATGAAATCCTTATGGTGCAGGGTATTCACTTTGGAACTTCTATTTTTAAAATTGAAAAATAGGGGCCAGCCTAGGATTAAGGCAGGTGGATACCACGTAGCCAACTGTGTGGTTCAAGTTCTAGACCAAGAGGCTTGAGGAATGCACAGGTGAGTGTGCGTGTGCGTGTGCGTGTGTGCCCAAAATACTGAAAGGAGGGAGAAATGGAGGAGAAAGGACTGTGGTGTGACTATTTGCCACGAGGGGTACTTTCTTCCTCTTTGACTCTCTCTAACTCTTTCCAGCAAGTTCACATATGTCCTGGCAAAGTAATATTTTTAAATATAAAAAACTTAAAATACACATATTCTTAAAGAAAAACAGGTGATATTTTTCAGGATCCATTTATGAGTTCTGATCATCAACAGATACAGATGTGACCCAAAAGGATAGCTAGATCAGAGTAGGAGTAAAAATACCTGGGGAATTACTTATGGTATTAACTTGGCTGCTGTTGTCAAGGAATAAAGGGACCCTCAAAGCTGGTTGTAGACTAAAGTTGAAATTCAGGCATAGAGAGAGGTAACCTCAGAGATGCTTTTGTAAAAACAAAATTCAATAGATTGAAAATTAAAATTGTTTCCTTAGGATTAAGGTCAATTTCAGACTTCTTTGACTTTCTCTGACAAAGCTACGTTGGAAACAACTCAAGTATCTGAAGGTGACTGTATTTTCATAAGATTAAATACAAGCAATATATTTAACTATAATATAAATTTTTAAATATATATCCTCATGTATATATTTATCATGAGCTCAGTACTGGATTTGTGTTTACTTTTTAACAAACTTTTCTGTCTATAGTATTAAAATAATACTGGAAAAGCAAATGTGCAGATTTAAACGTGTCATCTTTCTCCTACAATTCAAATTGAATGCCTGAGTCTTTCTCTAAACCACATGAAATAATTATCTGCTACTTACAGAAAGTGTGCCTGAAAAAGCTGCCATGAATTACCAAATTTATCTTAAAATATAGTCGGAAAAATGTGTGTGTGTGTATGTATGTGTGTATATATATATATATATATATATATATATATATATGTGTGTGTGTGTGTGTGTGTGTTTGTTTAATATATATACACACTTTTACATATGTGCAAAGTTTAATCACAGAGGAAGTCTGAGTTTCACCTTTATTGTGATATATAATTTTATAAAATTAAGGTGTACAATTGTCACTTTAAGTGCATTTTGAAATACTATAGACAGCTTGTATTGACTATTAGGATTTTAGAAGTAAACAGTGAACAAACAGTGAACATTGTTTTGCCTCAAAAACCACATATTATTTGGTTATGAAATTTAATATGAATTATATTTTAGATCTTTCCTACAAATACAAGAACTGTGCAGCGTCGCACTTTCTTATGATAAGAAATATACTCAAAATGGAGTGGAAAAGCACTCAATTTTAGTCCAGTTTAAATTCTAAAATAGAATTAAGGTCCCAAACTGGAAAAATGCTTCAAAATAAACAGCACATTTGGAAAACGGATTTTTGATAAAATGCTAAAAGCAGTCACTTAAAAAAAAAAAAACTGGGTTTAGATAGGATAGCATGTATTTTCCCTATAATTTAAAATTATTCAAGGGTGATTCATGACAGAATTCATGCTCCATAGCAAAGTGACAAGTTTATGATTTGGCTTTTCCCTTCCTAAACTGCAGTATACTGGTAACTCAAATTTATTTAGCACTTACTTATTGTCATATACTATGCTAGGCTCATTATATATTTATAATATATAATGGAAAGACTTGATATCCCCCCCCCCAAAAAAAAACAAGGTTCAGAGAAATTGAGTAACTTTCCCAAGATAGCATGTTTAATAAATGGTAGAATTGGAAGATAAATGCAGGAATTTTTGGCTTCAAACATAAGGCCATTCCTGTTCTACCAAACTGCCTATCTGTGGAACATCGTATCTTATTTTTTCATTCCCAACTCTTTTTTCACTTGAGAAAAATAACAGCACATTATTTTTTTGAAAGTTTCACGAATACCTTACTTTCTTCACACATTGATTTTTGCACATGCACTTACTGGAGAGAGACAGAGAGGGAAACGAGAAAACCCCACACCCCCATGGGGGAAAATCACACCACATTCCCTCCTTCTCCACTTCTTCCTTTCAGAATTGTGGGCATGCATGCACGTACATGTGTCTGGTTTGATTTCAAGCTACTGAACTGCTCAGTTTACCTTGTGGGATCCAGTCACTTCACCACCATACCACCACTGGCCTGCCTTTTAATTTTTATTGCTTGATAAACTATCATTGTCCTTGAAAACTCTCATCATACTATGAACTCCAAATAAACATCTTCCATGAACTTTCTGAAGACCCTCCACATATGCATACACTTTATTTTTTACATATTTACATATAACCTAAGTTTTCTAATTAGTTGGCTTCTTCAGAGAACATGCCACATTAAACTTGTTTCTCCATCCCTAGTGCCAAGAATACTGACCAGTATATAATGCTGAATAAAAGTTGAGCTGAAATAAAATACATTTTCCCAACTTTACTTAAAGCCAAATTAATCAAATCTGATATAACGAGGAGAACATCATTGATTTTGACCATTGGTGGATTACAGTTATAAATAGAAATTTTTTACGAGTTGAATATTTAACAAAAAGACATTTAACTTGAAGTCAGAAGACCTAAATAAATTCTTCCTTTTTCCTTATGCAATCTATGAACGCTTAACCATTTAATTTCTCTCTAATCTTTAGTCCTTTATACATAAGACATTGTTCATACAATTCTTTTTAAATTGTGTAGTTATTTTGGGTAATCAAATGAAAATGAAAAAATGCATATGAAACATTTGAGAACAATAATTTCTTACATGTGTTGTTCCTATTAATATAAAAAGGGAGAGAAAGCGACCTAAGGAAGTTCATACCCTTAGTGATTTAAGAAAGATTAACAGAATATGGTGGAATAATCAGTCTACTAATTGAGTAGAATTTGATGTCATGAAATGTCTTAACTGAACGCCTCAGAGTAGCTCTTTCAAAGATTCAGTGAAGAAATTTGTCAATGCACTATGGTTAACTCAAGACGTTGTTGTTAGCGGCATGCCATAAGACTGAATTCAATCCTCATTGTTTAGAATCAGATTTGGGCCCAGCTACACTGGTGCAGGACATGTGGCAATGATTTGCAGGGCTGATTAGCTGAAGGGCAGGAAGAAGGTGATAGCAACATGAGGGGACCCTGTGCAGGATGCCAGTCTCGCTTTCCCAATAACATAAACTTTAACAATATCCTATCTGGGGCCAGCCATATAGTTAAGGCAGCTGAATCTCACATAACTGACTGTGTGGTTCCACTTCCTGCCTTGGCAGCTTGAAAAACGTATGTGTTTCATGAGGCCAAATTCCTGAGAGTTGAGAGGAGGAGGAGAAGGGAACTGCGGGGTATACATTCCCTAGGGGTGCTTTCTCACTTTCTCTCTCTCTCTCCTTCTCTCTGTCTCTCTATAGCAAGTTTATGCATCCAATAGTAAAGAAAAAAATCTGAAGTTAAAATAAAATACAGAAAGTATGAATGTCATGGTGGATGTTCCCCCATTTCCAAAACTCTGTTCTACAAAATGGTAATAATGTTTTTGAGAAAAGGAGAAACAAAGAAAATGTGTTTAGAATAATTTAAGATCACCCTGGTTATCCTCTGGTTGTGATTCATATTAATCGTATTCAAATTAAATATTTACTTTTTAAAATTCAGCAAATTTGCAAAAATTGAGTCTTATTTTAAACATTTTTAACCCAACTTTTGATCTTATAAGAAACAGTTGGGAAAATCTGTTCTACAGTTTTGACAAAAGAATAAAAGAATTAAAAAAAAAAAAGATATCAAGAGCTGAAGAAGATTAAGTGTAACTGAACATTTATTCACAGATATTCAAATGAGAAAGGATGAAATAATACCATCCTTGTTTAGAATTGTTTCACTGAAAATGTTTCCCTTTTAGGATAAATGAAAGTAGCAAATGAGTTCTGCCAATCAGTTATATTCGTCGGAATCACTTCAAGGTCTAGGCATGTCAACGGCCATACATTCTGTGAAAACAGTCTATTGATTACGGTTGTCCTATTAGATGAAAACTAGCAGTATATTGGGAAATAATGATAGCTCAAGAGTGTATTAATCTTCTCTGGCTACTATAACAACATACCAAAGACTGAGTGGCTTAAATGCAGAATTTTATGCCTCGGCCTGGAACGTCCAAGATCAAGATTGACAGCAGGTATGCTTCCTGCTGAGTCTCCTCTTGGTTTGCAGGCAACCGTCTTTTCCTTGTGTGTTCACATAACCTCTTTGTGTGTGCACAGATAGAAAGAGCAAGTTCTCTGCTGTCTCTCTTTATAGGGACACCCGTCTTACTGGTTTGGTGCTCAATCCTTATGACCTCATTTAATTTTAATTGCTTCCTTATTCCAAATACATTTACACTGGTGTTTAGAACTTCAACATTTAGAGTTTCAAATCTGAGGGGACACATACATTCAGTCTATAATGAAAAGGTAAAAGAGAGCACATTATTTCACAGTCAATGTATAGTGTTCCATTAGGGAATAACTTCGTTACATATTAATCAAGAAGTAAGCAACAACTGTCTTAATATTGATTTAAAAGCAAAATTCATGACTAATAAGTGGAATTTTTAATTATGTAATGTGGAAGAAAGTCCATGAGCAAGTCCTACTCTAGGTAGACAAAACAATTTTAAAAAGAGTTGATATTAAGATGAGACAATTCATTAAATTTCCTAAGAAAATTTGCAGTATACAGATGTAGGCCAAAACATTAAGGTCTTTAGGTCAAATGTGAAATTGTTTTAAATTAATCCTTGGCACTAAACACAAATGACTTTTGTACAGTGATTTTGTTTTACTTTCATTTGTAATGGTTCTTGAACTTTAATTTCTAAATGAGATACAGCAAGGATCTTAGTATGCATTTATAGTAAATACAGGCTCCCTTCTAGCATTTTAAATCTCTTAACAGGACTTTTATGCAGAATTTTACCAAAAAAAAATTTTAATATTCAGTCAAAGAAATCAGATTTTATACTTAAAATGACATTAGAGGCTTGAAAACTTATTAGATCAGATAAAGTGACATGGAGTACTTTCGGAAAATGCATTTTGAGTAATATTGCAAGCTTCTATTTTGAGATTTTACATTATTAACAATAATCAGTGCTGTAAGTGAAAACAGTAAAAAGAAATTTTGATTTAAATTTAAATTTGTATGTAATTCTATACAGAACTTTAAGAAATCTGATTTGCTCAACTAATAAGCACCAAATTGAACAATAACAACCAAATCTCCTTTGCAGAATTTGAAGAAGTGAGTAGTCATGTTGTGCAAGACCCTCTTGTCTAGGAACTATAATCTGTAAGGGTTAAGATTAGTCCCTGGATAATAAGCAGGAAGAAAACTGAGATCTCAATGCTATATTCATGGGAAATAAATTCTGCCAGTGATCAGGAAATTTAGAAGTGTCTGGGGCTGGCAGGTGGTGTAGTGGTTAAGAGCTCTGGACTCTCATATGGCCCACTGTGGTTTCTCTCTCTCTCTCTCTCTCTCTCTCTCTCTCTCACTCTCTCTCTCTCTCTTTCTCACTTTATCTCTCTCTGGTCAAATTAAAATAAAATAAATAAATAATAAAGTTAAATAAAATAATTCTTAAAAAAAAAAAAAAAGAAGTACATTATTTCCTTCCTAACCTCCAGATAAAACTACGTCCTGGCTAAATTGTTGATTGCAGCCTGTGAGACCAGAATGGGGGATCCACCTTAACTATATCTGTATTCCTGACCATGGAAACTGCGAAACAAACACACAAAACAATTATGTGCTATTTTAAACTTCTAAGTTTCAGTAATGGAAAACAAGTATCCATTATTTGAGTAGTTTTGATAACAACTTGGAGTGGTGTTGGTTACATAACCTAGGTCAAGCCAAATGGAACTTTATTCCTTTAGACAGAAAACAAAATGATTTAGAGATCAAGCGAATCAACCAAAATTATCTTTAAGATATTTCTACTACAACAAAACATTTTCTGTTCAAGTTTTCTATGCTTTTCTGTTTAAACTTTACTACTCTTTCTACCTGGAAAGAGCAAAAAAAAAAAAAAAAAACCAAGCATGTTATTGTATTTCTGCTAGCTAGCCGTATCTGTCAAGTCTATAAACCACTGTACCCTAAAATCCTATAGCTGTGTAAGAAATATATGACCTGCCAAGAGTCATGGTTAATACAAAGACTAAAAATTTGCAGCTATTATCTTTTCACAGCATATTATTCACAATCACCAAATTCTGGCCAAGTGTATATGTGCCAATCCCCAACCCATCATTTATAGTTTGTATCTGTGCTCACAGTGTCTCTAATACTGCAATACACTCCCCCGTGTTCACTCTCCCTGACTTAGATCCAATTCTTACCCATTCTGGGTTGAAGTTGCCTCTAACTAAAATGTCATGACTTTAAATTTCACAATAAATTCCTACAATAGTATTACCTTAGTCATGCAAATTAAATTTTTCTTTTGGAATTTAGTAAAACTGTCTCTGAAGCTTAATACATGATTCTTTTCTCTAACGCCTCTGAGTATATTTGAAATGAATATATACTATCTGTGTATAGACTTTCCATTCTGATATAAACATATAATAGCTATTATAAATAAAATTTTTAAAAATGAAGAGACTTCAAAAAGTATGTGGAGAAGTGGAATTAAAGTCAGAGTTTATTTTGGTTTAGAAAATTTTGCAATCCACTGCATAGATTTTTTTTCATAATATGTATTTTAAATGAACTTTTTGAAGACCTCTTCTATCTTTCCATTTTTTTTTTTTAAGGATAAAGTCAGCATCCTTTTACCTCAACCTTATGAGTAGTGAGCACTATAGGCATGTACCACTGTGCCTAGCCAAGACAGGCCAAGAATCAAATCTGAGCCTCACACATGGTCTTAGCCTGGGAAACAGCATTGTCTGCCCAGCACAGCTGGCTCTAATATTAATAATTTTAAAGGGATTAAATTTGAAATGTGAAGAACTTTGTGTTTATAAAAACAGTTTTAGTGAAGGAAAGTGTTATTATCTTAGCTTTTCAAGACTGAGAAGTTTACCATACACTAAGCTATGGAATGGGCTGCATAAAACCTCTCATGCTGGCCTACTTATCAGGTTCTTGGCCCAGGATATTTAATATGGATCATGATCCTGGAATAATGGTATTTAACTTTTTTGTAAAGTTTATTTATTGGGAACCAGCAGTTAGCGTCATGGCTATGTCGCTGGACTCCCATGTAGTTGACCGTGGTTTGCGTCCCAGACCTGGTGGCTTAAAACTCACGCCAGGTCCGTGTGTGTGCGTGCCCAAGATCCCGAGAGGAGAATGGAGGAGAAGGGATTGCGGCGTGACCATCCCCCCTGGGGGTTGGTTTCTTGCTTTCTGTCTCTATGCCTCTCTCTGTCTGTCTGGCGAGCACACGCGCCCTATAACGAAAACCTCTCCAAAAATAAATAAATAAATAAATAAATAAATAAAGTTTATTTATTGAAGAGTAGAGAATCTTCAAAAACCTTGTGGAAAAATAAACACAAAAAACATCATGCATGGGTTTCAAAATTTCTTGTACCGAAAGAAACAAGTACTTTATTTCTATTTCCATGAATTTTTGAAGTATCCTCCTATTATTTGCATGAGCACAAGAGAGAGAGACAGAGAAAGCATCCCAAACAGAGTTTTCACCCTATAATCCAAACCCATTCTCAGCTGGCCTGCATCAGGGGCACCTGAACCTATGCTTGTCATCAAGGGATCTGAACGGAGGATCTTTCTCATGTGGGTTCAGTTGTGTTACTTTTGCAACACCAAATTCACCTAGTATTTAACACTTAATATATCACAATAATTTCAGTTAAAGCACTGAGCTTAACAGATTTGATACATAAGTAACAGTCCATGTATTTCATTTCTTACTCCAATTAATATTTTCAAACTTGTATACATTTTTGTTTTATTCTTGACTGTAAAATCTTTCTGCCATAGGATATCATCTGATGTATTGATTTGGAGCAGCCCAGAACTTGTGAGCAACTTTTAAGTAACCCAGGACTGATAGCTGCCTGGGCTTTCTGTTCTCCTGCAAGCAAGCTGTACCTCCCCTGAACTGTTGAGTGGCCAAAGGCCTTGAGCAAGAAGGATTTCCTGCTTCTCTGCCATCTCTATAGTAGGGCAGACACTGAGCCTCTTCACTGATAGGACATTCCAAGTGTGCTGAAACCGCCCCTCCCCAATTCACCCATAAAAGACTGTGTCCAACTTTCAGCTGGGGCCAGAGATTCAGAGTGTTAACTCCTCCATGCCCACCAATATATTGAAGAGTTCTCCTTTCTCTCCTGAGTGCCATTTTTTGTTCCTCGGCATTTGTTGTTTCTGAAACATTTGATGCATTGTCTAGGAAGCAAAATCAGACTGGTCATCCGAGCCACTGATCCCAAGACATTTCCCCCTGGGATGGGCACTACAATATGGGGAGATAGGCACACTCTTGTCTCATTTGAATGGGATCTCTCAGCCAGAGTGCCTGCCCCGAGGCTGAGCATTCCTGGATCAATGGACTCCAATTGGAAAGAAGGACCAGCTCCTGGATTCTGATGCATCAACCAAGGTCAACTTTGGTAATCCTGTAAACCCCAGGGATATGTAGAGCCCAAGTCAGTCAGACCACTTGGACTGAGTAGAAGAGGAGACTTGATCACTCTCCTTCAGTAACAGGACTGGCAGTTAGGGCTCATCTGGTAATTGGCCAGTGTGGGGAAGGAATATATAACCTCTGAATGAATGTGAGTGTTTGTGATGAGTGGATGTGTTTGTGGACCCTCAGCATCATGCTACGGGGCATGATTAGGTCTGTTTCTGTGTTTCCGTGGTGGTTCCATAAAGGCGAAATGGCAGAATTGATGCTGGGGATCCAGTCCTTCCCTGTACGTTCAATCTGGTAGAGTTCTATATTCATTTGCTTCTTGCCAAGGAACCACATAAAGGCTGTAAGAAACATGGCCAGATAGACGCCTGATTGGTCTCCCACAGGGGCACCCACCCTTCGTCTGTTTGTGACATCGTTCACAGGAGGAGGGGACACAGAGGACTTTGGTAGGGCTTTCCCTGTAGAGATGGATAGGCAGAATAAAGAACGTCAGGTTGCCTGTTCTGTCCCCAAAAGCTGGGACATGAGTTCCTCCCAACTGTGACGCATTTATAGACGGTTGCAAAAATCTTTGCAAAGGCAGGTAGAGAATGTAGATGTGGCTGAGGCATTGTTGAAGAAACTGGCCTTTAAAAATACTAATGTAGATTGTCAAGAAATGTTGCAGAAAATTTACAACATGTGGTGACTTTGTAGTTCAGTCCCCATAGCTACTTAGCAACTCAGCCCTTAATGACCTTGTAGCCCTGATAACAGCCTGACAATTCTGTTCAGTGCTGACAGACACTGAGTTAACCCTTTTCCATCCCTAGGGTGCTCAGGACTCTCTGTTCATGGGCAATTGTTTTGGGGTTTCTGTTTCTGCCTTCTAAAGGTTTTTACAAATGGTTAAAATCTTAAACAGTTATCAATAAAAATGCTTTGTTCAATTTTGGGAAATTTGTTGAACAGTTTTTGTTTGTAAAATATGTATCAATATATAAAACAAACTCTCACAATTTATGTAAAATTAAAAAAGAGGGGAACTGTGGCCCCTCCCTACCCATGCTGCCAAATTACTCTACCTAACCATGTACAAATTAAATAATTTAAATTTGACTTTTGACTCAAAATTGCATCAATGAACACTCTTGCCTGGCAGCATTAATCATCTACTCAAAAGCTTCCTCCAGCCAGTGATTTTTCAAGCTTTCTGGGAGATGCAAGCTTTTGAAATCTGGAGAGATCAGAGATATTTGGGCCATGCCTCTCAGTGCCACCATCTGAAAACCCTAATCCAAGTCACCCAAGTCCACCGTGCTGAATTGTATGTTAGCTAATTTCAAAAAGGCCATCTCTGGTGACTATAGGGTCAAAGTGAAATCAGAATAGTTGAGAACTCTTTATGAGGTTAACTGGCCCTCTTTCAAAGTAGGATGGCCACTGAAGGGAATCTTTGCTTTGCCGGGATGAGCACCACCCAGCTCCTGGAGATTGCTAAAACAACTGGAGGCCCCAACAGATCCCAGAATGGGGCCAAAAACTGGCTTCCCCAGGCTTGGACCAACCTAATGTGCTTACTGCAAAGAGGTTAGACGCTGGAAAGGCAAATGCCCCAAGGGGAAGGCAAACCAAAGAACAACCAGAAGCCCACCAGGAATCCCCGACTTTCCACCTCCTAGCCATGATAAAATAAGAATAGGACTGACCATATTTCATAATCCTAGGCCCCCGGAAGCCCCTGGTCAACGTCAAAATGAGGGGCAAGCCAATGACATTCAAGGTAAACACCAGAGCTGAACACTCCATTGTCACCAAGCCCCTGGTCCCCACATCAGGTTGAAAAGCCACCATCATGAGGGCCACTGCAGACACCAAAACCCAGCCCTTTTTACAGGTGAGAAGCTACTAGCTGGGGGGCAACTGGTTACTCATGAGTTCCTCTACCTGCCTAAATGCCCAGTCCCATTGCTGGAAAGAGACCTATTGACTAAACTCAGGGTGGAAAACCAGCTTTGACTCATCAGGCTTGGCTGCATTGGTTGTCAGCCCTGCCAAAATCCTGACTATAATGCCCCGAGAAGAATGGCGAATATTTGCCCCCAGGGGAAACACTTGCTACTGACATAGAGTCTTATCCAGATCAGGAAACTGGGCATACTCTGCTCCAATATGTTGATGACCTCCTGTTGACTGGAGTGTTCCAAGAAGATTGCTGGAAGGGAACTCAAACACTGCTCTAGCTTCTCTCCCAGGCCGGACACAAGGTATCAATGAAAAAGGCTCAGATCTATTGTACTCAGGTGCAATTCCTAAAATTCATTCTAACTAAAGGATACCATGCTCTTAAAACATGAACACAAACAGGTAATATATGGGCTGCCTCAGCCCACAACCAGGAGACTACTGCAGGACTTCCTGTGAGCAACAGGATTCTGTGGGATTTGAATCCCAGGCTTTGCTGAGAAGGCTAAACCACTGTATGAGTTATTCAGAGGCCCAGAAGAGGCCCCCATTAAATGGGACCCCTCCAATAATAGGCTTTCAAGGATCTCAATTCAAGTCTTGGGCGAGCCCTGGCTTTGGGGCTCTCAGACGTCACCTGAGAATTCAATCTGTTCATGTATGAAAAAAAGTCAGACAGCAGTAGGAGTTCTGACTTAGCCCATTGGACCTTGGGAAAGACTCATTGCCTATCTGTCTAAGAGACTCAACCCTGTGACATCCGGATGGCCCCCTTGTCTATGAGCCCTCACTGCCACTGTTAAATTGACTAGAGGCAGATAAGTCAAACTTAGGCCAAATTATCATTGCCTGGGCCCCTCACTCAGTGACCTCCCTGATAAACAGCAGGGGACATAAATGGCAAGCCAGCTCTAAGATGGCCCACTACCAAGGGTTATTGAATGGAAACCCTCGGATTAGGCTCCAGACTCTCCATGCTCTCAACTTCGCCAGTCTCCTCCTGGCCACACTGGGGCCTCCTGACCATGAGTGTGAAGAGGCCCTCAATGAGGACCTTTCTGGATGCCCTGATCTTGCAGACACATTCTTGAAGACTCCAGACCTCACTCTCTTTACTGACAGCAGCAGCTACATGCAGGATGGTAATTATTGATATGCTGGCTATGCAGTTACCTCTCAGGACACAGGAATCGAGGTTGGGGCACTGCCCCTAAGGTAATCAGCTCAGCAGGCTGAACTCTGGGCATTAATCTGAGACCTAAAATTGGTGACTAACAAGATAATAAACAGCTACATGGACTCACAATATGCCTTTGCCATCCTCTACATTCATGGGCATTATATCAAGAGAGAGGACTCCTCTCTGCAGAAAGAAAAACAGTTAAAAACAAAACAAAACAAAATCTTCCAATTATTAGAGACAGTGTGGGAGCCAAAGGAAATGGCAATCATCCACGGCAGAGGACACCAGAGGAGGGAGGATCCCATCACTCTGGGAAACCAATTAGTGGACCAGGCAGCCAAGGCTGCTGCCAAATGAACTCCAACTGGTGTAACCAAAGTGTAACAACCCACAAGTCTCCTAAAAGCCCCTACCTATACCCCTGATGAGCATCTTTGGGCAAAATCAGAGGGAGCAATTCTGAGAAAAAATGGATGATGGAGATTGCCAGATAAAAAAATATACATACCTCAGTCCCTGGGATATCTGTTGTTAAAGCAGCACCACGTGTTGACTCACTGGGGAAAGACTAACCTAAAGCACATGCTAGGCTGATACTATTTCTTGAATTGCCTACCATCATTGTATGCAATTGTGAACATGTGGTGTGAGACCTGTGCCAGAAATAACCCCGCCCAGTAGCCAACTTAGCCAACTAAAATACAAGCCACTGGAACAACTCCCCTGGAGTTGCTAGAAACAGACTTCTCAGAGGTATGGCCATGCCAAGGCTGTAAGCACTTACTAGTCCTGGTATGTTCTTACTCAGGCTGGGTAGATGCCTTCCCTACATGAACCAAAAAGGCCAGAGAAGTCGCTTCAGCCCTTTTAAAGGAAGTCATACCTCAGTTTGGGATCCCCTTATGATTAGGTCAGATAATGGCCCTGCTTTCATAGCAGAAGTCACACAAGGAATAACAATGGCCTTAGGCATAAAATGGAAACCTTTCACTGTTTACTGACCTCAGAGTTCTGGGAGACTGGAGAGAATAAATCGTATCCTCAAATCCACCCTAGCAAAACTTTGTCATGACTCTGGGCAGTCCTGACTCAGGATCTGATGACCTTGAAAAAGACTTTAAAGAGATAGCCTATATAACCTTAATAAGACCCCCTTCTCCCTTGGAAACTATATACACAAACATGAGCCTGGGGACTTACTATGGGGGAAAAAAAAAACCCTGCAGCCCACCTAGTTGAGACTATATGTTGTTGTGGTTGTTACCCTCACTGCAATTACAGTTACAGGGCTAGCCCCAAAGATCCATTACTAGTGAGTGAAGCAACCTGCATCACCAGAGGGTCCTGGGACCTGGACAGTACTAATCCATTCTGAGCAGCCAACCAAGGTGACCTTCCAAAGGACCAAGACCTGTCATCAGGACTACAGCCCTGTTGCAGCTGTTACTGGACTGGCTGTTCTATGCATGGTGGAAGCTTAAGGAATCTACAGCTCTGCTTTGGTCACTCTGGATGATTACCAATCCACACAAGGCAGAAGCTTAAGGACAGCTATGGATGGCACCCCAACAATACCCTTACAACCTCCCTCCTTGAAGCCATCAAATATCAATTGCTTGTCACTAACCCAGAAAACTATGCTTACTGCTCTCCTTAAATGACCCTCCTCGAGTATGGTTGGGGAAGCTCAAGAGGGGGGAATGATATGGAGCAGCCCAGAACTTGTGAGCAACTTTGAAGCAAACCAGGACTGATAGTTGCCTGGGCTTTCTGTTTCCCTGCAAGCGAGCTGCCACTCCCCTGAACTGTTGAACAGCCAAAGGCCTTTAGCAAGATGGATTTCCTGCTTCTCTGCCAGCTCTGTATTAAGGTGGGCACTGAGCCTCTTCTCTGATAGGACACTCCATAAAAGACTGTGTCCAACTCTCAGCGGGGCCAGAGATTCAGAGTGTTAACTCCTCCATACCCATCGACATAATAAAGAATTCTCCTTTCTCTCCTGAGAGCCGTTTTTCATTCCTTGGCTTATGTTTTTATGCAACAGTATCAGTATATACTCATCTACTCAGCCATGCCCCAGTGATTAGCATTTAGCTTTTTTTAAGCACACATCATTGCTACTTTAAATAAAATGAAGCAGTATGAACATCTTAAAAGGGAAGAGCCTAGTAAAAATGCTCCTACTTGGCAGCAGCATATGGGACTTCCCATGAAGTTAATAATAACAGTAGATTAATCTGCTGGGAAACTGGAGGGGAAAAGTATGTGATGACAGCATTTCAAGGCACATGCATACTGATATTTTTAATTTAACTTTAGGACCTTGCTTGACTATGTATATCTAATTTTTACTATAATACAGGTTCCATAAAGGAAGGAATTTTGTAGTTAGTGCTATTTTTGTATCCTTTGCAGGTATTCTGAGTATGTTTGTATGTGTGTGTGCGTGTGTGTGTGTGTATATATATATATATATATATACACACACATATACATATATATATATACACACATATATATGTATGTGTGTATATATATGTATATATATATATATATTTGATAAGTATTATTGGATGGATTAATATTGGGTCATTGGGAAAGTCATGATGTACTTTTGCATAGAAAAACATAGACAAATATGTCATGACTTTCCTGATGACCTAATAAATCAATAATTACAAATATAAATTAGAAGATAATTGTGTTTTTTAGTTGTTATCTGAGTTTCTGGGTGCTTATTAAAGCAAGAAAATCCAGTAGTAAATTCAAGGAGCACTTACTTTTTTAAATTCACTTGCAAAAACTGCATTTTCATTAAGAAAAATTCACCACTTAGTCTTCAAATATAACATGTACAATCCTAATATCATTTTCTTCCGTTCAAAATGAACCACCCCTCTTGTCTTTTTCATTCTATTGCAGGTGCTACCATTTTTCTAGCCATCAAATTCTGCAAACTTCTGATAAGTTTGAAATGTGCTCTTGTTCCATCCTATCCAATTAATTGTCTTTGATTCTGAAGACATCTCTTAACCACGTTTATTTTGAAAACGACCCAATTGCATGTGGCAGAACTCAGAATACAGATGGGGAGCTGGTGAGTCAGTTCTGCAGGAAGGTTTACGTGACTATTATTCAGGCTCAGATCCATCCACTACTTCCCTATTAGTGACTTTTCCTACATTATTATTCTTACGTTTTACTGTTTTTGTTGATATCTAATAGTACATTTAATCTCCTGTGTTTAAATGTTATAAATCTTGTGCTGCAGTTGAACTGTCTCACTCATGCTGATTATGTTTCCTCAGAAGTGTGAAGCGCTTTGATGTCTCAGATGGAGGCTCTCTCTGGCCAGCTCTGAGGAGAACACCAGCAGCATTCCCCATCAGCTACATTCCTTCCTCATGCTTCCTTTCAGAGCAATTACAAAATTCATTTTGAATCAGTTTTATGATTAGAGTGAAATCCCTAGTAGGCATCTACAAGCTTGTATTTTAGGTTTTTCCATTGCCGTGAGTTTGTACATCAAGCATGGCTTTAGCTATTAGGATGACATGCATTGTCACTAATCCCCATGAACTCACAGTACAGGTGAGAAGATATGCAAGGAAACAGCAATTTCAAGAGAACTGATAGAATCATACAAGTGATTGGAATTTGTCTAGTAAGATTACTTTTTTATTTTTTGTGATATATATGTGTATATATATATATATATATATATTGCTTCTTTTTTTTTTCAACCTTACTTCCCTCTCTCTTACCATCTACCATTTCCCAATGTTTAGGTTTCCTTGGGGACAGTTTCTACTCACTGCTTTTTTTTTTTTTTGGAGAGGTTTTCACTATAGGGCGCGTGTGCTCGCCAGACAGACAGAGAGAGACATAGAGACAGAAAGCGAGAAATCACCCCCCAGGGGTATGGTCACGCCACAATCCCTTCTCCTCCATTCTCCTTTCGGGATCTTGGGCACGCATGCACACGCGCCCAGCGTGAGTTTTAAGCCACCGGGTCCGGGACGCGAACCAAGGTCAACTATGTGGGAATCCAGCGACATAGCCATTAGGCTAACTGCTGGTTCCCTACTCACTGCTTTTTTAAAAAACATGTCTTGGGACCAGCAGATAGCATAATGATTATGTTGTTGACCTCCTACATGGCCAACCATGGTCTGAATCCCATACCCAGTGGCTTGAAACTCATGCCAGACACATATACCCCAAATCCCAAGAAGAGAATGGAGGAGAAGAGATTGTGGTATGGCCATCCCTCGGGGGGAGGGGGAACATTTCTCATTTTCTTTCTGGTAAATGCATGCATCCTATAGCAAAAATCTCTCTCTCTTTTTTTTTTTTTTAAAAGAAAAAGGTATTAATTTTATCTATTACAAAGAGTTAGAGAAAGGTAGTCCCAGCACAGTCTCTGCACCAGCATCCACCCCAGTCCCAGCTAGTCCATATCTCTAGCATGTACATGTCCTACACATGCTCAAGGAAGTCCTGGAATGCAAACCTGGGATCTCTCCCATGTGGGTTCACTTGCATTATCACCACACCAACATCCCATCATATTAAGTGCTTTTTATTCTACTCATGGGACATACTTTCTTGTTTATTAGTATACATCGTATTTTTTGTTGAAAACTTAAGATTTTTCATGTAATGTGGCAATTCTGTAAATCAGATTATCCTCCTTGCCTAGGATATGTTGTCCTTTCTTATTGTCATTGTTATGGTTTATTTTGCAACTTTTCTTCACTAACTTTAGTAAAGTCTGCATTCTTTATTATGTGTAGCCACTAATAATGTCTCTGTTCTATCATTTAATAATGAGCTAGATATCAGATAGAAAATTCATTAACCAACCACCTGAAAACAATAATCTCCCAGTGTTGGGTGCCAGCTTTTAACACTGTCAACCAGTTTGCAACTCTAAGTCTTTACTTCTAGCTTGTGGACAGTTGAAAGATCATGAAAAGGTAATATTTTAGGGCCTCTGTGCTCTTTTCTGAGCCTGTACACTGCTCTGCAAATATGTATGATCTTCTATTGGTCATTAGAGAAGTCATAATTCATTTTTGCATAGAAAAACATTGAAAAATATATCACGACTTTTCTGATGACTCAACAGAATCTCAGGGATATTTCTAATTTCTTAACCTTTCCTTTTACTATTGTTTGGATCCCCAGACACTCAAATTCAGGTGTTGAGATTTGATTGTATTATAAAAGTATTAAATGAAAACTTAATCCCTACATGACATGGAAGAGTGGGGCCTTTGAATTTGATGAAGTCACTAGGTCTATCAGATGAGAGAGGAGGCCAGAACAGGCAGAAACTTAGGGACAACCACTCTACTCAAGATCCTGCCCTCTGTAATCTGCAATGCCTCTGGACCTTTGATGTGGCCAGAATCATGAATCAAGAGAACTTTTATTATTTTCAATTCACCCAGTCTGAGATATTTCTTGTAGGAATATAATAATGGACTAAAACCTCTCCCAAGCTTTTTGGTTAGTCAGGCATTTTCTCCAAGCATTACCTATGGTCCAGACAGCAATGACTAATATGCTTCTTTGTGTTTTTGACATATGTCCCAGATAGCCTCCTCAGCACTAGGAGAGAGTTTCTTGTTAGGCAAGATAAAGATAAGCCCTTGAGCTGGTTTTCCTGGGAGTTTCCAGACAGGTGAAAATAATCAAGAGCTGCTTCTTTCTTATCTGTGGAAACATACAAATAGGGTAATTTATAAAACTGTAAATTATATAATGATCATTTATTCTTAGGAGGTATGGTGATTTCAAAGAGGATGGAAATAATAAAATAATATGTTCCAATGAAACTAAAGGGAAAAAAATTAGCTTGACCACATAAATATTGTATTACATTTTATCTTTAATTTATTGGTGAACATTATTATAAGAACATTTGCAGAATGTTAGAAACTTTGCAGAGTAAGCATTTAGATAAACAGCAAGTAAAATCTGAACATCTTTTTAAGTAGCTAGATAAGTTTTGTTGCTGTAGTAATTACCACAATTGGTCTTTTTTAAGGGAGTATGTTTCTTAGGGAATAAAATATTGGCCAGTGAAAAGTTTTCAGTAGGTAAGGTAAATACCATAAAATCTCTTTTCAAAAGAATTATGTCATTTTTAATTTTATTTATTATATTTATTATTTTTTATATTTTCTATAGTACATATACACAAGAGAGAGAAAGTGAGAAAGCAAGCTGCTAGGCCCAGGATATGAATCATTGTCTTCCATATGAGAGTTCAGTGCCTGAACTACCATGCCACCTGCTGGCCCCAATTCCATGAAATTGTCAAAGTAAAATCTCTTTCAGCAATCTAAAATTTGTGTTTATAGCTTATAATTCTAAGAATTCTCTTTCAACACTCTAAAATTTGTGTTTTTAGTTTATAATTTTAAGAATGCCAGCCCCTACATTTCAAAGTCAAATGCTATTTTTTGTGTACATCGTACCTGTAGAGTGTGATTTTTTGATACATGTATACTTTGAGTAATAATCAGTCTTTGTAATTAGATATCTATCTTTTAAAATACATCACTTCTATGTTGTGAAAACTTTCAAAAATCCTCTGTTAACTATTTAAAATATGTATTGTCTTATTATTATCTGTAGTCACTCCTACTGTGCATTAGAATACCAGGATTTATTCTTTCTACTTAATTGTTACATTTTGCTGGTTGAAAAACCTTTCCCCATCTTCTCTCCTCTATTCTCCCCAATCTCTGATAACTTGTATATAGTTCTCAGATTATATGAGACTGATTGCTTTCCTCGTAACTTCCTACATATGTGTGAGATCTTATGGTATTTGTCTTTCTGATTCTAAATATTTTCACTTAAACTAATGCTGAACCTCTCTCTTAGAACAATGTAAATCAAAATTACAATGAGATATGGCTCTTAAAATAATAATCAGTGTTGGGGAGGATGTTAGCGTAAGAAAGGAGAACACTCATACATTGTTGGTGGGAAAGTGAAACCATTATAGAAATAGTATGAAAGTTCTTCAAAAATTCAAAATAGATTTAGCATATGACCTAGCAATCTCTCTACTGGATTTATATCCAAAGGAAATGAGATCAGTATTTTGAAGGAACTTCTGCATTCCTATGTTTACTGAGCACTAGCTGCAATAGCTAAGGTATAGAATCAACCTGTTTGTCCTCATTAGATGGAAAAGTAAAGAAATGTAGCGTGTGTGTGTGTGTGTGTGTGTACAATAGGATGAAATATTCATTTATAGAAACTGGGTGAAAGCTTGTCATTTGTGACAACATAGGTGAACCTGGAAAACAAATAATGTTTTAAAGATATAATTGAACTGTGTAAATTGCTATTTAATCTTTAATATCATCATATCTATAAAAATATAAAAGTCATGTGTTTTAATTACTTCCAAGAGTGAGAGGGACACACGCACACACACACAGACACATACACACATATAGAACTTTCAACTGGATCCTGACACCTTGATACTCCCCTAGCCTTCATCTGGCCCTGGGTAATGGGTATGTGTGTATTTGGTCTATTCAGGGAGGACTACAGACTGGAACCAAAAATCCTCCCATTTGAGACTTCCTTGCAGAGTGTTGCATTTTACTGCTGCATCACCATTGGTCCCTAAAAGTTGTATTTCTAATGAGAACATATGAATCCACTCTCCCATCAAAGAACGAGTTCATTTCTAACAGCTTTCTTACTTAGATACTGCATTCCTATCACTATCTAATCACTTGCCTCTCTCCACCTCACTTTTGCCATCACAAGTTCAATGACAGATCTATATAATACAGAATTTCTCAGAATTTAAGGGCACAGGTACAATCTGTGAGATCATTTTAAAAAAGTGAATATTCATGAACTTCATTCTCAGAGATTATTTTTTGTTAAATCTGGATTAGGTCTGGAGTTCAGACTTTTGATGAGTGATCTAGATGTTTTAAATGTAGATGGCCACTCTGCCCTATTTCAAAAACCATTATGATTAGTCCCTTCTCTGGATTTGCTAGAGTTTACAAATGCCTTTGATAATAAATAAAATATATGTTCAATATTGCGGGCTGAGTTCCTGATAAGGAAATAGCCTATTTATAATTTGATGAACAGTCAGAAAGAGTTACATGACTTTTATTCTTTGATGTTAATTAAAATTTATTTATTTTTTAATATTCAGGATTTCTTTTTCTTTTAGGTTTTTACCATAGGACACATGTGTTTGCCAGAGAGAGACAGAGAGAGACAGTGAGAGGGAAAGTGAAAAATCACCCCCCAGGGGCAATGGCCATGCAGCAATTGCTCCGCTGTTCTCCTCCTGGGATCTAGGGCAGGCTCGCACATGCACACAGCATGAGTTTCAAGCCACTGGGTTGGCACTGGAACCATGGTCGACCATGTAGGAGTCCAGCAATATAACCACTATACCATCTGCTGGCCCAGGAAATTATTTTTTAAGGAAAATCAAAATATCTGGGACCAGCAGTTAGTGTAATAGCTATGTCGCTGGACTCCCATGTAGTCAACTGCGGTTCGCGTCTCAGACCCAGTGGCTTAAAACTCATGCTGGGCATGTGTGCGTGCGTGCCCAAGATCCCAAGAGGAGAATGGAGGAGAAGGGATTGCGGTGCGGCCATACCCCTTGGGGGGTGATTTCTCACTTTCTGTCTCTCTGTCTCTCTATGTCTGGCGAGCGCACGCGCCCTATCGCTAAAACCTCTCCAAAAAAAAACAAAGAAAATCTTACATTTTCTTCCTGAACTTCTGTTTAGAGTTCTTCATTTATAACTCACATGTATTAAATTTTCTATTTCTATTTGTCCACTTATCAGCTGTTTTTAAATAAATAATTCACATCAATTCATTTTCTGCATTCAGAACGTAAATATTAACTGTCTAAACATAGCACATAGAGTTCTTTAATTACTGAGATTATAGCAATAAACAGAGATTTCTCCCTGAGTAAATTTCCTGATAGAGTGCTATCTAGTGGAAAGAGAAGAAAAGCTGTGAGTATTCAAATTACTAAATATTGAGGATAAAGAATGTTTTTAAAAATATAAGTTGAAGTTGATTGGATCACAGTGGTATGAAGGAAAAGGGTGACAGTTCCATAGCAAGTAGCCCTTGAGGTCTTTTAAAAAACTTTGGTTTTGGGGTCAGCAGATAGCATAGCAGTTATGGTGCTGGATTCCCACATGGCCAAACACAGTTTGAGTCCCAGGCCCGGTGGCTTGAAAATCACGCCAGGCATGTGTGTGTGCCCAGAATGCCAGGAGGAGAAAGGAGGAGAAGGAATTGTGGCTTGGTCATCCTCCTGGGGGTGATTTTTCACTTTCTCTCTGTTTCTCTCTCTCACTTCCTATTTCCAGCAAGTGCAAGTACCCTAAAGCAAAAACCTCTAAAAACAAACAAACTTTGGTTTAATGTGCATGAGAGGGAAAGTTACATAATTAATTTAAACAGACATTTGATATTATCCGATTTTTCTAGTTGAATAGGAAATAGAGCATCAGGGTTGTAGAAGAAAGCAGAAACAGGGACCAGCAGTTGGTGTAATGGTTATGTCACTGGACTCCCATGTAGTTGACCGTGGTTCGAGTCCCAGACCCAGTGGCTTAAGCTCACACCAGGCAGGTGTGCATGTGTGCCCAAGATCCCGAGAGAAGGATAGAGGAGAAAAGATTACAGTGTGGTCATTCCCCCAGGGGGTGATTTCTCACTTTCTGTCTCTCTGTCTCTCTCTGTCTCTCTGTCTTTCTGGTGAGCACATGCACCCTATAGCAAAGATCTCTCAGGAAAAAAAAAAAAAAAAAAAAAAAAAAAAAAAAAAAAAAAAAAAAAAAAAGAAGAAGAAAAGAAAAGAAAAGATAAGAAAAAAAGAAAAGAAAAAGAAAGCAGGAAAAGTGGTTTAGAAGCTATTTCAACAGGTTAAGTTAGAGTTGGTGGTTCCTTCAATCAGAGGGGCCATGATGGTGACTATGAGAATTGGTTCAATTCTGAATTTATTTTCAAAGTAGATTTGATAGACTTTTCTGATAGATCGAATGAAAAAGATGAAAAAGATGAATCAAAAATGAAAAATTAGTCCTGAAAAATTGAAAGATTAGTTCCCTATTTCCTGAGAAATATAAAATAGCAATAGGTGTTGAAGGTAGAAAAACAACAAAAATTTATTTTGTGCATGTTGAGATACCTGTTAGATATCTAAGTGACCATACCTATGTTAATTTTTTATATTTAATACTTACCACCCAAGTTGAGAGTCCCCTATAACCTTGGATATCTAAATGTGTAGTAGCTATTAATGGCAATGTATAAAACCAGTGAGTGCTTGGTGTTAAGCCTGGATTCTGAGGTAATCACCTTTTTAAATTCCACATCCAAGTAAATCCGTATTAACTTCCTACCTTTTGTTTGTGTCTCTAAATAAGCTCTCTAACAATAAAAGAATGAAACTTTCACCCTTAATTCTTTTACTCTTTTTCCACACCAAAATACACACAAAACACACTTGTATGACACACACTCTTCTTCATACATATTTAACTGTTTTCTGCAACAGCTTCTTTTTGTTTGTACATTAGGATTGTCATTTCTTTTAAGTTTTATTACTTCATTAAAGAGTCAGTTAATTAGGCATATAACTATAGAAAACAGGTCTTCAAGTTATTACTTTTTTGTAATTACTGTTGAGATTAAAAAAATGTAAAGGAGGCATCAATTTGTATTTGGGGGATTTTTTTTCCCCTACAATAAAGATTTATATTTCCCATTCTCATGTCTACGAAAGTGAAACATGGATTAGCCTAACATTCAAAAGACAGATGTAAGTACATTTCGCTTTAACTGTGAGAGGAGGGATTTTTGTGTAAACCAGCAAAATATGGCTATAGAAATGTTTTCCTCGGAAGCCGAGCAGTTTTTTTTAACTAAATAATAATAGTTCATATTTATCAAAACCTACTACACACCAGGGATTTTGCTAAGAGGTTTACGTGAATTATCTCACTAAATCCTCACAAAAATCCTATGGAGCTTAATCCATTATCATTCATTTTGTAGATGATAAGAAAATGGAGGCACTGAGAAGTTAAGAAACTGGAGCATGGTAACACAACATTAGCAGGTCTAGCCTGATACATGTTACTAGTCCCATTTGACTCCAGCATTTGGATTTATAAGCAACAGTTAAAAGAATTTAAGCCAACCAAAAATACTTTTTGTTTGTATTTCTGACATAATGGCTTTATGTAACAATTCAATAGACAAGTCTCTCTCTAATAGTTACTACCTAGACAACACCTGGGTTGGGAACTCAGAGGATATTTGTCATAAGGTGGACCAACAGTCAGTACATTCTAATTTTCAGGATGATTTAAGACCCAACTCATCCCATCTCTCCCTCTTTCTTTCTCTCTCCACTGTAACAAAACATGACAACCAACTAGACCAGCAATTTCTTTGGACTGAGGTATAAAATAACGTATTTATAAGCCACATTAAGTTTCAAATACCATTCCCACATCATGGTGTTCATTCTACTGTGGAACCTTCCAATCTAGTTTGTGCAGGTCTTGTATACCTCAGTCTTTCTTCTAAGGATGCTCTCCTTTGAATTCTTTCAGATTGCATACAGGAAAGGTTGGGCATCTCTTATCTGAAAATCTGAAATCCAAATACTACAAAATCTGAAACGTCTTGAATGTAGACATGACACCACGAGTGGAGATTTCTACACCTGACCTAATGTGACAGGTCATAGTCAAAATGCTGCAATATAAAATTACCCTTGGCCTATGTGTATATCAAACATAAATTAATTTCATCTTTAGACTTAGGTTCTATTTAAAAATATCACCTTATTTATGGGCAAATATTCCAAAATCCCCTCAAAAAATTAAAATCTAAGACATTTCTAGTCCCAAGCATTTTAGCATTTTAGATAGAAATGCTCAGCATATATATATATATGTATATATATATATATATATATATATATATATATATATATATATTTATATATATATGTGTGTATATGTGTGTGTATTATATATATATATTATATATATATAATACACACACACAATATATATATACACACACACACACACACATGTTTAAGTTAAGCATTAAAAAAATCAGCTTAGCTATAATGTGTCCACAGAGGAAGTTCCTACCACTTGATCAAGATACTCTTCCTTACCCACCATGTACATGGGCATTGCTTATTTTTTCACTTATTGTCTTATGTTCATTGCCTTTGCAATACTGCATGTGTCGTTTGCAAATATGTTTACTTATGTGTTTATTGATCATATGTCTCCCACACTGAAATGTTTTTTCTTTTTAATGTGTATTGGCTGTTTATCACAGTCTCCTACACATCATGGGAAATCAATATTTACTTATTAAATTAATTAATCAATAGTGGCATTACCCTCTTGTTATCTTCTCAGTACACTCAACAAATAAGATTTTTGCCCTACGTTTCAGTGCCTGGTGTAAAGAGTACTTACTTTGATTGACAGATGTAGGTCAGAATGTGAGAAATTGAACAAGCTTTCTATAAATTAACTTAGCTCAGTAACACTTACTGCAAACAGATTTGGAGTTTAAACAGAAATTAGCCCAAATTGCCATGTAAAAATTCTTCCCTAAAAGCCTCATGATCACCTCACACTTAGAAAAATTTAAAAAATACCTGCCATATGGAACCTAATAGTTTCCTCCTCTCGGTAAATCTGCTTCAGCCACTCATTTTCTGGGCCTGAAGTCTCAATACTTAAGCTTAATTTCTGAGTCTTCTTTATTTTTATTCCAATAAAACCATGGGTTATGAAAATATTTATCCATTTTTTTAGCTATACATCTCTTATTGAGCAGCAAGTATGTATAATATTCTGGAACTAAACACACAGATACATGAACTTGGACAATATTTAACATCTTAGGCTCCAATTTTCATCTTTGGAAAGGGAATGGCCTTGTTTCTAATATGTGTTATAATTACACAATAATGTAAAGTAGAGCTTTGAGATTTGAAAGACTTTGGATAGTTCTGCTTCTTCTGAACAACTGCACATATCTGAGCAGTGCTCTGTCCTGTAAGTCTGAAACAAATAATACTTATTTCATATGATTTTGGCATATATTTAATATATCTAGAATGAAAGAGTCATTGCTTGGCACATATTAGGCACTAAATAAAATATAACTCTTGAAGAACTTAATGACTAGAAAAGAAAGCTGGGCATACATATATGAATGCAATGAAAATGTTATATGCAGAATAATAAGAGACTTATTTTCATAGAGTGGCCAAAAAAGAAGGGACTGATGGTGCCATATGGAGAATGAGTTGAATCTAAGTGGGAATGTTCTCAGTTCGCCTCTAGATCATGGGTGTTTTTGTTTGTTTGTTTTTGTTTGTTTGTTTTCTTGAGAGAGAGGTTTTTGCTATATGGTGCGTATGTTCACCAGAGAGACAGAAAGCAAGAAATCACCCCCCAGTGGGGTTGGCCACGCTGCAATCCTTTCTCCTCTATTCTCCTCTTGGGATCTTGGGCACTCACACACATGTGCCAGTGTGAGTGTTAAGTCTCCCAGTCTGGGACTCAAACCATGGTAGATTATGTGGGAGTCCAGCAATGTAACCATTATGCCATTTTCCAGTCCCAAATAGATAATGATTTTAAAGGAAGAGAGAAGTCAATTCTTTTGAGAGGAGTTTTTTGTTTTTATTTTTTTTTAATTTTCTTTTTAAGAAGAGACCATTAAATTGAATTTAGAAAGACTTATTTTTTACCAGTGGATAAGGTAAAAATGTATTCCATGAAGAATGTGGTAGAGAATGTGAACTAGCAAGAACTGGTACAATTCTCCTAGTTTGACTAGCAGTTGAGGAGTCTGAATTAGACTCAGGTAAATGTTTAGGGTAAATGTTTAAGGTGGGGAGGAGGCTGAAATATGTTCTGGTATAGGTAGAAACCAGTCGTGAAGGACCTTATGGAATGTGATTTTGTTTTTACTGAGATGGAAAACAATTGGATAGTTTGAGAAAGGGAATCGCCCAATCTCTGAGAAAAATTGTAAGCAGCTAAGTGGTTCTAAGCAATAGTGTCAGGGTAACTTCTTGTATGGCTCATTACACTAACATAGATTCAGCTGAAAAGAAGTCAATGAACCAGAGTGGATTTAAAAGCAGATTACTCACAGCACAGCAGCTAGCATGAGCTTCTTGTTTGCATCATTCCTTTTAGCCTCCCAAATCCCATGGGTGTGATGGAGAAGTAGCCTTAGTGGATGTTGCACAATGGCCTGTGTCACAACTGAGGAATGCTGAGTTTAGGAAACTCCCAATCTTAAAAAGTAATGGCTCAAAAACCAGCCCATCTTTCCTCCAGAGAGACACATTTTCTTTATTACCTTAGAATAAAAGCAAATTTTCTTTAGGGAGAGGGAATCTTTATCTTTACAGTCTTGAAATATATCTGGGGAGGAAGAAGTTCTCTCAATTCTCTATATCTGAGTAACTATGCTGTGAAAGCCTCTAGGCATGAAGAAATGTAAGAAATTCATGGATATAGTTTTCTCCCAACCAATAGAAATCTGAGCAGAGATGTTAATGAAAATCAAAGAATCTAGCATTAGAAAGCAAAGAGCAGGGCAAGAGATGTAATGTTCTAGAGTTACAGGTAGACTCTGTGGTGCCATGGCAGTGTGTTGCACCAGGGAAGCCAGATACCAAATGGTGACCGCCATTTGAGTATCTGACTTCATCAGCCTAAGCTTGCTGGGCATGTTTGACAGTGACCAAAATCTGACAAGCTGGAACTGAAGGAAGGGGATTGCAGCAGAGCCTGCGGAAGATGTGTCTCTTTCTCCTCCATCGTGTGTGTGTGCATGCATGCTGTCATGAATGCTGAGGGGAAAAAAAGGCATAAAATATTAGAATTATAACAAATAGCGTACGTGAGGAGCAATGAGATGTCATGATTGATAAAAGCAGAGTAAATCAAGCAGATAGTAGTAAGAAGTTGATTCAGAGAGGAGGGCGTGGGACAAATTATTCTGTATTTTTATAACAGGTTTCAAGTTGAACCTCACACTGAATGTTAACAGTTTGAGCAGAGGGATGGTACATTTAATTTAGATTTTAATAACTTCAGTCTGGATAAATTGCAACATTTGAAGGAGAGCCAGTTAAGAGATATAACAGTATTAGAACTTGATATGATTGTAACATATAGTATGTTGGGAAGATCTGGTACATATTTTGAAATCGGAGATGATAGAATTTGGGGCATCTAGAGTTAAAATTAATAAGAATAGTCAAAAATGAAAAATATTATTTCAGACTGAGTCCTTGGATAAATTGATTTGTCACTACTTTGAGTGACAGTGGAATCCAGAGAACTGTTTGGACAGAATGTCCATATTTATCATCTAAACCAGGATCTTTTTCGAAGTTGTATGGGGACAGTATCAAATAATTATTCAAAGATAGTAAGTGTAGATGAAATTGTACTGGGTGAAGTGCGACTCTTGGTCATCCTGGTTATAGATACTTGAGATGTTTATTGGATATTCAATGGCATAGGTGAGGTTGAAAGTTGGAAAACAAAATCTAGTACTCTCTGAGTAGGTCAGATGGAGAATCAGTGAATAGATATATTGAAAAATAGATAATATCACTAAGTTAATTAGTGTAGATGGAAAAGAGATCTAAGAAGAAGCTCTGAATAAGTCAAACTCTTGGAGATGAAAGAAAAAGGCACTACCACACAGATCAATTGTGCATAGAAGTGAAAATGGAAGACTGAACTCCAGAAGAGCAGAGAATTTTGTCAGCTTGGTTTACCAATATAGCCTGGTTTTCTTCGTTTTTTCTTTCTAGCTTTTTAGAGAGCACATATGTTTGCTAGAGAGAGAGAGAGAGAGAGGGAGAGAGAGAGAGAGAGAGAGAGAGAAGGAGAGGGAGATGCCCTCAACGGATATCATCACACCACAATCCCTTCTCCTACATTGCTCACTCTGTCTGGATTTTAGGAATGCATGCCCGTGTATCTGGGAAGTTTTTCAAGTTGCTGGGTCTGAAAGATGAACCATATAGTAGGGCATATAGCACCTAGCTCCCTTAAACATCTGACCATAGGCTCAGTTAATACTAGTCTTCTAAGAACATGCTTGGTATATAGTAGGCACTCAATAAATACCTTTATTAAAGGTTTTATACAAAAACTATTGAATGCAGATGAATTATTTGGTTGTGAAAGCTCATTAAATGGGTAAAGTATCAAAAAAGCCTCTTTTAGAGTTTGCCTGATGCTATGCTACCATCGAGGTTACTTAAATATGGATTAGCCACAGTGCAAACAGGACAGTAAATTATTAGTAGGTGTAATGAGTCATGTTTGCATGAGGCCCACAAACAAAAAGAAATAAGCCCGTTTAACTGGCTGCTTCAGAACATAGCCATAAAAATAAAATACTACAGGGCTTGCAGGTGGTGTGGTGATTAAGGGTGCTGGACTCCCACATGGCAGGCCGTGGTTCTAGTCTTGGGCCCGGTGGCTTGCTTTTTCAATTACCCTCACTCTCTCACTCTGTCTTTTTCTGGTCAAATTTAAATAAATAAATGAAGTTAAATAAAATTTAAAAAAAGAGAAAATGATCAACTTTAATAAAGGTTAAAAATAAATTTATAAATAAAATAAAATACCAGAATGACTAATACTTCTTTTTTTATATTTATGGGTATAATTTATATACAGTGGAATGCAAGTTCTTGAAATTCTTTTTAGACTCAAATAAAATGTCTTTACAGCAAAAACCATAATTTAAATAAAAAACTGATAGATTTAGTTCAGATTAACCACAGTACATGAAATTCTGAAGAGTGTTCTTTATGGAATATTAGGAAAAGTGTTCTTAAATTTTATTTAAGAAATAAGATATATAACAGTTTCATCATCATAGAAATTTTCCTCACATTTAAAATCTTCCAGAAATAAGCCTGCCACACTGCATACAGCATTATCAGTGCCCTTTTTTCACTCAGGACGAAGTCTTTGCCAGGTGGGCTATAAGGAAGCTCATCTTAAATCCTCATCTTGCCAGCCTGTTTATTCATAGCACTCTTATTACCACTGCATCTAATTTTGATCCTATGAGAAGCAGACTCTGAGACAAGATTAGATGCACCTGCTTTTTGAAAATTTTAAATATGTGTGAAGAATAAAAGATGAATAATAGAAAGGATGCCCCTTGAGCTGGAATGACATGATCAGCCAGGCTTTAGTATTGCTATGATATAGCCTGGCACTCACAGATAGGCTACAGTATTCTCCTATTGAATTGAACAGTTTGACAGAACATTAACATCTGTCAGGTCACTCTGTAACCATGATCAGTCAACACAAAACCAAGATTCCTCGATATACAAAAACATATGTAATACAAATTTTCCAAGTAAAAAAAAAAAAAAACAAAAATCCTCTTCCAGATGACCTGAGACTTGATTCTTTACCAAATATATCTTCATCTTTTTTTTCTAATCTGACCTTCCTAGAGATAACAATTATTAAAACTGATCATAAATTATGCTAATTTCTTTTTTGTTGTTTTTCTTATGGTTTTATACTTAATCACTGTGTATCTTTACAGCATACAACATAAACTTAACCAACACGAATACACTGCATATTAGTCTAAAGATGTTTCCATACACATAATCATCCACTGATAATTTTTCATTTTTGTATGTTAATTTTTTTGCTTTTTTCCCTCTTTATTCACTCCCTTTCACCTCCCCACTCCCACCATTGCTCATTGCCATCCCACACTATCTCTAATATCCATAGTTTCTTTCCATGTTTTGATACCTTCTAATCTTTCAGTTTCTGCCGTAGAGTGCAGACATTCAGTATATATTAAGTGGGGACATACAATGCCTCTCTTTCATAGTCTGGCTTTCTTCCCTTATCATTAAATAGTCCATACTTACCCACTTTCTATTAAATGCTAAGGACTCATTTGTTATCACTGAGTAGTATTCCATAGTGCATATGTGCCATGATTCTTCAACCTAGGCAAAGGAGATGAATAAACAACTCTCCACAGTAGAAATACACTCATTATCTGACATCATCCAGTCCAGAGCTAAGCTACACTTTAAGTGCTCTGCTAAATCATAAACCCAAACACTATTACTTCTGAAACCTTGTTAGTGATTTCTATGTTATTTATTTTCTCTTGTAAGGGTGAATACTAACCCCACTTTTTCAAACACAGGTGTTTCTGGTGTTATTTTCCTGCAGCACGCAGACAAGTAGGAGAGAATAGGACTTGGCAGGGAGAACTTTCTGACAACAAAAGACATCTGATTCTTTTTTAAAATTTTTTTTTGGAGAGATTTTTGCTATAGGGCGTGTGCGCTCGCCAGACAGATGAGAGAGACATAGAGACAGAAAGCGAGAAATCACCCCCCAGGGGGGATGGTCATGCCACAATCCCTTCTCATCCATTCTCCTCTCTGAATCTTGGGCAAGCAAGCACATGCGCCTGGCATGAGTTTTAAGCCTCCGGGTCCAGGATGTGAACTGCGGTCGACTACATGGGAGTCCAGCGACATAGCCATTACGCTAACTGCTGGTTCCCAAAAGACATCTGATTCTTGTAAAAGGAGGAAAAGAAGGAGACTTGATTAGGAAAAACTTTAGAATACAGTGGAATTCTTAGGAAATCTCATTCAGGTAAATGGGAAGTCCCCCTGCAAAGAGTTCTTATTAAAGATGTCCTTCACTTAGCAGGAATGGCTCAGTCATAGCCATAGAAACACAGCCTCAATGTGATTACTGGAGTAAATCCAAATGTGTAACTGATGGCCATCATTTAAATATGATTTTTGCAACAGTTTCTTTTGTAGAGCTCTTTGAGAGGTGCATGTTATGGATGCTTCATAGAGAAAAGAGATAGACAATGGTAAAATGAGTTACAAGGCTAATATTTTCTCATTGATGAAAGACAGCACAGTTTGAGAATGTTAATACAAATAATGCATTCAAAAGCAGTTTCAGGGACCAGCAGTTAGCGTAATGGCTATGTCACTGGACTCCCATGTGGCCAACTGCGGTTAGCGTCCCGGACCCGGTGGCTTAAAACTCATGCCAGGTGCGTGTGCGTGTGTGCTCAGGATCCTGGGAGGAGAATGGAGGGGAGAGGATTGCGGCATGGCCATCCACCCTGGGGTGGGGGGGGGTGATTTCTCGCTTTCTGTCTCTCTGTTTCTCTCTTCTCTCTCTCTGGCGAGCACACGCACCCTATGGCAAAAACCTCTCAAAAAAAAAAAAAAAAAAAAGCAGTTTCAAAGATGTGATTGTTAAACCTTTGCACTTGATTTTAAACTGGGGTTTAGAAACTAGAAATGATTAAAAGACACCCTAAGACTTGAATCTGGTTAAGCCGAGAAATGATGGAATCAAACAGCTATAATTAAGAACAAGAAATATTTTGTAGGATAATATCGTGAATCAGCATTGATGCTCCAGAGGGATTTATAAGTTAAAATTCCAATAAAGTTTAAAAATGTATGTCTGAGTTTTATTTCAAAAGGTAGCATAAAATTTTCAAAGAAGAATGAAGGATTCTGGTACAGCCATTGTGGTGTAGGCAGTATTGTGCTGCTTCTCAATTCAAGACCTATAATGGGAACTCCTGCTATAATATAAATGCTGGGTAGGCCTGAACAAGCTGGGTTACCTGGCATGCCTGTAGTCCTGGGCAGCTGAGACGCAGTGAGGAGGATCATGACATGGCAGGATCCCATGGGAGGTGCCTCTTTCTCTTTCTCTCCATAAATAAATAAATCAGTAAGCTTTCTCTCTCCCTTTTTATTTTAAAGAAAGATTTGTGTACATTTACTTCAAGATTTTAGTTGAAACTATGGGACATTAAATCATAAATATAGCTAGTAGAGAAAGAAAAAAAGAAATACAAGAAATACACAACAGTATGGAAAAAAGTGAATATTAAGTTAGAGGAAGATGTTTTAAATGAAATGAAATAAGAGTTCTAAAAAGTTTGGAGAATGAAAACTGATGCAGAACTCTACAATCAAATGGAGTGAGTATATAAATGGATTGAAGGAAAATGGTGTTAAAGTTTTTGGAAAAATCAAGGAAAAGAATAATTAGTTCATGTATCAGAGGACCATTAATACCTACTCAGCAGTGTCAATATGAAAATTGAGGCAAAAGATGACAGTCTAAGGAGAAAGTATTTTCCAACATTTGGTCAAGAGTTCACTTGGGGGGCCAGCAGGTGGCATGGTGATTAAGGCACTTGACTCTCACATGGCTGACTGATTAATTCCTAAACCTGGTGGCTTCCTTTCTCTCTCTCTCTCTCTCTCTCTCTCTCTCTTTCTCTGTGTGTGTGTATGTATGTGTGTTTCTCTTTGGTGAGCATGTGTGCCCCATAACAAATTAAAAATAATAATAATAACAAATAAAATTAAATTAAAATTCTTTTTTTAAAAAAGAGTCCACTTGGATCAGAAATAGAGGTTCTTGGATTCTGTGCAGAATAACTAATTAGATTTGTAAGAATAAGTTGAGTCATATAAATCAAAATTTGAGAACTACTAGTAATATCTACTTTCTAAGGTAATTAAGTATTATTTAAGTTGAGTTAAATGACACAATTCAGGGAGAATAGAGAGGTAAACACATACTTAATATAATAAAACCTCAGAAAAAAGAATTGTGAATCACTCTATGGAGAGAATTATGAGATAGGAGAGCTGTTAAATAATTAACTAATCCAAAAAAATCCAAGAAAACGGAAGAGAAAGATATGAAAAATACATATTTATAGTCATTCTTATCGAGAAGGGGCAACTCTTCATGTGAAAGGAAATTGAGAAAGAAAAAAAAATGATTAAGATAAACTAATGAGAGAATAGAATTGAAAGAACTTTGCAAGTACTCATGTAATTTAATCCATTTCTGCCCTTTCAGATCGCCAATGTATCACTGCCTAAATAACAGAGGTACTTGATCTAAGTTTTGCAAGTTCTTTTAAATTATTTTTTATAATGTTAAGAAATTGAAAATATGGGACCAGCAGTTAGTGTAATGGCTGTGTCGCTGGACTCCCATGTAATCGACCGCAGTTCACGTCCCGGACCCGGCGGCTTAAACTCACACTGGGCGCGTGTACGTGCATGCCCAAGATCCCGAGAGGAGAATGGAGGAGAAGGGATTGCGGCGTAACCATCCCCCCTGGGGGGTGATTTCTCTCTGTCTGTCTCTCTGTCTCTGCCTGTCTGGTGAGCGCACACGCCCTATGGCAAAAACCTCTCAAAAAAAAAAAAAAAAGAAATTGAAAATATGAGAACAAGTGGTGGCACCTTGGTAATGCAACTGGACCCACCTGGGAAATGTTCTGTGTTCATGTCTGGGACCTCTTTGAGCACTCCGGGCATGTGCATGTGCTCAAAACCTGATGCCTAAGACAGATGTATGGCAATCTGGGGACCATGTTGGCGATGGTTGTATTTCTCTTTCTTTTTCTCTCTCTGCATCTCATGGAGGGAAAAAAAAAAATTGCTGAGACTAAAAGAGGTGATATTTACATGTAGTCAGTGTGGAAAAGTATGCCAGACTTGTGTCTCTATCTCATAAAAGAGAAGTGTATCACGAAGACAAATTTAGCTGCAGGGAGGTTGGAGACTTGAGTACCTATTTTAGCTTCAAGTGTCTATAACAGGGTAAAGAATGAAAGAAAAGTGTTTTGGGAGCCAACCCTGGCATATATCACTTTGGTATTCAAAATATGTCTCTAGTCACAGACTAAGAATCTTCAACACAGTCTAGAATTTAACCATTTTTAACATAGTGAATGAATTTCATTGTACTCTATTTTATAGGCTAAAGAGGAATACTAATTTTTATAATGCTATCTTTTAGATAAATGCCATGTATGGATGCATGTATATATGTTTGTGTAGAGTGTGTAAGTGTGTCACGTTTCTAAATTCCAGTAATTTTGCTTTTCCAAGCTGATATTTTGGCGTACGGGAAACCGGTCTCCTCATTAAGATGTACCTTGATGCAGCCAGGCAAAAGAATGAAATCTTGGCTATTTGAATGAGCCTTGAGTACATTATGTTAATTGAAATAGCCCAGGCATAGAAAGAGGGGGAAAAGTGTTTTCACTTATACGTGAAAACAATTATAAAAGAGTATAGAGTAGAGTAGTGATTAATACAAGCCAGGAATTGGGGGGGAGGGACAATGAAGAAACAGATATTGGCTAGCAGGTATAAAACTAGAAAAAGGGTTAAGTTCTAGTGTTCTATTGTACAGTAAGAACACTATACTTCATAATTTACCTTACACATCAAAATAGCTAAAACAGAGGACTTTTAATTGTCCTACTATGACATGATAATAAATGTTCGAGATGGTGGGCATGTGAATTACTCTAATATAAACATTACACATTGTATTAATATACTGCAAAATCACACAGTACTGTATAAACAGGTACAATTATGTGTCAACTTAAAAAAATAATAGAAGAACTGTTCTCAAACTATATACTTTAGAACTTCACAAAAGTAGTTATTAAGTCAAATAAATAAGCATAAGCTTATTTGTTTACTTTTTAATGTAAATAATTTTAATGACTCATGAAGATAATAAATTGATTTAAATTGTCACATACTGTGTGTAATGAGGAATGAATATTCAATTGATATGATTAACTTTAGGTGATTGTTTTATTAGAAATATTTGTATCTGAAATGTGTTTTAGACAAGGCTATACTGAAGTATAAATCAAAATATATTTTACATTGATTTTCTTTCAATTATGGTAAATGAAATGTTCACGAAAATAGTAAAGGCTGAAATTAAATATTACATGTTCACAATTCTTTCTTTAGTCTTTTCTGATCAGTAGTAAAAAAAATCATTATAAGCATTTATTTCATCAGGACAATCAGTCTTCCTGGACTTCTAAAGTGTCATTATTTTTCCTTCTAAAAAATTTAAAAACAGTCTAAAAGTAATGGGATTTGCTGAAAATAAATTCAATCTATGAACTACAGGCAGAAACTAATAATGATTTATCTTAAGCATAATGATATTAATACTAAAAAAGATGAAATATGTTACTTTTTTCAAAGGGGGATGATCTAGTCTGTGTCATTGTTAATAAGAAAAAAATACCTGAGTCTTGGTAAATGAAGAAAATAAAGGTTTACTCACTCACAGTTCACAGGTCCAATGTTTAGGATCACATTTGAGAAAGATTTTTGTATTCATGAAGTCTCAAGGCCATGCAGGGCCTCACTTCGTGATAGAACAGGAGCATGTGCTTCTGTATGTTTATCGGTGTATATGTGTCTTTGGAGGTAAGACACTTGTGAGACACATATAAGGTTTATTATCTGTTGACGAGAATGTGTATGGTGGTCTCAACTGGGCTGGTCTGAGGTGTATATCATGCTGGGTAAAGCCTCTTCACAATCCAAATGAGGTATAGTGATTTAATGTATGAATAAAAATAATTAAAAAAAAACCCACAATGAATGAGTTACAGAGGCCTCATCCTAATTCCCTAATCACTCCCAAAGGCCCCACCTTTTGACATCATAAAGGTAATAAGTTTCATCTTATACCTTCACAACCATATCTCAACACGTAAATTTTTAGGGGACATTTAAAGCACAGCAAGAGAAAAACCTTGGCAGGGGGAAAATGCCTTTTTATGGAAAAAGGAAATTTAAGGGAACCAGCAGTTGGCATAATGGCTATGTCGCTGGACTCCCACGTAGTCGACCGTGGTTCGCGTCCCGGACCCGGTGGCTTAAAACTCACGCCGGGCGCATGTGCGTGCGTGCCCAGGATCCTGAGAGGAGAATAGAGGAGAAGGGATTGCGGTGTGACCATTCCCCCTGGGCGGTGATTTCTAGCTTTCTGTCTCTATGTCTCTCTCTGTCTGTCTGGCGAGCGCACGCGCCCTATAGCGAAAACTTCTCAAAAAAAAAAAAAAAAAAAAAAGAAAATTTAAGAACTAGATTTCAATATTAAAAACAAAAAAAACCCAAAAAACAAAATACAAACACCCAAAACAATGAAAATGGCTAATGTACAAACTCAAGATTTCTGTGCTATTGGGATTTCTTTTTAGATTTTATCCTTCATTCAGGATAAACTTAGGTATTAATTGTCTATTGACCATTTGTGCAAAATACACTGAGAGCTACAGGAAGAATTCTATCAACCAAAAAATAATTGCCCTTTTTGTATGTTTAAAACACTGGCTCTTAGAAAATAATTTTTCTGTGAACCTTATCTTTTATGTAACAAAACTTTATCATTTCTAAATAGAGATAGTCTTTAAAAATCTTAAATTGCTTTGGTCTTTCTTAGAAAATTATGACTGTGCTATGACTATATACAGTCTATGTGTACTAGCAGTTTTTATTTTCACACAGAGACCATTCACACAATCCTAACTGGCAAACTACAAAGCTGACAGTTTTTTTCCGGGATTCTATTACATTCATTGTATATGTATAAATATAAAACTCATGGGAGATGTAGAGGCGTATGAAATGCTTATGACTGTGGAAACATCGTAAGTGTGAGTACTAAATGAATTTTCATAACATAGTTAGCTTAAAATGTGCTTAAAATACAATAAAACTTCTGTTAGCTCTATGGCTCCTGTCTGTTAAAGATTTTAGAAGAAGCTTTGAATTCCTAAATAATAGTGTCTGGAAATAGTATCTTATAATCTGTGGTTGTTGAAGTCGTTAAAGGAGTTGTTCTCTCCCCCATGGCTGTAAATCTTCCTCTTTCTCTGTATGATTCTGGGAAATATTTTGTCTGTTGGTTTGACTAACTCCTCCCACTCCTCAATTTGGCAGCATTTCTCAGGATGTCTGGGCAGACATTTCAATTTTGTTAGCTGGAAACTTCCAGGACATAAATTTTTTCCCCTTAACTTTTTAAAAGATTGAATATAAAAATTGTTTCTGTTTATGTATTCACCTAATAGTGGTAAAACTACCACATACCAGGGGATTTAAAATGAAGCTTTAAAAAGTACCAAATATTGATCTGTTTGGTTTCAGTGCAGGTCTATACACAAAGATTTATTAAGAGGAAAACAAAAGAAAAAGGTAAATCCTACATACATGAAGATGAAAAGTTTGTAATGCTAATTATTCAAAATATAAACGATCACTTATACAGAATACACTCTTAGACTGTAACAATATGACTAATATTCATGTTCTAAATTGCTTTGCCCATAACCCATTTAATGATTATCAATGTAAAGAAAATAAGCAAAGTCAATAATCTTAGTGTAGATTAAAGATAATGAATGGGATATCTAACAAGATCTTCCTTTTTGTTTATCGATGACTTCATGTACATTAGATACAACTTTTGTTGGAAAGTGATAGACTAATGTATTTGTTTAAATCACGTTGTAATAGTTGAACTTACTTCTGAACTACTTATCTCAAGCTTAACTATTTAACTATCTCTGTGTAATGTTAATATTCATTATTTAAATATTCATGAGTTTTCCATAAAAATATTTTGCCTTAGACAGAAAGTTAGTTGATAGAAGCTAAAGATAATAAATTAAAACAATAAAAAATTTAATATTTTTACCAGTTAAGTAAAATGAATGACTCAACATAAAATACTCTGTCCAGAGCATTGAGAAGAATTCACATTACCTGATTGACAACATAAATTATACTTACTCTTTCTAGCTGTAATAAGTAGCTGGTTACATGACATATAATTATATGAAATATTTCTCCCACTATTATGTATTGGCCTTGAAATTGACACTATTGTCATAATTCATTCCAAATATATTGATAAGACTCTTAGTATGGTCAGTAAATCTACCAAAGAAAATGTAAGCAAAGGAAATCATAAAAAAAAGAATATTTTTTCATGCTATCCGTGTACACTAAATCCCTTAAGAGGAGACTTCTCTGGTTCTTTCGTGGCATGGGGTTTATTTAGTCAGGGCATATAAATTAATGTTATAGCCTAAAAATTATCTCTCTCTTTCTTTTCTTCCTTAGTTCATTGTTTTTGACAATCAAATGAAAGCTATTGGGACCAGCAGATGGTGTAATGGTTATGTCACTAGACTCCATGTAGTTGACCATGGCTCAAGTCCCAGACCGATGGCTTAAAACTCATGCTGGGCAGGTGTGTGTGTGCATACCCAAAGGAGAATGAAGGAGAAGGGATTATGGTTTAGCCATCCCCCTTTGGGGTTGATTTCTCATTTTCTGTCTCTCTGTCTCTCTCTGTCTCTCTGGTGAGCGAATGTGCCCTATAGCAAAATATCTCTCTCTCTAAAAAAGAACAAAAAAATGAAGGCTATTTTCATATACATCATTTTCAATAGAGAACATTCTTGTATCTGTTAAATGTTTCTTTCATTTACCCCTCCCACACACCTTCTACGATCCACTCCTCTTCTTTACAGACTATAGTATCTACGTTTATCCTCCTTATTCTCATATCTTTGGATCTTTCAATTTCTGCTGCAGAGTGCAGACATTTAGTTTGGGTAGGGATATACAGTGTTGTCTCTCAAAGTTTGGCTTATTTCACTTAGCATTAACTCTTCTGTATTCAATCACCTTTTTTTCTTTTTCTTTTTTTTTTTTTTTTTTTTTTTTTTGGAGTGGTTTTTGCCACCTGGCGCGTGCGCTTGCCAGAAAGACAGAGAGAGACAGAAAGTGAGAAATCACCTCCCAGGGGGATGGCCACACCACAATCCCTTCTCCTCCATTCTCCTTTCGGGATCTTGGGCACACAAGCACACGTGCCCAGCATGTGTTTAAGTCACTGGGCCCAGGACTTGAACCGCGGTCAACTCCATGGAAGTCCAGCAACATAGCCATTACACTAACTGCTGGTCCCTGCATTCAATCACTTTGAGTCAAATGACAGATTCTAATTGTTTCATATGTCTGAATAGTATTCTGTAGTATATATGTGTCATAATTTTTCAACTTAGATATCAGTTTTTGGGCACTTAGGTTGATTCCATGTCTCCATGTTTGCAAATAATGCTGCAATTCACATGAAAGTGCAAATGTTCTTCTGACAGAGTGCTTACTATTCTTTAAGTAAATATTAGAGTGTGCTAATTGGGTCATATGGTAAATCTATCATTTCTCTGTTCTTTGGTAAAACATACCACTCAAGAAATTTATATAAAAGTTAATGCTTAATTAGTGTCATAATAGCAATTATAAAAACAATATAAAACTGTAAATACAGGAGCTGACAGGTAACATTGTGGTTAAGGGTGCCAGGCCCCCACATCCTCCCTCCCCCATCCTTCTCTGGACAAATTACAATCCATCAATCAATAAATCAATCAATAAATAAAATTAAATAGAATAATTCTTTAAAAAATACTTCAAGGATGTGAATACCAGATATAGTGTGTGTGAAAGAGTAGAGTCTGAGGAAGGATATTTAGGAAAAAATAGAGAGGCAAAGCATTAATGGGACAAAAATGTGGTATTATCTGTTGAAGATAATTTTATAGCTTTATCAACTAGACTAGGGAGAAATGTTCACATACTGAAATATTCACTTTGTAAGCTAAATAATGTGATTGAATGTATAAAAATAAAATAAAATAAAATAAAATAAAATAAAATAAAATAAAATAATAATAAAATAAAATCCAGGAGGTGAGAAAAAATGCAAAATATGTTAAATAAAGAAACTAATTATTTAAAATTTTCTTCAAGCACAAGACTGAGTTATTAAAATTTTCTTCAAGCACAATATAACACTGTTATTGGAAAACTTTTCTAAACTACATATTAAAAGTGATACACAACCTCTATGAGAAAATCAAATATTCCAATTTGTTTACAAACTTGAGGTGCTTTCTGAAAAGGATTGTAACATGTCCAACATCTAATTTTTTTAGACAAGCATTTTGAAATAATAGCTGCATGCCAACTTCATCTCTTGTCCTTACTTCCCACACTCTTCTTGTTTCAGTAGCTTGTTCATTTCAAGATCTTTTCTTTTCAAAGGATTGTGAAGTTTCCTTTTCCATCTGTTAAACCATTATTCCCCTCAATCTTCCTTTTCCTTATATTTGTGTTCTCCACTTAAAAATGATCTTTTCAGAGCCCGTCCTCTTCTATTTAAGAGCTATCTATCATCATTCCATGATCATCCCTGTCCTGTGATAACCTTTATTATAGCCCCCAATTCTTTGCTTTATTTTTCAATTCAAATGAATAAATATTCAAGTTATTTGCTTTCTTATCTCCAGCGTGGGATGATAAGTACCGTGAGACAAAGTATCACATCTATCTCATTCATTTTAGTGTTCACATCTATGTACTATCAATTGGTTGCCTAAGAATAGATGAATATGAATGAATGTTACACTTAAACTAGCTTATAATTTAGAATTCTAGGCAGAATGACTATCAAGGAAGCATCTTTTTTAATTTCAGGACTTCCTTTAGAAGACTTTGAAATTACTGCTGCTGGAGGGGTTCAGTCAAATAGTAGATATTCACACCACTGGTATCTTAAGGAAGAGTAAAACACAAGATAGTAATTTGGCCTATTATACTCTGAAGTACCTTTTAGGGCTGATATTTCCACTACAGTCTCATGATGCTTTTTGGGTATATTTAGGAGTCAACATAATCATGTTATTAAGACTTTTCTCTACCATTCAGATTAATTGGCAATAAACACTTGAAGTAATATATCCTTGGTCATTTGACTCTTAAGAAGAGTGCATTTTCTATTAGGTTTTTTTATATGTTTACTGATATGACAATAAAAATTATATCATTTTTTAGAGAGATTTCTTGCTACAGAGCATGTGTACTCACCAGAGAGACAGAGGGAGACAGAGAGTCACGGAGACAGAAAATGAGAAACAACCCCCCCCCCCTCCCCGAGGGATGGTCATGCCACAATCCCCTTTCCTCCAGTCTCCTCTTGGGATTTTAAGCATGCACACACACACATATGCACCCAGCATTAGTTTCAAGCCACTGGGTCTGGAAATCAAACCATGGTCAAGCACCGGGGAGTTCAATGTCTCAACCAGCACACCACCTGCTAGTCTCTATAGAAGTTATTTTTTTAATTGCCAGAGGTTACATGCACTCACCAGAGAGAGAAAGAGAGGGTGTGAGAGGCAGAAAGTAACCCCCAATGGAAATGGTCTGCCACAATCTTTCTCCTTCATTTCTCCATCCTATGAGAATTTTGAGCACATAGGCACACATGCCCGATGTTTTCCAAGCTACCAGGACAGAGATTCTGACTATGATCAGCCTTAAAGGATCAAACCCTCTTAATAACTAGGCCAGAGGGCCAACCCACTTCATGAAATTTTGAATCATACAGACCTTCATTTGTAAACCAATTAAGATAGATTCTGCATTCTGGGATGTAGAGAGCTCAGAGAGCATTTATCATGTCCTATTAGGTAAAACAATGAAAAGTCAGGGACCCAAGACCAGGCAACTCCTAAGTTTGGAATTTTTAGTGCCCAGACCTAATTAAAATTATGGACCAATAAGCTTAAATGCATAGAAAATGCATTCCAAAGAATAGAAAGACCTACTCTATATAAATTATACTTGAGGTAAAGAACCAACATGTACCCTATCTAAAAAATGCCAGATGGAGTCAATGTGAACCATAATTTAAGGCAATGGAGGCACTCCTACCGTAAGCTCAGCTAAGGCAAGAAATCTAGTGACCATCCCCTCATGGAATCCGCTCTTTTCCCCAAGAAAAGCCTCGTATCTCTGGTCCTTCAGTGGGCTACTAAGTTGAGAGTTCCCCTTTCACTTTGTGAAAGGCTTGTCTTCCTTCCTTTACTGAGTACATTTCACTTGCATATCTACATCTATGTCTCTAATTCCTCATGCGCTGCGGACAAGAATCCATGTCCCATGTGGTGCTGGGCCTGATCACCCCTACAACCTCACAGCCCTGCATCACCTTGACTTGTTGATACCAAAATTAATTTTTATCATTTGCTCCATCCATAGGCATAAAAGTAAAAACAGGACTCACCAAGAAAAGTGAGCCTTAGAGCCCAGTTCATACTGCACAGCCATAGATTCTGATTGACCAAGCTGGGACAATCAGATTATTTTTATTTTAAAAGATGAGATCAGAGATTTAGAGACATTAGGAAATCACAGCCTTAATATTGGAATGAGCTATAGGGTATGTGCACTCACTGGAGAGACACACAGAGAGAAATAAAAAGTGAGAAAGCATCTACCCTCCCCTGAGGGCAGATGGCCATGCCAGTCCTTTCTCCTTCATTCTCTTCTGGGGATTTTGGGCATGCGTGGACATCATGTAACCTGATTTTCAAGATGCCAGGTCCTGGACTCAAAACACAGTTGACCATGTAGGAGTCCAGTGCCTTAATCACCACACCATCTGGCCCCAAGCATGATACTCTTAAGGTGATTCTCATTAGCTTTCACACACCCAAGCTTTTGTTGGTCATCTAAAACTATGCCTCGTCTCTGACTTTTACACTTCTCTTAAAATTTGTTTATTTATTTCTTTATAAAATTAATCATGCCTCTTCTTTCTCTATCCTACTTAAATCAATATATAATCATTACTTTACTGGATTGGAACTGGAAAAATCTGTTTTCAGAAAATTTATTTCAGAGAGGTTACTGTGTTTATCTTTAAAATGTCGAAGGATGGGGCTCAGAATGGAAGAGAGAAAGGTAGCAAGATGGTAGCTGTTGTGTCCTTCTATAAAAATTCCTATTCCAAAATTCTAACCTTCACAAATTTTAAAATGAATTTAATCAAAATCAAAGTAATTAGTGCAAAGAGGGGCTTAGTGTTATGTAGGGATTGATCTCATTACATGACACATGACTCCCTTGAGCATAGTGGAGAACAAAGGATTCAAATGATTATGTTCCCTGAGAACTAAAGGAAATTGGGGAAAGGGCTTAAGGGCTTTAAATTTTACCAGCCATGGCACTGAGAAACAATAGGTTGGGAATTCTCAACTGTACCAAATTTACAATTTGAGTTCTTTCTTATCATCCTTCTAGGAAATGTATAAATTCATAATAAGTAATTGTATCTCCCTTCAGTCAAGACCCTAGAACTTATCAAATAGTGCTTCATTATAACTAACTGCTGAATTTATATTATAAGGAAATACGAGTTTACCTGACACAGCTACAACTTTCACATCAGAGCAAATTGTAAATCTATCCTTAGTCTTGTAACATTGGTGTAATGTCCCTTTCAAAACTGGATGTTTTGAAACCAAGTGTTTGCAACGCAATGCCAATTCATTAGAGGGATTATAACTACGAAGTTCTTCAGGAAAATTAGGGAGTCACAAAAGGAATGAAAATAATTTATACTTAAATGAAATTAAGAACATAATTGCTTTATATTAAGTATTTACTGGAAGGAAGTAATAGAAATTATATACATGTAGATATAAATGTGTATGTGTGTGTGTGTGTGTGTGTGTGTATATGTGTGTGTATATATATACACACATATCACTATAGTTATATATATATAGTTATATATATGTATATATATATATACACACACACATATATATAACTATATATAGTTATATATATAGTTATATATATATAGTTATATATATATAGTTATATATGTGTGTGTGTGTGTGTGTGTGTATATATATATAGTTATATATATATATGTGTGTGTGTGTATATATATATACACACACATATCACTATAGTTACTTGAGGATGCTTGCTACCAGAAATTATAGACATGCAGTGCCAGGGCCAGAAACAATGGTAGTGGTTAGAATGCTAGTCAAGATTAGCAGCAATGATGCAAGAGGAGCAGTCAAGACATGAACTGCAACTGATTAAGAGCAAGGGTTTGGGTATGTATTAAGAGCCACATAATCTCCAAAGCTTCAATATCTTAAGGTTGTTAGTAGCACTTTTGGTTAAAAAAGAAATGACCAAATGTTTATGAAAGACATATACCATAAAAAGACATGCATGAATTTCAAAATTTGGGGGACTAAAATTAAGTCGTAGTCCAATTTCATTTTCCATAAAGTTTTTGAAGTCCCTTCATATGTCACTGAGTAGAGCTACGTGCTTTAAGAACATTTAGCATCTTTGCCCGTCCCTCAGCCCCATACATGCACCTACACACAGTCTATTGTCCTTTAGCTTCCTAAATCAGGTCTTGAGTGTTAGTTATAAGTCTAAGGCTTGTCTTCCATTAAACTTGACTAAGTTTTTCTTTCTTGCCCAAATCTCACCAGTTATAAAGATCCCACATATCTCCATTCTTTCATCTTCTTGCCAGTACCTTTTTACCCTATAATTTCCTGATCTTTCTCTTTACATCTTAACTCTTAGCCCTCCTTTCAATCTTATTCTGACCTAGAACACGTTTGAAAGGCCTCAGCAAGCATGCATGTGAAAATCACACCCATATATTCACACACAAAGTCCAGAATTCTCGTACTTCACACACAAAAAGAAGAAAAAAAAGAAAACCAGATTTCTCTATAGTTGACTAAAAACAAATGGGAAATTGAGAAGATCTGCTTCTATTTCTGAGTCTTGAGTTTATTAATCTACTAAGTTTCTTAAAACTACCAAGTTTCTTTTCCTTGAAGGAATTATATTATCCCTATAGTCATATGAGGGTATTTCTTAAAACTACCAAGTTTCTTTTCCTTGAAGGAATTATATTATCCCTATAGTCATATGAGGGTATTGCAAGTCTTGGATGAATGAATACAGCTAAATATTTTTCCACAATATATAAAGAATCATACACGTATAAGGACTAATAATATCCACATTTTAACCATTTATTACAAGTCTGTGGTTTTGATTTTATATCTCAACACTACTAAGCAATCGATTTCTTGTGTCTATAGTATTAGTCCTGTCATTGCCGACAGATTAATAAAGGAGAAATGATTATTGTAATTCTTTCTTACTGTAATTCATTATTTCCATATGCTTAATATAGTATTCAAATATGCCACACTCCTAGGATCCCTTTGCTATTTTCAGGTTCAATTCCTTTGCTAAATCAAATGCTTTCTCAAAATCTCTGAACTTCTTTCCTCCCACACAGTAACAATCTCTGTTCCACTGGGATTGTGATCTGTTGTTTGCATGTCAAAATTTTAAACCACTGATTTATAGCTGGATGCTGCAGGGAAATTCCAGCTTACACTCTCGTGATCAGTAAAACAGGACTTCATGCTTCGATTGTGCTTTGCTCCCTTTCTTGGTAATGGTCCAGATTGAAAAGCAAAATAGGCTAAGAAATATAAATGATGGCCTTGCAGAGGTTACATAGTACTTTAGGAGAGAGACTCCAGCAGTGTGCAATTTGAAATTTACAATAATGGGCATCTCACTTTCTGAGACTTTGCTATTGTGGACAGAATATGCCATAATAGAGAAGAGAGGAGAGCTAAAAATACTCCATTGCATTGTGCTGGTATCTGTGTGGTAGCTCTGCTGTCTAAAACTTCTACACTTTGTACGTGGAAACCAATTAGACATAGGAAGCTTTTGGATGGTACACACAATCTAGCTAACCCTGTTTCTTTTTAAAAGGCATGGCCACGAGAAAGAATTGTAGAAATATCTGGAATTTCTGTGTGTGGGTAACAGGTAGACCAAAGACTAGGAAAATAGATTCAATTTCCAGCAGTTCTCCTTGTTGAAATTTAATTGACATAAGTTGTGCTGTTAACACATTGATTTCAGCAGTTTTTGGATCTAGGTACATGTTTTAAGGAAAATGAGCCAAAGCTACTCTATCGGATGAAAACAATCACCAACGTTCCCTACTCTTGAAAAATACAGATGGATAATTTATAGAAATATATATTTTCATTATTCTTTAGACACTTGATTGATTTTTTTAGTAATTGAATGTTTATTGGCATTTTAAATGCAAACTCAGTGTTCTAAAGGTTTATAATTTGGCTGTAAAAATCTGTACCAAGCTAGAATTTGGCATAGGATCACCTAGTGGAGGGCAGTGACATTTGAAATGTATTTTCCTTTATTATACTAAGGGTTCTATTTCAAAGAGATTGGCTAACTCAATACCAGAATAATTCAGAACCACTCCCACTCCAAGTCATCCATCCCAGTTGCCCTACATGAACTTATGGTAGTTTGTGTAGATTCTTCCAATGCTTAAGTTTGAGGAACTCAGAAATCTCAGCAGAGCACCGAGAATAGATGAGTAATTTATTCTGGAAAGTTTTGGAAAGCTTTAGCAAATCCATTCAACAACGTGGACAAAGTATTACAACTCTTAATTTCAAGTGAACTGGTCTCAGATACACTGATGCAAAATAATCAGGGAAAAAGCGTGATCAATGTATGGTGTTCAATGTTCTCTACTCTACTTGATGGGTAGGCCCATTTAAGGCAGAAAGGCAATCAAGATGGCTGAAAAGAGTGGAAAAAGTGTCACGGCATAATGACAAGGAGACTGTATTAAGCATCAACATAAAGGGAATTGAGATATTAAACCATCACCTACTGGCTATGACAACAAAGCAAATTATTTCCTTTTTATAGATCTTAGTGTCTTCCACTGTGTCCTAAGGAATTTGAAACAAGGTCGTTACTAAAACCCGTCCAGCAATTGAATTATTTATCTCTAAGGAATATTCATTTTTATTTATTTATTCTCTATAAATGCTAAATTAAAATCCATTGGCTTTATAACAAATTATGAACTTAGTATTAATGAAATAAAGTATTAAAAACTAAAAAATGACTGTTGTTGCCATCAGTTATCCTTCAATTTCTTATTTTTTGATTAAATGAATTTTATTTTATGAACTGAGAGGAATTGTAAGAATTCTATAATATTGAATGATGATAGGAACATAAATTTCAACACTATAAGATTTTAAAAAATGAAATCTAAAGTGTATAATCAAAAATCATGTTCTTTCCTTGTCCTTCTGAAAGATATAAAAGGTTCAGGAAAACTTATGTTCATATGAAATAGATGTCCTGGGGTCACGGATCACTTGAGGCTTTTAAACCAGGCAGCTGGGCCATTTATGCCCACAGTCATTTTTGGCTATACTTTTTGGCTTTATCCATGTTTTCTGGTTAACATTATGTGATGCTACTGCTGGGATGATTAAAGAAAAAAATATATATACGTACATGGAATCATATTTGATTATCTTCATTTCCTCTTTATTAAGCATACCATGGTTTCTCCTAATAAAAATTGAATACAATTTTTCATGTCCAAACACTGCATTTTGTCAATATGAAGAGAAGACCTAGCTTCATAAATTTGTTTTCCTCATCATCGCTTCAAAATCCCCAAATGTCAGCTTCTTGCAGATGGAATCAGTGGAGCAAATCAGAGGGTGGAGTTTTACCTTTAGCTGGATTTTATGTGATTCTTTCTTTTAGGGCAAGTCATTTCCTATAAGAGAATTTTTTTTTAATTGCTTTGCCAATGTTTATTATCCATTTTTTCTCTAACTCTTTTCCTTCTCTTCCTATACGTGTGCACACACACACACACACACACACAGATGATTATGTATATTATATTCAAATGTATTACATATAAAATAAAGTTTAAAAGAAAAATAATCCTACTAAAAGCCAAAAAGAGACCTATAAATATGATATCACAAGACAAAATCTTTATCTTCCACGTACATTGACTGATTATTTAGTAGTAAATCTGCCGATCTGCTATTTCAAATAGTTTCTGCCTTTGCCAAAATGGATTAAAGTACCAGACGAAGAACTATATTCTTTCTTGCTGTGTTGGAAGTGGGCCTACAGGCTAAATGTAATAAAATGAAAATATATACTTCATCATCCCAAGCCAGGCAAAGTGTTACATTGCAGATGGCAGAGGTTTAAGGATTTATTAAATTGATGTACAAATTAATTTAAAAAGAAGTAGATGAATAGCTTTGGTGGACACCCCTCTGCCAATTTGGCACTCTCTATGGAGAGTTATATTAACTTTGTGGCCAGTGGTGAACACGGTAATGAGAGCCACAGTCCAGGGAAGAGAACACACCTGCTCAGGATAGTGAGATGTGGCAAATATGGATTGGTAGCTGAATTTAAAAGCCTGGAAATTTTAACAACTATACAACTTAATAAATAGTAACAAAACATAAGCTGGTATTTATGAAATACATTTATGAAAGTGATATTGATATGGTGTTTTTGTACTCCCTTTTCAAATATGTATAAAATGTGGAGTTTGGCAAGTTGATAAATTCATGATATTATTTATGCTTTTTCACCATCTTGTTAATTACAAATAGATCAGTGTTCACTTTCACCAAGTAAAAAACTTGGAAGCTTGCACATGTGTTCTTACAATAAGCAAAAGCTGTACAAACTGCAACTGTGACTTTTCTTTGACCCATCAGAAAATGAGGTACTTACACTGTCCATAAAGTAGTATAGAATCATTTACAGGTAGATTTAGAGTAATGAAAAATGTACAATGTGAACTCTAGAGCATCTAGTTAAAAATGTTTTAAAGCATGCTTGATATGCTAAGAAAAATATAAAATGAAATAATTTAAAATGCTCAATTTATGCCAAATAAGGCAGAAGTAGTGGCATGCATAATAGATGATAATCAATATATTTATAATCATGACATAGGTAGATGTTATACTAAGAGATGGATTGTCAGATAGGATGAAGAAAAACAGCAAAGTGTATGTGGCCTACAAAAGACCCATTTTAAATATAAAACTAATATAGGTTTTTGTTTTTCTCTTTTTTTTAGAGGTTTTTGCTATCGCGTGCGTGTGCTCACCAGACAAAGAGAGACAGAGAGACAGAAAGTGAGAAGTCACTTCCCAGGGGGGATGGCCATGCCACAATCGCTTCTCCATTCTCCTCTCAGGATCTTGGGCACGCACACACACGTGCCCGGAGTGAGTTTAAGCCACCGGGTCTGGGACTTGAACCGTGGTCAACTATGTGGGAGTCCAGCGATATCGCCATTACACTAACTGCTGGTACCTAAAAACTAATATAGGTTAAAAATAGATACACAAAAATAAACTTTACTAACATTAATCAAAATAAAGTTGCAGTAAAAATATTAATAACTGACAAGGTATTCTTCTGAGTCAGTGAGATTATCATGGATGAAGAGGAACATTACCTAATGAGAGGAAATAACTAAGAAGACCTAACAGTTTTTTATGAATTATTTTTATTTAATTTTATTTATTCATTCATTTATTTTAATTTGACCAGAGAGAGAGAGACACAAAGAGAGAAGAGAGAAGGAACGTGAGAAAGCAAGCCACCAGGTCCAAAACTCAAACCGTGGTCTGACATGTGGAAATGTCTAGTGCTTCAATCACCATGCTGGTCTGGGGACCTAACAGTCTTAAACATGTATGAACCTAAGAATAAAACATCAGAATAACTTGAGGCAAAAATGGATAGATCTGTGAAGATAAATAGAATAATCTACTAATTATGGTTAGAGACATCAACATGTTCTTTTACTAAGTGGAAGATAGATCTAGTAGGCAGGGAAATAGGGTACGGTTGACCTGAACATTGCTGTTAGGCCATGTGACCTATTGACAATGCATTTCTTTTTCTTTCTTTTTCTTTTGAGAGAGATATTTTTGCGGTAGAGTATGTGTGCTCACCAGAGAGACAGAGACAGAAAGGAGAAAATCAACCCTCAGAGGGAATGGTCACACCATAAGCCCTTCTCCTTCATTCTCTTCTAGGGATCTTTGGTACACATGCACATGTGCCTGGCATGGGATTTAGGACACTGGGTCCAGGACTTGAACAGTAGTCGACTGCGTAGGAGTCCAGCAACGTAACCATTACTCTCTCTGCTGATCCCAACACCTTCTCAAACTCACATGTACTATTCACCAAAAATTTATTAATAAAACTAGAAAACAATTTAATGAACAGAAATAAAAATCTATCAAAATTTATAAATTAAACAGAACACTTCCAAATAACCTATGGTTCAGGGAATAAATCTCAAGAGAAACTATAAACATATTGAACAAGGAGCCAGCAGGTGGCATTAGTAGTTAAGGCACTGGACTCTCATGTGGTGGACCATGGTTCAAGTCCTGGACCTAGTGACTTGAAACTCACACTGGGTGTGTGTGCTTGGATGCCTAAAATCCTGAGAGGAGAATGAAGGAGAAGGGATGGTGGAATGGCCATACCTCCCGGGGGGTAATTTCTCCCTTTCTGTCTTTCTGTCTCTCTCTGTCGCTTTGATGAATGTAAGCACACTATAGCAAAAACAAACAAACAAACAAACAAAAACAAACAAACAAAAAAAACAGAAAGAAAAAAAAGAAAAGATTTTGAAAAAAATAAAAATATAACATCAAAATTTGTGAAATACAATGAAAGATTCACTTAGAAGGAAATTTATAGGATTAAGTATAAAGTATTAGAAAAGAAGAAAATAACTCTACTTCTTGCGCAGACTGAATGGTAAGTCTTATTTTTTCGGAGTCACTAAAAAATAAAGTTGATGACTGCCCTCAGTTCAAAATAACTGCTTGCATTTTTCCTACCAAGGTGTCTTTTCTACTGGGAATTGCTATTAGCTCTTGAAAATTCTATAAATTGGGTAGCTTTTTGAAAATACATTTCCATCACCTCCATTTTAATAGTTTTTATAATGCTTTTTTGTTATTTTTTCCCACATTCCACGTAACCCTACTATATCTATACCCTATCTGTCCTGCTTTTAAGTTCTACTGAGCATTGCAGTTCTATTTCTTCCTTTCCATGTGCCCCTTAATGCTATGTTAAACCAAGATATAACACTGACCAGTATCTTATTGTTTATATAAATCAAATATAAGTAATTGGTTAAGTCAGTTCATACACATAGATTTAGATACATCATACTAATAAAAGATAAAAGTTTTAGATATTTTTCAACTAAAATGTAAGTCACCAAAGAAATTCATCTTAAAATGAATTCTTTTGTGTGATGGTCCCAGATTCTCAGGAGTTGGTATTCATTCACTGTTATCCTGGGTTTCATTCAGACTTAGATAACTGGATTTCTATATCCACCTGCTCATTTGATATCTCAGCTTTGATGCTACTCAGGTTCCAACTAGGAACAAGCTTCCAACTAATAGAAGATGGATGAGGGCAAATGAGTTCCAGGTCAGGCTCTTGAAATAATCCTTCAAATCCTCTAGCTCTGAAGTAGAAAATGTGGAGACTCTGTACCAAATGGCATAGATACAAAATGGTCAAGAAGCCAGTGTGAAGAGAGGCATCTGATCAGCAATGGTCTGTGATACAAGGGAGATACAAACTTTGTGTGAAGTCAGTGGAAGTATACTGTTAATTTATTACAGCATCGGAGCCTTTTTTCAACACAAGAAATGATTCCACCGTTCACCCAGTCATTCTTTCTATTTCTTAAACTTGCCAAACTCTTCCATGAATGAAAGATTTTTAAACTATAGGTTATTTTCCCTCTAACATTAATTCACCTTCCTGAAATAAGAGTAAATGCCTTTTATTATAAGCTCAATATAGTTGTGAGTTCAATGAATGAGTTAATAGATATAAATATAAATAATGAATATAAATAATCTTTAACCTGTTCCATGATTAATATGAATTAATAGGTTAATACTTTCATTTTGCCTTAATAAAAAGAATTGTCAGGAAATGTTAGTATATAGGAGAATGAGAAAATATAGAGAGCTTGTAGAAGACTTTTTCTTTAATCGTAAAATGAACACATTGGTTTATATCCTCAAAAACAGAGCCTCAAGGTCCAGGTATAATACTGGTATGATTGGGGTCAAATTACATAAAGAAAGGAAGCACTTTGGTTCTTCATTCTCAAGGGACCCTTAGCAAGAACACAAGGGAAGAACAATTAAATGTGATTGCCATTAACCACAGAGTTACGGACTCACAGCACAGTTATTTTATGGACAGAAGTGGCATTAAATTCAGATTTCAACTCTGTGGGGCATAAGTGAATGGGAAAGAAAGGTTCCACTTTAATTTCTCTTACTTGCTATGGAGAATTTAACTGATGCTTGGAAGGTGGCTATTCCCAATGAAGGAGAGTCAAGTCTTCACTCCCTTTACTATCATCTTTTCTGAATCTAAGCAACTGTGATAACGTTCATTCATCCTTAAAACTTTGAAGAGGATTTGAGATTAGGTTCTAAAAGAAAATCCAAACGTTCTTCTCTAAGTTACATATGGAAGGGCGAGACCTATTCATAAAGAATATTATGTTTTGGATAAAATGCAACAAATTTGCAATTGAACAAGTTAGTATTTCAGTGAATATTGCTGAGCAATTTTCAAAAAACTCTTTTGCTCAAGACCAAAACCCTAGAAGTTACATACTAATCCATGTTTGACTGGCAGAGTCAGGGCGATCTTAGAACTAATATGAGTGTTGAAGAACATGTGTTTTTTGCTGTTTTGTTCTTTAGATTTTTGCCATGGGGCATATGCACTAGCCAGAGACAGAGTGACAGTGAGAGGGAAATGAGAAATCACCTCCCCGCATGGGGGTTGGCTGTGTTGCAATATCTTCTCCTCCTGGAATTTTTGGGCACGTGCAAACACACACACAGATCATGATTTTCAAGCCATGTCCAGTCAGTAGTCAGTCATGTGGGAGTCCAGTACCTTAGCCACCATGCCTTCTAGTGGCCCCCCTAAAAGATCTCCTGGTAGTTTTAATAGAAAAAAATTAGTGTGTTCAGGAAATGAGGTGAATATATAAGGTGTACTTACAGCCTGGACACAAGAACTTTTAGTGAGAGCTAGAAATGCTTTAGAAATCACAATTTGATGGCTCAAAATCTAATATCTTTACATTGTATACTGGCCAAGTATTCTGTATTTCACCATGTACACTTGTGCTTGCTCTTTTTTTTTTTTTTTTCCCTATAAGGTATGTGCACTCTCCAGAAAGACAGAGAGAGACAGAGAGACAGAATGCAAGAAATCACTTCCCCAGGGGGGATGGCCACACTGCAATCCCTTCTCCTCCATTATCCTCTTAGGATCTTGGGCACGCACGCACTCATGCCTGGCATGGGTTTAAGCCACTGAGTCTGAGACTTGAACCGTAGTTGACTACGTGGGAGTCCAACGACATAGCCATTACACCAACTGCTGGTCCCTGTGTGCATGTTCTTTTAATACTCAAATGCATGGAGTAAATATATTACATTTCCAACAAGCAGGAATTAATCCATATGTTGTGCACTATAAATACTTATACTCTAAAGTGTAGTCAAAGTTTCCATTGGACAGCAGTTATTTTAAAAGTACAGTTTGTGAATTCATACAAGTGTTAAGATACACTGTCATGGATATTCCATTTGGGCTACTGACTTTACTACATAAAAAGTATAGCTACTGCAGGAACTTTGATATATTCTGAACATGATATATGCTCAGACTATAATTAAGAAGGAGTCAGTATATAAGATTTATCATGTAATACTTTTAAGCAAGTCTTATATAACTTTGCAAAATAAAAAAGTCATTTAATCTTCCTCTTAATACAATGTTAAGTCCACTAATTTGAAATATTTTAATTAATTAATGCCCAGATTCATAATACCTATTACTCACAGCTATCTAGCATGGCTTTACTGTTTTTTGAATAAAGAGATCACATGTGCAAATCTAAATTGAATTGTATACTTTCAAAGTTCTCATATGTTTCACTAGTTGTTACACACACACACACACACACACACACACACACACACAGAGATATGATCTTTCTTATTATTTGGAAAAGCCTTTTTACACATCCAGAGAGACAGATATCTTTATTTTTTCTCCTATGATTTATGTGAGAAGTCTGTCTCCCAGCTTTTAAAAGTCAAAAACTACAAAAAAATATAAACAAGCCTTTCCCTCTGTAGTGGATATAAAAACTTAAAGTAAATAAAGGCACTTGTAAAAAGGTTATTGAGAAACAATTCAAAGTGCATTTGAAATCTTTGCTGAGTGAATGAATGGCAACCTAAAAGAAAGGTGGACCTGCATATGAGCATATGTAGCATTCAATATTTTAACCTGCTTCTATTATTCTCAGAAAGTACATGATAGTGTAAATAGAAATACACTCATGTGGGGGAAGTTACAAAGTTACAAATAGTACCTGAAGAGTCCCTGAGTATCTATCAGTAACTAGACATAGAGTTTAGAATCATCACCTTGTAACTAACTTTGGGATGCTGAGGTTCTTTTTAAAAGATTTATCTTCTCTAAGCAAATGTTAGATATGCTGAGATTGAACAACTTTAATTTGACTTACTGGTCACCATTATATCAAAGAGCATCCTTCTCTCAGATGTATATTTAATTGAAGATAGTTTTCTGTAAATTGGTGCCACTCTTTGAACAGCTAAGAAGATTAAAAGGCAGATAAGTGAATTAAAATGACGGATGCGAAAATGTAAATGGTTCACTGTTTCTTAATTCAGAAACATATTAGAATAGAAAGGGAAAACCATAAAAATTTTAGTAGAATGAAGAGAACATATTTGATTGAAAGAAAACAACATATGTTTGTGAAAAATTATTTTTAACATGTTTTGTTTATTTCTTCAGAGAGAGAGAGAGAGAGTAAGAGAGAGACAGAAAGCCAAGCACCCTCAATAGAGTCTCACATCACAATACTTCCCCCAGATTTCACAGCCAGCCAGGATTATGGCATGTATGCTGGTACCCAGCATGTCAGTCAACCAGGAAACTGAACCCTGATCTCCCCTACAGCCTCCAGAATTGCAGAGCCTTTTGGTACTGCTACACCACCATGATGCAGCTGGTCCTATACAAGATTTTTGTTTGTCATTGTTCATCTACCTATTACAGAAGCAAAGTAACTTTTTCTGTATGCTCTATGCTATGTGTTTGCCTGTGTGACTAGCTTTGGCTAATGGGTTGTTGGCAGATATGACATAGCTAAGGAATGATCTATCTATCCTCCACTATGATAAAATTAAGCCCAGGCTTGACTTTTGGTTCCACTGGCAAGATAGAAACTTTTGAGGGAGAGTTGAGTGCTACCATCCTTGCCCACCTTAGATAAGCTCTGAAAACAAATGGCAGTGGGTTTTAACATGCTGACTTTTAAGATTTTTTTATCATTCCTTTTTATGACAATAGCTGATTACTTTGAAAAAATGAAATACTCAACATTTTATAATCTCTTGTCACATTAGATTTTCTTAGCCTGAATATCTCATGCATTTTCACAGCCTGTCTTCAATGTCTCTCTTTAAATGTCAGATTTCTCTGAAAGCACTATCCCATCAGAATTCATTTACCATCTTTTTTTTTTTTTTTTTTTTTTTTTTTTTTTTTTCTTGAGAGGTTTTTGCTATAGGGTGCGTGCGCTCGCCAGACAGACAGAGAGAGATAGAGAGACAGAAAGTGAGAAATCACCCCCCAGGGTGGATGGTCACGCCGCAATCCCTTCTCCTCCATTCTCCTCCTGGGATCTTGGGCACGCATGCGCACGCGCCCGGCTTGAGTTTTAAGCCACCGGGTCCAGGATGCGAACCGCGGTCGAATACGTGGGAGTCCAGCGACATAGCCATTACGCTAACTGCTGATTCCCTCATTTACCATCTTATAACTATTTCCCAGACACAGCTTTTGTATTATTTTGCAACTCTGTTAAGTTATATGTTGTGTTATAATTGTCTGTGCACTCTTCATGTATCTGCTACTGGAATGTACCTGCTAAATATGATTGGTGTCATATTTACATAACTATTCTAAGATCAGGTTTGGAAACTGAATATTGATTCTTATGTAAATTATGTAAAAGTAAATTATTTTAGAATGAAATAATAATTTAATAAATAATATATATGAGAGGAATGATTAAAGATAAAAATATCTATTATTGCTTTGTTAAAGGATAGAATGGGGAAACATATCAATTACATTAGAATAAGATTAGTCTGAATTTTACATATTTAATTCTATATTAGAGTCATTGACTTGTGGGCTATTTTTGGTTATTTTTGACTTTTCATCACCATATGTTTAGAAAATCTTTGCTTTAATTCCATTGATATTAAGATGTTTTCTCCAGTTGTTTAAAATTAATAGAGTAGTATTTGATTGATACACTAATCTTTTTACTCAAAAAACAAATAAGTGTTTTTAAGCTGGAATATGGAAAAACTTTTAGATATTTCTTCTGTCACAACCCTGGAATGCACAAGAAGCCTTGAGACATTGTTATTGGAGAGTGTCATTTTCAATAGATCTAGGATGTGGTATTTATATTACTCCTAGGTTGACTTGCTTCTATGTATTCTCAGTGTACAGAGATAGAAAATGTAAGTATGTATACTAATCCATGCAAATATGTCTATATTTTTTATAACAAAGTATAAGTGTGCATATATGAGTGCGCTTCAAAAAGTCCAGGGGAAATAGAACTAATGTTTGAGTTTATCAGGGCAAAAAAATGTTAAATCTATACATATATAAATTTGTTTTTGTTTTAGAGATATTTTGCTATAGGACATGTGTATTCGCTGGAGAGATAGGGAGACAGAAAATGAGGCATTTCCCCCTGGAGTGATGCCATGTAGCAACCCCTTCTCCTTCATTCTCCTCTCAGAATTTTGGGCATGCACACACATGTGCCCAGCGTGAGTTTCAAACTGCCAAGTCTGGGACTCAAACTATGCAGAGGCCATGTGGGATCCACTGCCTTAACCTCCGTATGACCTGCTGGCCACCATACATAGATTTAAAAAAAAAAAAATTCTCAAATGGTATGTGCCCTTGCCAGAGAAAGACCAAAAGACAAAAAGAGAGTGGAAGAAACCAACAGTAATAGGGCATGGTCACACTGTAATCCCTTCTCCTCTATTTCTCGAATCTGTCAGAGTTTAGACCATGATGTACACTTATCAAATACATTTTTCAACAACTAGAGTTTCAACCATGTGGTCAGCCATGTTAAATTTGGTTCCCTTAATCATTAACCCATGAGATCAGTCCTCAAGTCTTTTCCATAACATATTTTTTCATGAATTAAAAAAATAATTCTTATATGTACATATATATTTATTTTATATAAAAATGTGTATATATACATATATATATGTATAATATATATTATACCCTAGGTTTATAATAATGCTAATAATTTGAATTCCAATGTAATACCTTAAATTTCACTCAGCCTTTCTCCTTTACTTCTTTCTTCAACAGCATTAATGTATTAACTACACTTTGTTTGTTTGATTTGTTCTAATATACATATAAAACAGTTTCAGAATTGCTAACCCAAACTCTTTTTAGGGACTTTTTATTGCATTTATATAGTATATTTGTTCATTTTTTTCCATTCTTATAGTGTCCAGTCAAGATACTATTTTCCAATGTCACTTAGGATAATTCTTCTCCCCTGTTAATGTGATAATAGAATTAGGTTTATTTGTTAGTATTCATATTCTGTGTTTGATTTTCCCCACATCCTGGTTGATTTTAATTTATCATTTTTCTTTAGAGTATGTGAAGGAGATGTGAAATATTACAGTGGTACTTACATTCGGAACTACATAAACTATATATTCAGAGACATGCAATATATAGTTTACTTCCTTCTAAACTCTGCCAAGTCATTACCAATAACCTGCTTATTTCCTCTCATTTCCTTTTTACTCACTCATCATAGGAAACTAAATTAGTTACTTCGGTTTTGAAACAAAACTAGATTAGTTTCTGGTTTATCCTATTTTTAGTGCTAAAAAATGAGAACATACTCAAAGATGTAGACCTGTGGAACCAGTAGATAACATCATGGTTATGTTGCTGGATTCTCATGTAGTCGACCACAGTTCTAGTCCCAAACCTGGCAGCTTAAAACTTATGCCAGGTGCATGTGTGTGCATGCCCAAAATCCCAACAGGAGAATGGAGGAGAAAGCATTGTAGTGTGGCCACCACCCTGGAGGTGGGATTTCTCGCTTTCTGTCTCTGACTCTCTCTGTCTTTCTGGTGAGCATATGTGTTCTATGGCAAAAATATCTCTTAAAAAATTATGTAGACTTGTTGAAAATCACAGGAGCCAACCCAGAGTAGTACCTAATAATAATTACAATTGGTAAGACAGTGTGTGTGTGTGTGTTTGTGTGTGTGTGTGTGTGTGTGTACTGCAAAGGAAAAGACACTGTGGAGAAATTGAGCAGGTCAAAATTGCCAGTCTAAGACATGTCAACAGTGTGTCGGGTGATATGATGCTTTGAGAAGAACTCATCATCAGCTCTGTGATATTCTTGATGAAAATACTTAACCTCACTCCAGCTGTGAGAAAGTATCAGACTCATCCGAGTAGACTGACTTAGACAAAAATACATGCTCAATATTCTTTAAAAGTGTCAAACTCATAAACGACAAGATAGTTGGAGGAACTGTTTTGCAGAGTACAGGAGACTAAGGAGAAATAATTATATGCATTGTGAAATCCTGGATTTAATTCTAGGAAAAAAAGAGATTGTTAGTTAAAAACAAACCAACAAACACTAACAAAACCTAGTAAAAGTAAAGTCTGTAACATTTAAATAAAGTCTTTAGTTAATAACATTGTACCAGTGTTAATTTCATTATAAAGGTTGTTCTATGGCCATGGAAAATGGTAATGTTAGAGAAAGTTGGCGAAGTGATACATGAAAACTGTACAATTTTGTTACTGTTCTCCAGGTCTAATGTCAGTTCCAAAAAGAAACTTTAAAAAAGATTGCTAAGTGCCTTGGAATAAAATATTTTGTTAAAAATATCAAAACCATGCATATCTTTAAATATCTTTCATGCCAAATTTACAGTGAAATCCTGCTCTCCTGATTCCAAATTCAATAATCTCTCCAATACTTAATGTTCTTCCAAATCTTTTAGTGGTATTTTAATCAAAATATAATTGATTTGGTAATACATTAATCTGAAGTTTATTGCTGGGCATTGTAAAATATAAAACTCATTTTTAAAAAGTTTTATATACCCCTATTTTCAGTTGCCCTAAAAATAATCTATAAGCTAATACACTTAATTTTGTGGTTACTCCATTAGTTATCCTATACAAAGGATGAGAAGTCCAAGTTTTATTTTTAAGAAGCTGGCAGCTTTTCTTATTTTATAGATCTTAGAGTTGGAGAGCAGAGTAAAAGCATAAAGAGTATTTTAATATTATTTTCTTTCCTAAGCATGTTCTTAGAATTGCTTCAAATTATCCCTACTCTTTTACAATGCCTTTTCTGCTGCTTTCAGCGCATTAAAAATTATTTTTAATAAGACCAGGTATATTTTTAGCATACTATCAGTAGAGAATGAATAGTAGTTTTCAATGTGTACAGTAAAGGATGTTTTCCCCTTACCTCCAAAATTGCCAGCATTGCCATTTTTAAGCCATAATGAAAATAATACTTCCTGGTGAAAACTTATTAAAATATACTATAAAGAATTACTGGATATTGTCATTGATTTGCTCTTTAATTTGATTTTATTTTTCTCTACCACGTTATTATCTGACTGATATATCACCGGTACCCACCCGATAGGAGAAATTTAAGCTCATAGAATTACATGCTGAATTTTACAGAAGGTTTTTTAATGCTATTCCTATTAATCTTGAGTTATTGAGGTTTCAAATACATTAATGAAAATATACAATATAACTGGTATACCAAGATAAATCATTGGCAAAAAAGGGAAACATTATTATAGACTAAATAAATACAGATTTTATTAAATTGTTATTCCAGGTTCTGGAAATTAGGCTACATGTGACACCCTACCATATTTTTTCTGTTCTCATAATTAATTTATTTCTAAAACCTCAAACTTAGATTATTTTTCACAATAGCAATGCTGTTATTTAAACAATTGATCTGGCAAGTGCTTCATCCTCATTTTGATAAGCTAATTAAGAAGATTATGATTGTTATTTTAACTTAGAACTTAAAGTACATTTACCTTCTAGGAAAGATCCTGGATAGAAAAACATAGAGACAAATCCATTTAAATAGGACATTACTCTGAAGATCCCACAGAGCTGAACTTGATAGGAGCTGTTAGAAATGCAAACCCTAGGGACATCATTATTAGTTTTCCCACTGAGTGGACTATGTGTGTGTTGTGAACTCCATGGTTTAGCAATAGCTTGTAATTTAAAGCTGATATAAGAGTCACTCCAGACATTTAAAATGTGATCACCCACAATTTGCTGGCATTTAAAATAAAATGAACCAGTGTAAAAATTGTGAAATTAAGTCGAAACTCTCCAAAGGGATGCATGAAATTTCCATGTGGTTTGTAGTCCTAAATTTAAGTTGAAGGTAAACCTTTAGGCCACCAGGGAATTTCCCTTTTTTTTTGAAGCTCTAGTGATGAGGATATACTATATCGCCAAATATTTATCAAGTGCCTATAAAATTCTTGACCTCTAGATGTAGAAAGTAGAGAAATCTTGGGTAAATTATTAGGTTGCTGGGAAAGTCATGGCATATTTTTCTGTTTATACAAAAATGCATCATGACTTTCCAACAACCCAGTATTTGAGAAGATTAGTCATGTTCCAATCAAACTATTAAACATCAAATGACTGATGTTGGTAATGATGAAGAAAATATTTAAAATGTAAAGAAAATACAAATAGTAAAAAATAAATTTAGATAGGATCTGGCAGTGATAGTTCAGAAAATGTGACCTTTGAAGATTGGTGTCCTCATTTATATCCTCAAATTTATCTTTTTCTCTCAGTTGGGGAGTCTTAATAGTGCTTTAATGAAATCACTTTCACTATCATCTTATGTAGATTAAGAGAGATGAAAGCCAAGTTAAATTTCCTTTCAAACTGTCCCTTTTTATATTATAGATAACAGAATTTCTAACACAGAACAAAAGTCACATGGAATTTAAATTTAGCTTTAGAGACCAGTCCCAAATTTACTCACTCTCAATTCTTTCAGTCATTTCATTGGGAATTTTGAATAGCATAAGTAAGCCTAGGTGTTTCAGGTGACTGTATTACTTAGAAGACTATGTATTAAAATTCCCCTTCCTCCACCATGGAAGTTTACTACATACTGAATTTCATAACGAGCGATCACAAAGGGGACTGGACAGTGGTACAGTGGTGGAACATGATTTTCCACGAGGCTGTCTCATATGAGAAGGTTCCTAAGACCTCCCTGAGTACAAGTACCCATAGTCTGAGACTCTTGGTGGTTGGGGATGGATTGTTGTGGTAGGACACTGCTGTCTCCCTTGTTTTTGGAAGAAATAAATAATAAAATCACACAGGATCTTCTAGTGCAATTTGCTTAAAATCCACACTTCCTGATTGAGAGCAATTAAGAAAAGTCTGACACCAGTACCATTAGAAGAGGCTGGCCTGAGGCAGAAGTTCATTCACAGCCTAGCATTGCTTACAAGATGGCAACACAATTTCTGCTGAAGCCATTGGATCTTTTTGTCCCATATTATCGTATTTTAACACACTGTATAATTATAGAAAAATACTAGTATCACTGAGTTATATAACATTTTCCTTTACCATCCCAGAAAACACGATAGGTATGTTTTTAAGCTTGACCTTCAAGTGAACTTAAGTACTTCAGGGTTGATGTTACCTCCAATTTTGTGTTAGTCTTTCCATTTTTAAGACTTAGTGAATTTTTTAAAAATGACATGGTCTAAAACAGTTTTTGCTTTGGTTTGGTATTATTAGAGATCAATTCAATTTATATCAATTTCTTATGTTCCTGCTTATATTACATACACATAGTGTTTATGGTTTTCATAGTTACACATTTGAAGATTTAGTATTCATTAGAAACTGTGATTGATGTTTTATTTATTTTATTGGATCCTCTCAATGGCTATTTTGATGACCTTTATTCATAGTGAAATACAAAGCTGAAATACAAAGCGCAGATCTGACTTACTGTTATCCCATGCCTCTTAAACATTTATCATTATTTATAAAATAATAATATTTTGGATAAGCAATTACTGATAGATTAGTTTTCAAGTCTTTTTACTTTTGGCTCCCAGGACTCAAAGGAAACATTTATTGATGAACTGCAACAGTTCTTAAGAAAAGGCTCAGCATTTTACTGGGGTACTGCCTGCTGGATCCATTACCGGTGGCCTGAGGTTGACCAGCAGGTACATGATTAAAGTTCTTTTTCCTTACAAGAAAATTGTAGTTTCTGGACTAGTGTGTGAATATTTCTGTAGGAAGCCCAGGGTAGTTGACACAATTCAGATTGCCTGGAAAACTTGAGAAATTCATCTCTCTCAAAAAAAAAAAAAAAAAAAAAAGCCTTGACTTTCACTTGGACATGAGATCAAACTATTAAGGAAATTGAGTTTGGGTGACTATGCATGGTATTTATATTACTAGCCCATACAAAGTTTCTCTTTACTTAATCTCTACTTAGTGAAAATAAGTGCTCCTTTGGGAAATTGACTTCATATCTGTCATTTTATTATGATTCATTACTATAGTCACCCTACCTATAAATAAATGTGAAATTTGAGAGGTTATATTAAATCCTGCTTTGTCAAAAAGTCTCTGTCTTCTTTGATGATTTGTAAAATGCCAACTAATATATTAAATTGTTTACTCTTTCTTCTGCACACAGTTCTCCCAAGGTTAAAATGTAATGAGATTCCCAATGGGAGTTGCCTTATTTACACTAGAAACAATTGAAACATCCACATGGCACTTTTTATCAGATTTTGTCTAGTGCACAGTTACAAAGAATGATTCTAAAAAATAGATTAGCTAGCAGTTTAATTTTATTTTACAAGGTTTTCATGAAATGTCTCAAAATTGTCTGTAGGACCCTGTCAGGGAAGAGCACGACTACTTTGGATTGCGTGATTGTATTGAGGGAGAAAATCCTCAGACTTGGATTGTGATTTAGATAATACATACATTCCAACTTGCTCTTTGAAGATAAATGAATTGCTATTCAGGTATGTTGGGTCTGACCTAGATAATGAATAAAAGGGATAATATTTCAGGATTCAAGAACATGCCTTGGAGAAATTCCATGTATCAATTTAATTTAGAAATAAGTTTGCTTGGGTAGTTTAACATAAAATCTTCCCATGTGATTTGGGAGACCCATAGACAAAGATCCAGTTTGTGGATATTAGCTCTTATGCTGCTTAGTGTACAAATCCTCTTTCAAAGATAGGAAAGAATAACACATAGAATTTGATTTAAAGTTACTTCCACTTTGGTTTATTATCAGATCAGCGAAAATACAGTACAAGACCAGCAGGCGGCATGATGGTTAAGGTGCCGGATCCCACATAGCTAACTTTGATCTTGGCAGATCCCATGTAGTGAACATCGACTTGCAAAACAAGCCAGGCATAAGTGTGTGTGTGTGCCCAAAAATCCTGAGGAGAGAATGGAAGAAGGAGATTGTCTCATGGCCATTCACCCTGGGGGATGATTTCTCACCTCTTTCTCTCTCTCTTCTCGTCTCTCTCCAGTAAGCGTTAGGTGTGCCCTATGGCAAAAATTTAGAAACAAAACAAAATACAGTGCAACAATTCTTTAAACAATCAAAAAGAGAGTTTAGTGAACCATATTCTATTTCTTATTTCTTATTGCTTTATCAGCATACTACAATTTCAATAGTGGACTACCACATCTATCTGTTTCTGAATGAAGGCTGAACATTGATTTAAGTTAGACAAATGCAATTTTCTTGTCCTAGAATTTATTATTTTATTTTATTTTTTAATTTCATTTTCTTTTACAAATTCAATCATATTACTTTTCTTACAAAGTGAATATTTCAACAGGTGAACATTTCTCACTAGTCCAGTTGATAAAACTATAACCTAGAATTTAAACATGAACAAAATATGCTAATTACTAGTGAAGCTAAAATTCTAATGCCTTGTAGAAACCATATTTTTTTTTACTATTACATTTATCTTTCTATTGTGAAGACTAAGATATTGTCTTCCTATTCTTATAACTTTTGAGGCTTTTCTGCTTATGTTAGATTTTATTTATGAAAGCCTCAAACCACAATCTCTTCAATCCTGTATACCAAACCACCATTAATTTGGGGTTTTCATTTTGAAGCTGGAACAGGATGATGTATTTATATGGGAAATATTTCTGGGAAAATATACTGCCATGGGATTTGTCATTTCTCCATTGCTTACATTACATCATAGGTTCCCTGTTTGTCCTTTTGAAAATATTCTTTCACTATGTGAAAATAAATTTTGGTATTAATTTTGAATTTTAGTGTCTTTTCCCAACCTAAAGAAAATTACAGCACATTTCTGAAACTCAGCTGATTTTACATAGTTACAATTCCTAGTTGGATCCATAGCTATTAGATTTCTGCCAATGGACTCATTTCCAGATCCAAATTGAAAAGCTTCACCTATAAGTTTTGAAAGATCACATTTTAAAAGGAAATTCTCTTTCATTTTTAAAATTAATTTATTTATATTTAATCACATCTTTATAGTGTATGGCATTTCTTTTTCCAGAGCAAATACTATGCATGTCTATCAAGTCCAAGATATTACTCTAAAACATATCAGCAAATAGCCCTTCATTTTTCTTGTCAATTAAGCATACTTTTACTTATTCTTTTCCTTCTCCTCCTCCTTTTATTCCTTCCATACTAAACGTTTTTTCCACATTTTATTGATTCAAAAAATACCTTAAACTAAAAATATAGACAAAGTTGGAATTTAGTTCCGAGTGCAATGTAATTTTCTTCTGAAACTTTTTTTTAATGAATGAATTTACATTCATTCCCTGAGCATCGTCACAGCATACAAAATGTGATTTCCCATCCAGAATATACTGCATAAGGCTTAATCATGCATGATATTGTCAGTAATTTTCCATTTCTAGTTTTGTATATATAAGAATGATAATCTTGCTGGGTACAGTATTCTTGGCTGAAATTCCTTTTCTCTTAATATTTTGAATATATTTTCCCATTCTTTCTTTGCTCGCATTGCTTCTAATGAGAGCTCTGCTGTTAGCTTGATGGTATATCCTTTGTAGGTAACTTGATGTTTCTCTCTTGCCAATCTTAATATCTTGTCTTTGTGGTCTTGGTCATTCTGGCTATAATGTGTCTTGAAGAAGATCTTCTTGAGTTGAATCTATTTGGGGTCCTTTGTATTTCTTGGGATTGAATCTTTGAATGCCTCTCTAGGCTTGGAAAGTTTTCGTCCAGGATTTCATGGAATAGATTATCAATGACCTTATGAGTCTCTTCACCTTCTGGTATACCATTTATACAGATGTTTGGATATTTGATGGTATCTAGCATTTCTCTTATATTATTCTCAATTTGGAGGGTAATTTTCTCAGTCTTGGAGGTGGATTTTTCTAGGCCAGTGATTCTATCTTCTACATTTGAGATCCGATTTCTCTTTATATTAATATAACATTCCTCCATTATTTTTACACTGTAATTTTGACATCTTTATGAAAAAACTGAATTTTGAATCTTATTAGCAATAATGGTAAATATTACTTAATTATATTTCAGGTTCTTTTGTTAAAACTATATTTATAAGGCCCAGCAGGTGGCATGATGGTTGAGGACACTGGACTCCCACATGGCCAACCATGGTCATGTTCCATATCTGGTAGCTTTCTTCTCACTTTCTCTCTCCTCTTTCTTTCTTCCCCCTCTTTCTTTCTCTCCCTATCTTATTCTGTTCTTCTTGGGTCAAATTAAAAAATAAAGAAATAGTTAAATAAAATAATTCTTAAAAAAACCATATTTATAGAAATTAACTTATTGCTGTCTAGCCCCTAGAAATATACCCAGCACCACACTATAGACAGTGTGTATATATTGTTTGAATGAAAGAGTCAGTGAATTAGTATCAGAATGATTTCAACTTTATATTAAGGTAAATGAATCACAAGCATCATTTAATTAGGAACTGAAAAATAAATATATATAGTTTAAAGACCACAATTCAAAGAAGAAATGTTTAAAATAGTATAATACTTAAATATATAACTTTCCTACTTGTATTTGTTTTCATGTGAAACAGTGACATACATTTGAAAGCAAATTTGTTTTAAATATCTTATAACATATTTATATGTATATATATTCAAATACATATGTATGTATTTGAATATAATTTCAATTTAAAAGTCAGAAGTTCCTATACCTGAGTTTTGGGAGTCTTGTTAATATGCAGTTTCTAAGTTTTTATTCTTTGGTTTTCTGTATCATTAGATTTAGAACCTAACTGATAGCAACCTTAATTTATTAATTTTGGATCCTTAGTTTTTAGAATAGTCCAATATAAAAAACAGTCACTCAATATATATTTACAGATTTAATCAATTAATAGTTAATTACCAGTATTTCTTATCTCATATCATAATTTTATTTAGAAAATATTCTATGTCAATTGTTTATTCACTGGGGTGGTAGGAGAGAGACAAACAGAAAGAGAGAGAGAGTGAGAAAGCATGCTTTCATGGGGAATGGTCATGCCACAGTCCCTTCACCATTTGTCCCTCCTTTTGGGACTTGGGCAATCATGCATGTGTACCCAACATGTTTATCAATCTGCACATCCAGACTTGAACAGTGTTGTTGGCTTAACCACTATGCAACTGGCTGGCTTGCTGGATTCTTTTTGTTTTTTTAATTCACTATAGGATGTTTGCTCTTGCAGGAGACAGATTGGGAGGGGGTGAAAATGTCCCTTCCCCCCAAGTCCTGGGGAATAAATATGCTATAAACCCTTCTCCTCCATACTCTTCTTGGGATTTTGGGCATGCACCTACACATACCCAGAGTATTTTTCTAGCTGCTGGGTTGGGGGCTCAAACTGTGCAGTTGGCTATGTGGAATACAGCTACCTTAGTCAATATGCCACCGACTAGCCCCCATGTCAATTCCTAATATGTACCTTAATAACGATTTTATTATGGTCAAAATATAGCTTATATATATACTGATTAAACACATTATATATATTGACCTTTCAGCTCAATTTCATTATACTAGTCATGTATTCAGTTAATTATTTAGTATGGCTTTTTTTATTTTCCTGAAAGAGTACACAAAATATCTTTCTTCTGTATTATTTGTTTTTAAATCTCTCTTGAAGAGAATGTCACACTTGTCCCTGAAGGGCTCAATTTACACTTTTCACACCTTTCTTTTTTAAGTATATTACTTGACTTCAAGGTACATTTTTCCACCAGTTTCAGAGATCTAATTTTTACTCTAGTGCATGTCTGAAGCTCTCTGTTTTAAAATGCAGGTTTTATTAATATTCAGGTATGGCAAGGCTGACAGGTCAAGAGACTATTGCCATGGAAAATGCAGTGGCTATAGGAACAGGTCCTAAGGGAAAGGAGTGTGCCACCATGCTTCAGGGGTCTACACAGAGACATGCCAGGGTCAGTGAGAAGGTGGAGGGAGCAAAGAAAAGCAAGCAAGAACCTTTATTGTGGTTTCCCCAGGAAGAAACTTGCAAGGCAAGGTAAATCACTTTAGAACTGAATAATTTCAGTGGTGTCTGGGGCTGGTTCCATCACTAGTTGTCTGGTGTCTGGCCCTGTCATAATGAAGGCCCTGAATGTGAGAGTCTGATAGAGAAAGGTGTTTGGGGCTGTGGGTGCTTGCTACTGGCTGGTTTCCATCTGAAAGTCAGGGTTGCAGGCAAGTCTTTTACTGTCACTAAAGAACTGGCTAATCCTGGGAGGGGCAATCTCCCCAGTGTCTGCAAGGCTGCAAATATCAAGCATCGAATTACAGATAATAAAAAGTGTGATTAATATGTACTGTCACAATATTTTTTGAAAAAAAAATATACAAATGTGTAATCATTACTTTGATTGTATTATTACATATCAAGTTAAGTACTCTAGAGGTGTTAGGAAGACTTTCTTCAAGCTATCTTGTTGACTTTTTCCTGTAAAGTTGCACCAATTTAGAGATTCAATGAACCTTACTTTTATGGATTCCAACAGGCTGCCAACCATAGGCTTCCACATCTGTTTGGAGCTCCCCTAGTGCTTTCTAAATCCTACATGGTGATGAGTATGGTACAGTGGAAAAAAAAAATCAAGTAGTAGAAATTGTATATTTTGAGCAATGAAAGGTTTTTACTTTTGGCTTTCTTTACATCTAGTGAATATCACTGTGCTATTTTCATCATTTATTTTAAAATTTACAGATAAAAATTACATGTATTTATTATGTACGACATGTTTGATATTTGTATGTGTTATATAATCATAAATCAAGTTAATTAAGCTACGCATTCACCAACATATTTATCGTTTATTCATTTATTCATGGTGAAAACACTTAAAATCTGGCTTAACAATTGTCAAGTATACAATACATTGTTATTAACTATAGTCACCATGTTGTACAATAACTTTCTTTCAGTTCTGCCTGTCAAACATGTTTTTATGCATTGTCCAACATCTTTTCATCCTTGTTTTATTTATTTTTTCTTTTGAGATATTTTTGCAATAGGGCTCGTGTGCTCACTAGAGAGAGAAAGTGAAAAATCACCCCACAAGGGGGATGGCCATGACACAATCCTTTCTCCTCCATTCTCCCCTTGGGATTTTGAGCATGCATGCACAGACACCCAGCTTGAGTTTGAAGCTGCTGCACCCAAGACTTGAACCATAGTCAGTCATGTGGGAGTTCAGTGATGTAACCATCATACCACCTGCTGGTCCCAATCTCTCTATCCTCATTAATGCCCTGCACCACCTCACCCCCAGCCACTGGTATTCTTTGTTTCATAGTTTGTTTTTGTTTCATATACTTTCTATTTCCTCTGTTCTTTTTTTTCTATCAGTTTGTTTTTTTCTATAAGTTTAGAAGAAAAAGAATTGTGGAGTGTCCATCCCCTTGAGGAAGATGACCCTCCTCTGTCTATTTCTCTCTGTTGAGAACATCTATTATCTAGCCAAAAAAAAAAGAAAAATTAAAAAGATAAAAGAAAGAGTATGCATAGACTGTATTTACTTTTGCCCGCACCCCAAGAAGAAACTTATACTTTAATTTCATTTTCTACAAGCATTTTGAAGTCCCCTCGTAGAGTATGTGATAGATGATTGGACTTGCAATGATTATGGTACATAAGATTGTATTTATACTTTCTAGTGAAAACCTTCACTCTTTCTGGCTTGGATAAAGCATATTGTAATGTGAAATACCTCGTGTAGAGGCCTATATAGAAAGAAACTTAGTGTGACCCTTGGCTCTGAGCTAGCAAGAAACTGAGACCTTTTTATCTGAGAGAGATTTTTGCTATAGGGCACATGTGCTCAGCAGAGAGACAGATGAGAGATAAAGAGAGACAGAAAGTTAGAAACCATCCCTCACTGGGACTGGGAAGGGAGAGGGTGTGTGGCCACACTGCAGTCCCTTTTCCTTCATTCTTATTTTGGGATTTTGGACATGTGCACACATGAGCCCAGCATGAGTTTTAAGCCACAGAGGCTGGGGCCCATGTGGTCAACCACACGGGAATCCAGCAACATAACCATTATGCCATATGCTGTTCTGAAAACTTGAGACCTTTAGTCTAATGGCTTCAAAGAACTGAATTCTGTCAGCATCAAATAATTTTCAAAGAGGATCAGTCCTCAGTCAATCCTTAAAATGAGACTATATCCTACACCATGTTGTTTTTTATCTTGTGAAGCAGAAGGTCCAACTAAGACATATGATGACTCTTGATCCATCGAAACTGTGAAATAGAGTAGGCTCCATTGTGTAGGGTTTGACTGAGATTTAAATCACAGCCCTGGGATCTTGAAGAACATACTGAGCACATGTGCCCACAATCCTGAAGGATGAAGAAATAAAAGAGATGGTATAGCAGCAGGAACATACATCACTGGGAGTGCTTTCTCCTTCTTTCTCTTTCTTTCTCCAGTGACAGCACATGCCCTCTGACAATAAATAATAAAAAAAAAACTATAAAATAAACTGTGTTTCTTTGAATCACTAAGTTGATCGTAATTTGTTATGCAATAATAGATAACTATTTAGTTGTTGGAAAACTTCTGATGTATTTTTGCATAAAAAACAGGAAAAATACATTGTGATTTTTCTGATAACACAATAATATAGCAACTTAAAATTGTACATGTGTTTTCTCACATGATTTGATTCAAAAACTGTAAGCCCATACTTTGTGCTATTTTTTGAAAATTTCATTGAGATTTTCTTTGTAAGGTATAGCTGACATTTTGAAATGTTATGTGAAGACTCAATAGGAATTAAAGACTTAAAATTTGATGAGGAGTTTAAAATTTAATAGGGTTCTATAGGGAATATATAATTCAATCTATATTTTAAAGATATACATTATTATTCAAGTAGTCAATCTTTCAACATATTTTCTTACTTTAAGTTACATTCTCTAATACAAACTCATAGAGGCAAGTTAAAGTTTTCTATTTCCATTGTGCTTATGTTGACCTTTTAAAAAATATGTTTTAGGTTATAGATTAACAATTAGGTATTTAAGAATTTATGACAGGGCTAGTTCAGAAGCCAGGTGTTTAAAGCAGCCAGATTCCACATGTCCAACTATGCAGTTCAAGTCCCAAACCCAGTAGCTTGAGAAATATGCCAGGTACATGTATGTATGTGTGTGCCCAAAACTCTGAAAGGAAGAAAGATGGAGAAAGGATTGCAGTATGACCATTCCCCATGGGGATGCCTTTTATCTTTCCCTTTCTCTGAGTTTCTGTTGCCTCTCTCTGGTGAGCATACCCACATTCTAGCAAAAAATTTAAAAATAGAACATTTTAACCTTAATTTCAGACTTTTTAAATTTATCATTTTATAGTACCTTCTTTTGGTTTTACTTAGTGAATTTACCTCAGTGCAAACTTACATAATATTAATATCTTGAACTTGACTTTATTGTGCTAATACTTGCAAGCAATTTTTATTCTTCTTCTACCAGCCCCTCTATATTTTCAAACCTGAGTCAAAATTTCGAGTGGTAATAGTTCTCTGAGTAAAGCACTACACTGATCCTTGAACCATTGAGGCCAATGTGTTCGGAAACTCTCCTCTCAATGTTCCGAGAATGGCAATTCTTATGGCAATTACATTAAAGAAACGAACAATTACCAGTGTCCCTGTAGAATCATTCTATAAGGACAAGTACTTATGGGAAAAGGAGGCACATTGTAGTAGTGAGATCAGCATTATTTTAAGTCTAAAATGCAACTTGCAGAAGCCAAATAACCTAAGTAATGTCATTTGTAGATAACCCATGCACTTGAGATTAGCAAATGTTATCATTCTTTTGCTATACAACTTATTCTGTACAATTACAGTCAAAAATGTATTACAAAAAAAACCCCAAAAAGTTAGAAATTTACTAAATCAGTATTAAGCCCAAAACACTTTACATACTATTGTATTGGACTTCTGATATTTTGTGTTTTTTAATCTTTGATTATCAGGCCTTAATCAAAAATCATAATGGTTATTTCTTTAAAACATAAAAAGGACTGCAGATAGATTTTTCTTCTCCTCTCTCTCTCTTACTCAAACTTTGCAGAAGTGTAATGTCACAAATTAACTTGGTACACAAATTGCTCTTTTGATCAAGAGTCTAGGATGGATTGGAGCATTGTGACTCAAGTGAGACATATATCATTGTCTTTTTGACCTCAAAATGGTAGGATGAGCCTAGCCCAGTGTTTCTCTGCACTTGGCATTCCTAGATCAAATGCAGTTGGACCTTCCTCTTATCCCTGTCTTCTAGTGTCAGGTGAGGATATTCATTTCATTCACAAATCTGTTCTGCTTATACCTGTTTTGTGAGTCCTAAAGATGAACCAAAGTGAAATTTACGACAAATAAGAATCATATTCCTGCTTCATGTCCAGTACCTGGCTCAAAGTCTTGTAGTGATGTTTCTCAGGGCTTCCCCATGTGTAGGTCCCATGACTCCCACAAAAGGGTAAATTAAGAACAAAATTAAGTAGCCAGATCCCTCATGCTATTCAGACACAAACACTATTAACATTTTGCTTTTCTTTCCAGATTTCATTTATATGAATGTGTACATACCTTGCCATTTTATTTCTTCTTTTTTTTTATTTCATTTTACCTTTTACCAAATAAGCGGTCACACTAAATGTGGATTTTGATTTTGCCATGAATTATTTTGATAGGCAGTTTTATGTTAAATAAGATATTCTAAATATATTTTAAGGTATATTTATATTTTCACTGTAAAAATTATAATCTGCTTAATAATCTAATATTAGATATAAACAATGTTTTTGGTTGATGTTATTATAAAACATAACAGACTCTTTGTATGCATTTGTGGTTTTTGTTTTTGAGAGAAATATTTTTGCTATAGGACTTGTGTACTTTCCAGAGAGGCAGAGGGAGACAAAGAGACAGAAAGCCAGAAATCACCCCTCCCTCAGGAGTGATGGACATACTGCAATACCTTCTCTATTCTCTTTTTGGGATTTTGGGTATGCATACACAAGCACCCAGCCTGAGCTTTAAGCCATTAGGTCCAGGACCAGAACCATGATTGACTATGTGGGAGTCCAGTGATGTAACCATTAGACCATCTGCTGATCCTGGATACATTTGTATACATTTATGACTATACTTCTAAAATAAAATACCAAAAGTGAAATATACCTCCAAATAAAAAAAGTAAAATATGTTATATATATTTTACATATATAATATATATTATAATAATTTATGATATAAATTGTATTGTAATTTATGATATAATCATTAAACATCTTTATAAGTTACAGAATGGTCTTTAAAAGCATATATATGGTGTATAATAAACAACTGACATTATGTTGCGAATATTCGAACCCCTCTCCTATGATTATTCTTCAAGTATATACTGAATTGTCTTATGATGTTTTTTTTACTATGAGATATGGTTCTGAAGAAAAACATATTTATTAAAAATCAGGTAAGAAAACAATCCTGTAAATTAACAAAGATAATCTTAACATAGCCAGTAAATGAAGAATTCGTAATTTTCATGTAGAGGACTGAGGAAGATAAGAGTTTATAATCAGACAAAATCTGTGGGTATCAAACATTGGTTCAGTAAGAGAGAGGTAAAATTGTACATAACAATAGCTCATTAGGAAGAGATAGAAAAAAGATACATTCACACAAACTGTGAGTGCTTATAAGACCATAGTACTACACTGTGCATGAAGAAATGTTTTTGAAAAAACAAAGCAAAAAAAAAAAAATCGGAAAGATGTTTAAAGTGAAGACATGGTTAAAGCTAGTGATTTGGTGATTTATAGAGTTTACAAAGTTATTGATTCTAGCCTTCTTTTGGTTGTTGTTGATTCATGACTCAGCTGTAACATTAGGAAAACCTCTAGCTTTATACAACGAGTGATGGTTATAATAAATATATAAGTTGAAACTTGTGGAGACAACTGTCTATCAAATAATTGATGGATCTGTATTTAAACCTGCTTCTGTGTAAAATTGTTGAATCTATACTTAATACCAACATTAAATGTTATTATCAATATGTGTGGACTAAACTACTTTTTCCAGTTGTTTTTGTGTTCTCTTCTATTTAAATCTTTTTAGCTTTCCTGGTATAGTAGACACAAGTATTTTTGAAGATCCAGTTTATTTATGGTGAATTCTTTCAGTATTTGTTTAATCTGGGAATCATTTTATTTTTTCTTCCCAGTGAAGGGTAATCTTGCTCAGTATATTATTTCTTGGCTGAAATTGCTTTTTTTTTAGAGTTTTAAATATGTCTTTCCATTCTTTCTTTGCTTGCATTGTTAGAGCTGAGAGATCCAATGTTAATCTGATGTAGTAAACTTTGTAAGTAACTTGGCATTCCTCTCTTGCTATTTTTAGAATTTTGTCTTTGTGTTTGGACTTTGAATCTTACCAGTTCAGGTATGAAGTGCCTTGGAGAGGATATTACTATATCTGTTTGGTATCCTTTGTATCTCCTGAGTTTGGATATGTGTATGCCTCTCTAAATTTGGAAAATTTCCAACTAATATATTAGGTTGTCTGGAAAGTCATGATGTATTTTTCTGTCTTTAAGTAAAAGTGCATTAGGACTTTCCCAATGACCCAATATTTTATGAAAGATGTTTTCTATGCCTTTACCTGTCTTTTTACCTTCTGGAATACCTATTATGGAGCTATTTGACTGTTTAATGGTGTCCAAGATTTCCTGTATATTTTCCGCATTTTTAATGGTTCTTCTTTTATTCTTTTCAGTTGCTCAGACTCAAGCAGAAGTTTTGTCTTCTAGGCTGGAAAATCTTTCTTTTGCACTCTTGACACTATCAAAGAAGGCTTTGATTTCCTTCAATGTCTTATTATTCTCCAGTTCTATTTGATTCTTTTTCAGTGTGACTATCTCCTTACGGAGTTCCTTCTTTATGTTATGGAAGAATTTTCTCTTCTTCTGTAATTGGGTCTCTGTTTTCTCTTGCTTCTTCTTGAGTATCGTTATGATGAATATTCTGAATTATTTTTCTGATATTTCTGCAATCTTTTGTGTTTTATCCATTGTTGGTAAGGAGTTATGATCCTTTGAAGGGGAATTATTTCCTGATTTTCTCCTATTTCTTTGGGCTCTGCTCTGATTTTTAGTCATCTGGTGGTATACTTATGTCTTCCTACTTTTTTGGACCACATTTCTTTATCTGTGTGCTCCCGTACATCTTTACAAAATGTGTAAGCTATGTGCCAATTTCCCTTCTTCTGCTTTGGGTGCATGTGGAATCCAAAGTAGGAGTTCAGGGTTTAGATATTCAGAAGAGAGTTTCACTCCTTTTACTGCTAAGGGAGTTATGGGGGAAAATATTCCACAGTATCTTATCTTCAGGTCTTTGTTTCTTGTATACCCAAACCTAACTGCTCCGAGATGGATGGAGGACATGCTGACAGGTAGAATGTAAGGCAGCAGACCACTTCCGTGAGAGCTGAAAGGCCCCATTCTCTGCTACAGCAGGCCCAGTGGGAGTCCCTGCCCCTGCCCCTGCCCCTGCCCCTACCCCTGCCCCTGCCCCTACCCCTGCCCCTACCCCTGCCTCTGCCTGTTGGTTCTGGATGTATGAGGGGTAGAATGACCTCAGCGCATGTAGAGCAGCAGCTCCTACCTTCTATCCATGGGATTGTGGGGTCTCCCTGTGTTACCTCTTTCTCTTCCGTCTCTGAGACTGCAGAATCTCCCTGTTGCTCTTTCTTCTTTTCTTCTTCTTTTTTTTCTCTCTTTTGAAAGTATTTTTTCTATAGGGTGTTCATGCTTTCTGGAGAGACAGAGAGACAGAAAACAAGAAATCCTCCCCCCCCACCCCAGGAAGGACGACCACATTGCAATCCCTTCTCTTCCATTCTCCTCTTAAGATTTTGGGAAGGCATGCACATGTGTCCAAGATGAGTTTTAAGCCACCAGGTCCAGGACTCGAACTGTGTTCGGTCATATGGGAGTCCAGCAACATAACTATCATGCCATCTCCTGGTGCCCTGATGCTCCTTCTTTATCTCACCTTTTTTATTTTTATGAGCCATGTGAAAAGCATTTTGATGTATGGAGATTCTCAGATTTGAACTGTAACAGTTTCAACATAACGAAGTGTCTTCCAAAGAATTTTACTTTAAAATTGTGTGACTCTTTACAGGTATAGGCATAAAGGATCTCCATATATTTATTCTATGGAATTGTGATATAATATTAATGTATAAATCTTAGAAAGCTGACAGAGTAACCAACGAAGACTGTCTATTCATATGATAAAAGTAAACATTTTGATATCACAGCCAATGGGCTAGTAAGTCATTATGTTATATTTTCAGACTAGATTTATTTCTTCCTTTTGTTTTTTCTCATTTTTACCCCTTCAAGAAAACTGAACCAACAGGTAATTAAAATACATATATTATGAGCTTAAACTAGTGTTTTATTTTTTTGACAGATTGACTGCTTTCTTACTATTAATGTACTCATTTGTTTTACATTACATTTGGAATTGAGTGATTCACAATGTCCACTGCTTTAGGCTTTTCCATCAAACCATGATTATAAAAATAATGAACTAAAAGTGCCTCATTTTATTAGCAAGAAGTTAAAAATTCAGCATTCCAATGAAACTCTGAATCATGAGGCCCTAATAAAAAATGTTTTACTTATTCTTCAAGTTAACAGAATTACTTGAGTGATGTGGAAAATAGTGTCTATCAAATCCACTTATGGCTCTTCTACCACTAGATGCCAGTAGCACTTGCCCTCTGATCCCCCCAAATTCCCACCAAATTTAATAATTCCAAATTGCCAAATTTCACCAAATGTCCTCAGGAAAGTAAAAATCACCTAAAGTTAAGAATTGTTAATATAAATGAATGAATCAATAAATTTTAATTTCCATATTCACAAAAACAAATTATTATTATTATTATTTGAGAGACATTTTTGGTATAAGGTGCAAGTGCTTGCCAGAGAGTCAGAGACAGAAAAGGAGAAATCATCCCCTTGGGGGATGACCATGCCGCAAAAACTTCTCTATTCTCCTCTCAAGATTTTGGGCACATACCCACAGGTGTCCAGCATGAGTTTTAAGCCACCAGATCAGGGACTCAAACCATAGTCGACTACATGGGAGTCCAGCAATGCAACCTGCTGGTCCCTAGAAAATTTAATTATTTAAAATTTGATTTAGACACAATTCCATGCTTTAGGCACACTCTAAAATATGGTAGAAAACTTGGGGGAATTTTACACTCACTTTTTCAAGAAAAGGGAACATACCTTAAATTATTTTAATTGTGACTTACATCTTAAATATAACTGATTTCACCTTGGACAACATGTTGGTAATATTCATTTTGTGAATAATAAAGCATTAAATTTTATTAATGAGAGACAATATCTATTATAAATGTAATTGTGTACTTTCTTTTATTGCTTTTTTTTTTAAGAGAAATTTTTGCCATAGCGTGCATGCACTCACCAGAGAGAGAGAGAGAGAGAGAGAGAGAGAGAGAGAGAGAAGAGACAAAAAATGAGAAATCATCCCCCAGGGATGGCCACACCACAATTCCTTCTCATTCATTCTCCTCTTGGGATTTTGGGTTACTGGGTCTGGGACTTGAACTGTGATCAGTCATATGGCAGTCCAGTGATGTAACCATTATGCTATCTGCTGGTCCCACAATTGTATTTTTCTTGAAGGTGAAAGATACTGAGCCAGTTTGTTGTAAGTACTTCTGAAAGTAAACCTAAATCACCATTCTTAGAATATGGATGGTTTAATTATTAATACAGATTAATTAATTATTTTTAACTATGCCCCATGAAGTAGCCTAAACATATGCAATATCCCAGTGTTTAGAAGTAAATCACTAATGTCATATTTAGCTATAATTATACTTCATGCATGTCAATCTTCAAGAGAAGCAGAATCACTTGGAGACATATATAACTACACATTCATTGCTTTATTATAGGATTTGAGATCACGGAATTGTAGTGTTTGTTAAACAGTCTCTGTAAGAATGTTGATTCATATCTGATGCTGGAGTCTAAAGTTCACAGGGCTTGCAGTTGGGAAAGAAACATATATGGAAAGATGGAGCAATAAACATCAAGTTGGATGCCACGACGTAAGTTGAAGCCAGTGACAACATTCTGAATCCCTGTCAGCCCTTAAAGTCTCTGATTTGGTTATGTGGATGCTGTGAAGCAGCTGGGGCCACTCCACAGTAGAATAGAACACAGACACTGGCCCAACAGTCAAAGAAGCTAAATGGAAATCCAGAAGCACATTGGGCAGTTATAAGCCACGGCTGCCTGTGACAATGATGTGAGGCAATAGAAGTACAGCAGTGTCTGAAGTTTAGAATGCCTCTTCCCTTCCTTCCACCCTTCACAATTTCCAAGAATCTCTTGTGGCTCATCCTGATTAGAAACATGCGAGAATGGAAACTCAAGGAATTAGATAGTGGCACAGAAGTAATGCAACTGGACCTATATGGGAAGTCCCCAGTTTGTGACCTGGAGCCTTCCTGTATAGGTCAGACACACACCCACACATGCCTGTGCTCCTGGGCAGCTGAGAATGGGGATGGATCACAGCATAAAGCCCTTGCTGGGGATAGTCCTGAGACTTCAAGATGTCTTTCTTTTTCTTTTTAGAATCTCCCATAAACCTTTCTTCATTTCTGTTGTTTTAAAATTTCATAAGGTTGTATCTTGCTCTAGGCTTTTATCTTTGGGATTGGTTAGTTGCTTTTCATCCTGCAAGCATTTTGAAGGACACTTAAAACATGAAGAGTTAAGAAATGATGTTCCATTCATTCTTTCATTTTCTTCCTTTCATAATTTTGTTTGTTTTTAGAAAACACTTTTACTGGGAACCAGCAGTTAGCGTAATGGCTATGTCACTGGACTCCCACGTAGTCGACCGCAGTTCGCCTCCCGGACCCGGTGGCTTAAAACTCACACCGGGCACGTGTGCATGCGTGCCCAAGATCCCGAGAGGAGAATGGAGGAGAAGGGATTGTGGCGTGACCATCTCCCCTGGGGGGTGATTCCTCGCTTTCTGTCTCTGTGTCTCTCTCTCTGTCTGTCTGGTGAACGCATGCGCCCTATAGCGAAAAACCTCTCCAAAACAAACAAACAAAAAACAAACAAACAAACAAAAAAAACCACTTTTACTTGAGAGTTCCAAATTCCTTATTACAGGGACCTCATTGAGGCTTCAACATTTCCACTATTTAATCCTATAGAGTTTGTTCAATTTTAATGATTAAAATAACACACAAAAAACTCAACCCAGCTGAAGTAGAAAGTGATGGTAGAATCTGCTGTCAAACAAGCTGAGGCTACATGGGAGGCCCAGGTTCAATTCCTGGCTCACCATAAAACTTGACATGGTGGCATATTCCTGTAATCTTAGCTATTCAGGACACTGAGGCAGGAGAATCATGAACTCAAAACTAGTGTCAGTAACAAGAGAAGACCCTGGCTAAGACAGCTGAGTATGGAGTGCAACAAACATCTTGGTCTATCAAAAAAAAAAAAATAAAAAGAAAGAAAAAGAAAAGGAAAGGAAAAAAACAGGGTCAGCAGGTGGCATGGTGGCTTGAAACTCAAGCCAGGTTCATATGTGTGTAGTGTAGTGTGCCCCAAATCCCAGGAGGAGAATGGAGAAGAAGGGATTGTGATGTGGCCAGCCCCCTTGGAGGCTGATTTATCATTTTCTCTCCTTCTGATTCTCTTATATGCTTTATTGCCAAAACCATAAACCAGAAACAAAACTTTCTTATTATATATTTATGGTATTAATAACATATATTCTATAAATGATTCTTTTGCTTTCTTTATTGTCTAAGAAGTAAATACTTAGTAACTAAACTTAACTATGTATTAGGTCTTGTGAATAAAAGGGGATACATACCCACTGGCCTCATATAAATAATTTTTTAGTGTTCCTGATTTTCACCCATTGCTCCCTCTTTTTGGTACATATTTTGAGTTCCTTTATGAACTGCAAGATCCCCCATGAAGAATAGATTGCTGGGTCTTATTTGATTCAGCTACCAATGTGTATTTCTAACTTACCATATGTGGTAGTAGACTATCATATACAAAATAAAATATGTCCTAGATCTAATTTTACCTTAAAAGTCACTCGACCACCATGCCACTGACTAGCCCAAGCTATATCTTAATTTTATCCAATTTTGGCCAATTTGGATACAGTCTATGGCCTTGTTAGGTGATGACCTTGACTTTGCCTCTTCTCACTCCATATGAAATGTGGGTTCAAATAACAAAATCCATGATGAACAGGATTCTAAATGTATCTGTTTCCTTGGATTCTCTATACAGTTACTTTTTGATCTTTGTCTTATACTCCATGAAGCTCATTTACTCAATTAAGTTCAAATTCTATTATTTAGTTTCCCAGACAAATAAACTCTAACCAAACTGCAATATAACAGGCAGTTGCATTGATTATGTACTAATAAGAGTAATACTTAATGGAATGTTTATATTGTTAAGCACTCCATTAAGAACTTTACATAAAATAATTAATTTGAAACTCACAATACTGTGATGATAACTAATTCTTTTAGCATTATTATAAATATGAGAAGACTTAGACTTAGTGAAAATAAATTATTTAGCTAGAATACTTTGTCAATACTACCTGTTTTAAATTTTATCTGCAAAACAATAACACTTCCACTATTAACTTCTATATTGTGAAGTATAGTTTAAGCTTACACAGGCAGTAACCTGCCTCCAAAATATTATTACCTTAAAACAACAAGAGATTTGCTTCTCATTTATGCACATTCAATGCAAGTTTTAGGAAGTTCTGGGCTATGTTGTCATTCAGGCTGACCTAGGTAGAACCAGGCTGATGAAGGATCCACCTAGGTATTTTTTTTTTGTTTCTTTTTAGTTTATTTATTTATTACATGAGTATAGAGACAGAGACAGAGATAGATAATGAAAGAAAGACAAGTGTTCTTAACAGGGTTGCACGCCACATACCTCCTCCAATACTTCCCAGCCAGCCAGAATCATGGGCACATGCTTGCATGCCTGGTGGGTCTCCAAACTTCCAGTCTTCCACATGGATCCAGAGTAGTGAGCCACCACTGCAACAGATCTACATCCAACTTCTGAATATATGGCTTCAGATTTCAAGTCTTAAGGGGCAGAGAGAGCATAGATAGCATATATTTGCAATTCTTTATTTGCCTCATAGGTGACATATGTCATATTCACATTTAGCTATTTGACAGTTAGTCAAATAGACTAGGGACATTTGAAAGTGCAGTCTTGTATGCGTGGAACAAAGGCTAGTCTATGGTGTTCATTAGTAGTGTCTACCCTAATAGCATTTCTAGAACCCAAGGATGTCTGACTTCTGAAAACCAATATATTAAGCAATAGTTTATCCTTTCCCTTTCAATTCCAAAAAACAAATTTGACAAAAAAGTATAGTAGTTTCAAATTATTTAAAAATACAGGAAACAATTCTGAAGAAAGAAAATTAAGCATTGTAGTAGTAACTACTGCTTTAACATATGGAAGTATTTTTCATGTACTTTCCACATATACAATTCCAATGAATAGTTGAGAAAATTATCAATTCTTTTATTCTGCTATATTGGATAGTAAGTTATGTCAATGCTTCAGTATATTTTTACTAGTACATCATTAAACATCTTGACATCTCAACATTATCTTTTATATAAACTTACAACAATGTTCAATTTTGTGATTTTATTATGATTTTATATTTTTCATAAAATAGCACTACATTAATTTTCAACTTTTATCTATTTGTGATTTCACTTTTTAAAGCCTGATTATATTCATCAGAGAATTGTTTAAGTTTTTTAGAGGACAGACCACTTTACAACTAAAGTAGGTATTTGCAATTTGTGAGTTCTCGCTCTTCATGGTGTTTTCCTGGTCATTATATGATATATTCCCCACAGCTGTTTTAGGAGAAAATGGTAATCCAGAATATCTCTGAACTCTAAAATTTGTTCTTTTGCCTGTAAACCTGGGGAATGCATAAAACATTTAAAATAACAAGTTATATGGGAAATCTTCAACAATTTTATGGAAAATGCATATTATGATGAAACTGTTCACTGATTTCAAAGATTTTTACAACAAAATAAACTCAAACTTTAATTCTATTTTCCAACAACTTTGATGTACCCTTTTATGACCTTCTGTACCTTAGCAGCTCAAGAATTTCAACATTATACAATCTCACCACAATTCTGTAGTTACAGCTGTCCAGAGGTGGCTGCTCAGGAGTATGATCCTGTGGTTTTACCAGTGGAGTTCATAAGCGAATTTTTGGTGGCAGTCTTGTAATATTATAGGAAGAAATATTAAGCAGCATTACTAGTGATAAAATTACACCTGAAGAATACTTTTTAAAAAATTAGATTTATCATATTGCACTTATGTGTTAATTTAGAACTGTATTTTTGTCTACAAAGCACTTATTTTCCAGTTATAATGGAAATACAGATGACTACCATTTATGTGAAAAAGAAATGCCATTTTTCCTTCATATTATTAAGTCCTTGTGTTAGCTTCATTTAAACACAAAGCTACAAAGTCTTTTTTAGAGAGATTTTTGCTATAGGGACATGCACTCACCAGAGACAGACAGAAAAGGAAAAAGTGAGAAACCACCCAACAGTGGGGATGGCCATGCTGCAATCCCTTCTTCTCCATTCTCCTCTAAGGATTTTGGGCACACATACACATGTGCCTGACATGAGTTTCAAGCCTCCAGTTTGGGACTTTAACCATGGTTGAACATATGGGTGTCTAGTGCCTCAACCATTACATTACCTGTTGACTCACTAAAAAACCATTTTATACCTAAAAGTTGATGAAAACATGATTTTTTTGAGGGTAACATACTTAATATCATATTTTATGTGTTACCTTAAATAGGAATCATACTTTTATGAACTGAAAAGCTCAGTTTTCAAAAGACTTATATAACTTATTCTTAAATAGCATTTGTGTTACAACCAAGTATTTAAATGGAATTTTGACAACTTTTTAAAATAATTATTTTATTTAACTTTATTTATTTATTTTAGTTTGACCAGAGAGGGACAGAGCAAGAGAGTGAGAGAGAGAGGGAAAGTCAGAAAGCAAACTGCCAGGTCCGGGATTCAAACCATAGTTGGCCACGACGTGGGAGTCCAGTGACCATAATCACTACACTACCGGCTGGCCCTGATAACTTTTTTATTATACTAAAATTAGTTCAACTGAATTACTGTTTTTGTACTATAAAAATATACATTTTAAAATAGGTGCATGCCAATATCAAAACAAACATAAATATTAAAAATGACTACCTTTGTTTTAAAACTTTAATTGCCATAGAGCATATGTCAAAAAAAGACATTAAAAGAGAGGGAGAGAAAAATAAGGAGAAAACACTATCCAACCCTACGCATGAAGCATGGTCATGCCACAATCCTTGCTCTATTTTTCCATCCTGTCAGGATTGTAGGGACACAAGGACAACAGATAGTACGTTTTTCAGGCCACGTGGGCTGAGATTCAAAACACAGTCAGCCGTGTAAGATCCAGCTCCCCCTAACTAGTAGGCTATAGGGCTAGCTCAAAAAAGAAAACCATTTAATAATATTCCCTCCCCCCAAATTATCAGAGACTGTGTATACTCACCAGACATGGAGACAAAGAGAGAAAGAGAGCAAGTACCCCCCTATAAGGCATGATCACACCACAGTCTTTGTCCATTTCTCCATCCCATCAGAATTGGGGGTATGCAAACACATTCTCTGGTGTGTTTTTCAAACTTCTGGGGTTAGTATTTGAACTGCAGTGGACCATGTGGGATCCAGATGCCCATGCACAGGGTTTAACTACTAAGCTAAAGGGGTAGTTCTTAATTCTATTATTTAAGGTTTATTAATAAAATCATGTTAATGATGCTTTTATACTCCTAAGTATCACATAATAATAGGCTACCAAGATTGTGCAGAAAAATATTTCATTTAGACTTTTCCAGCTATCTGTCAAAAGCTAACCCAATAACTTGCCCTAACTAGATTTAGTTAGGCTTCTCTCCTCTCCATTAATCCTTAAACTCTGGTGTGTTTATCCCTAAATTTAAATAAACACTAATGTACAGACTACCAACCCAACAGCTCATTCCAAGAATTGCTCATCACAGAGAGAAGTATTCTCTAATAACATACCTTATTCATGCTTTCTGCTTGCCCTCACTATAGTCTTTTGAAATAAAAGTTCTTCATACCTAAGTCCAGAGTTGTTTTATTTGGCCTAATGTTATTATCATTATTCACATTCTTGCCGGTTACATTATATTATACATAAAAAGCATAAAGTGAGCAAAGATTACACACTTAAGAATTTGGACATCGGGACCGGCAGATGGTGTAATGGTTGCATTGCTGGACTCCCACACGGCTGAAAGTGGTTTAAGTTCCTGACCAGAAGCTTGAAACTCACACAGGAGAAAAAGGGATTGCACCATGGCTATCCCCCCAAGAGGTGATTTCTCACATTCTGTCTCTGTCTCTTTGGCGAGTGCATGCACCATATAGGAAAAATCTCTCTCAAAAAAATACTGACATTAAAATTTTAACTTAGATCTATATAACACAGAATTCTCACTTATTACATGGCTTTATATTATATTGCTTTAAATGTGATAATATTTTCTTTAAAATTTTGAGAATTGTAAAACACTATGCATAGTTTTCTCTGCAGCTTTTAATGTATTGACTGCTTTCCCTTAAAAAAAAATTCAGGTTATTTACTTTGTGGGAGTGAGTTTTTGCAAGTCATACTTAAGTACACTTTTAAGTGTATACTTCTTTTTTCTTTTGTGGTCAGTTGATCACATGTCAGAACATAGAGACCACATGTCCCTGACACTGAAAGCACCAATACCAGTCTCTGTCTGGCATGCTCTCTTGCGATATCCCATCTTTGGCAGATGGAATAATTTAGATTTGCTCTTATAAAAGTTGATTATTGGGTTTGTCCCATGGCCTAGGGGTTAAGGGAACCAGATTCCCCATGGTCAACTCTATGATTTGAATCCCAGCCCTAGTAGTGACTTGAATAACATCCTGGGCATATGTGCTTGTGGGCCTAAAATTCCAAAAGGGTGGAGAGAGAGAGAAGGGCTTACAGCATGACTATGCCCCATTAGGGTCATCCTTTATCCCTCTCCCTCTTCCTCTGTCTCTCTATCCCTGTCTAGCAAGTTCATGTGCCCTCTGGCAAACTAAAAACAAAAGAAAAAAATGTTGATTGTGGAATATGAAGTCTTTCATGTCATATCCAACTAAAATGGAGTCAGCAGGCCATTATAAAGGGCATCCACATCATATATGACTGTTCCAGGAACTCTTTTGGAATTCAACAGAAAACCAACAAGACCTAACTGTACTGTTAAGAATATATCTTACCTACGAACTGCTGCTAACCTACTAATTTAACTGGCTTTATGCAAGGAAATAAATTTAGGATGTGTAGGTTCCAATTGATTAACATTTCTGGTGACAGATAAAGTCAACTGTTTATGATATTAGTTCTGATGGATTCATTTCCTTTTAAAACTTATTCCAGATATATTTCCTCACCCCACCAAAAAAAAAAAAAAAGAAAAAATCAAACTCTGAGAGATCCTGCAAAACACAGCCAACACCAATGAACTTTAAAAAAAAAAAAAAAAAAAAACTTACGTAAGCTTTCTCTTTCATCCAGTAAAGCCCCAATCTTTCTCTTTGTTTTTCACACATACCTCTCTGGCTTGCATATCCCAAAATTGCAATTCACATTCCCAAATAAATTCTTTGCTCAGAGATTTATCTCTATATAGCGTTATATTATGTTGATACCCTTCACCTGAGCTCTGTAGCCATTTCTTCCCTTTCAACCCTAAAATGTGATTTAATAATCACACTCCAAATGTTGCTCAAAACTTTATGAGAGACTCTAAGAAATGGAATCCTTAAACCCATACTAGTGAAGCTGTATCTTATGGGAAGAGATTTCAGGAATTTAAGCAAATAGGGCTTCTTAGAAATGGGCATCTTCAGTTAGGGCTTTCAAATTGTTAATTAAAAATTCAAATTGTCTGTAGTCTTTGCTGAAGCATTTATCTCCAAATCCCACTACTTTGCACTTTCATTGCAGGATAACTGAACTAATGCCTCCTAGTTTTCAGCTGTATATAGAACTTAACAAAGGTGCCTTTCCCAACTCCCACTTCAATGTGTAATTTCAGGATAACTTATAATCACTATTCTAGTTTGATTGTTGTGTACTATATTTGCCTACAAATGGACTTAGAATAAGTCATAAAAAACCTTTGGAGAACAGTTCAAAACAGACTAGTGGATGAAATTGTTTATCAGGCCTATGCCAGATGGTTCCTTTGAGTGTTATTTCTATGATATAACCTTCATTATTTGTGGACTGAGTTGCCTTTTGAATAAATAGAAGTTTGGGGCACAAAAGGAAAAAGATGTAGGCTGACAACAACAAAATATTGATTGATTCTGGGATGCTAAGGTTGAGGTGTTAACTATGATTATTGTGCTTTTCCACATATATGAGAAGTGCACATCTACTTGTTCGCTGGAATAAAGAAGCAATCATTGATGCATGGCTATGGACAGAGATTAGCAATGGAAAATTACTTTTGAGGTTATTCAGGAAAAAACATCAAATGTAATTTGATATTCAACTTGAAACTCTACGACTGAATCATGTACTCAGGTGCATGACATTGTGTTGTAACCTTTTCTTTTGAAATATTTATCTTCCAGAAGTTGTGCATGGTCAATAAATTATAGAATTACCTAGTATTTTCAGTAAGTGTGATGCCAAAATTAATATCAACAACTGAAGTGCAAAAAGAAAACCCTCAAAACAGTAAAAATTGAAAAACAAACCCAAGTTAAATGAGAAATGAGCAAGAAAGAGAGAAATGAAGCATTCACTGGTGAGATTTCAGCTTGTGGATAGCATTTTAGACTGATTTTATTATCCATTTAAACAAATTGCTAAATTTCAGATGGATTTATGAATCTAAAAATCTCAGACAAAAATTAGAAAAAATAGTAAAAATGTAAAAAACTCTTTCCTTCAAAGAAAGGACACATATATTACAAATGCATATTTATACCTACATACTTACACATCTCTGTATAGATGTAGATAGGTGCTCTTTTATAAATTAAACCCAATGCATTTGTTAACAAAAAGAATAAATGTTATTTTTCTTTTAAGAGAGATATTTTGCTACAGGGTGCATGTACTGGCCAGAGAGACAAAGAGAGACAGAAAGCAAGAAATCAACACCCCACCAGGGTGTATGGACATGCTGCAATCCCTTCTCTTTCATTCTCCTGTAGGGATCTTGGGCATGCATACATACACACTCACGTGAGTTTTAAGCTGCCTGGTCCAGGACTTGAACTATGATTGACTACATGGGAGTCCAGTGATTTACATTATGCCATCTGGTGGTTTCAGTTATTTTTTTTTTATTTTTTTTATTTCTTATTCACATATAATAGCTATTCATCTTTATGGCTACAAAAGTATATACAATATGTAGTGATCAAATCAGGACAATAAACATCTTCATTATTTCCAATATTTACCATTACTTTGTGTTGTGAACACTTAAAGTCTATCCTTCTTTTCAACTGGATTAAAATTAGATTTTTTATTTATTTTTGAAAGACAGAGTCTCACTACGTTGTGATTCTCCTTCCTGGCTCAGCCTTCTGAGTAACCGAGACTAAAGATCCTGCTTTATTAGTCAGGGTCTTGCTGTGTTGCTCACTCTGGCCCTAAGCTTGTGCTCCTCCTGCCCCAGACTCTTGAGCAGCTGGAATAACAGAGATGTGCTACCACGCCTGGGCTTGCCGTGTGGCCCCAGACTGCTGAGCAGCAGCATCAACTAGCCTGCGCTACGTGTCTGGGAACAGATTTTTACGGTTTTATTATAAGAAATTACCTTCTATTCATAAAAGTTGTAGCTATATATGAAATATTTAAAAAATACTGTGAAAATATGTTTTCTAGTTTTATTTTTAATTTCCTTTCCCTATTATTATTATTATCTCTTATAATTTCCCTTTCTTATATCTTCTTCATTTGGAAACTATTATTTCACTGGAATTCTAGAGTTAGACAATATTTATAAATATCAAATCCTATTTCCTAAGCAGACTGGAGTAATACTTTTTGCAATAATCACATATGTAGGCTCTCTTTGAGTTTTCCATGGAACTCCTTTTTTTTTTGAGAAAGTGACAGTCATTTAAACATTCAGAACTAATTAAAGAGACAATGTGCGGTGGCTTAGTTATCCAAGGTCAAATATTTAAATATATTTTAAAAATTGGGGAAGAAAGAAAATTAACATTTATGGAAAGTGAGGCTTTTTGTAAAAAGATTAAATATCTTTTTGTTGACTCTAGGATACTTTTTGTTTCTATCCTTCTCTTTTGGGCTAGATGTCAGATGGGGTCAATAGCCCATTAACTGTAGTAAATAAGGCAGGTAGAGATAGTGTAGGTAACATAGACAAAGGTATTGCAGAAATATACAGTGTCTTCTACAGACCAGATATGACGTTGATGGGTAAAACATAGGTAGCAGTTGAAAATATTGACTTATAATTCTGGAGATAATTTTCTTCTATAAATGTTAAGTTTAGAAATTACATGTTTGGTCAATAAAGCTTTATTTAATGTTTGCCATTGTTTTATAAACTAGGAGTAAAGCTGCATTGAAATTTGACCAAGATTCTCTGATTTTCATACATTGAAATTGACAGATACACAAATGAGAACATACATGAATGAGGAGACCTAAAGTAATCAAATACTATGATTAAATTAAGTAAGCAATATTTTGAAGAGTGACTGAGCATAGAGGGAATTTAGACTGAGTGGCCGAGAAATACATTATGAGCGGATGAAAAGTGAACAGAGTTGCAACTGTGTGAAAAACGGGGCTTGGGGTTCATTAAAGATAAAACAGTATGACGATGATAATTTTAAAATGGCTCCAAGACACCCCCTTATCTAGATGCTATACACAACCCTGGATATATGAGTATGATGTATTTTACTGTAAAGACCAGTTATTTTTAATGTGGCAGCTCACTTAAGAAAGGTAGATAATGCAGGTAGGTCCAACCTTCTAAATATGGTTCCAGTGTTCTGAAATAAAGGAATTGAGATACTGAAGCAAGAGAGGGATTTCATGTACCCTCATTCCTAAAATAGATAAGGATATGACAAAAAAGAAAACGACAGACCTGTATTTCTGATGATTGCTTAGACATGGAACCAACCCAAATGTCCACAAATGGATGAATGGATTGAAAAAGTGTGGCACATATACTTTATGGAATACTATTCAGCCATAAAAAACAACAAGGCCCTGGAATTAGATAGAAAGTGGACAAATATGGAAGATTTGTTGCTGAGTGAAGCAAGTCAGGCTATGAAAGACATTGTCTCCTGTTAACATATACCAACTGTCAGCACTCTATGGTAGAGACCGAAAGACTGGAGGACATAAAATCATTAAAAAAAATTATGGACACTAGAGCCAAAGTGGAAAGAGTGGAGGACGGGAAGAGCATAGGAAAGGAAAGGAAATTTGGGGAAAAAATGGAGAGGTAAGGCATTTGTGAGACGTGAATATGGTTTATTATTTGTTGCTGAGGACATGCATGGGTTCTCAACTGGGATGGACTGAAGTGTGTGTCATCCTAGGTAAAGTCTCTTCACAATCTAATGATGTATAGCGATTAGATGTATAAATGATAATTAAAATTAATAAATTAAAATTATTAATAGAAAACACTTAACCCGTTACTTAATAAACAGTGTTTACACAATAAATACTAGTCAGTAATACATTAACAAACCCTTGAAGTAGCTAAAAACCTGATAATTAAAGTTAATAATATTATTCTCATTAAATGGGAGTGGATAAGGATGGAACCCAACATTGTATCAGCATCTGGCTTCTCTTGTGGCCAGCCCATAGTATGCCAAGGAACACACATAGAAAACCATTGCCCTGAGAAAGTAGATATTTAACAATTTATATTTTTAATGCAAAACAGTGGAATATTAAGCATGAGTGTGTCAAATTGTTGCTATAATGGAGATAATTATTAAAAGTCTTCTTATTTATGATCTGTTTCCTTCATGTTCTGATCATTCTAGCACTGTTCTTCCAAAACCATGTGTAAGATTTAAATAAACCTATCACAATGACATCTGGCTTTTAAAGTAAAACATTATAGTCTCTGGACTCAAATCTGTGGTGTAGTTGTGAGTTACCTGTGTTTGCTTAAAGGCCTCCGAACTGGTCTCAGCTATTTTCTTTGGGCATCAAGGTTTGATTTAGATATCTACCCTCATACTATAGCCCAGAGCTTTTAAAGACAGTGTTTTCTATTCAATGCAGCATGGCTGAGGATAAAGTGTCTTAGGTGAATTCTTATTAGGCTTTTATTTTGGCTGTCTTTTTTCCTAAGAAGCGAAAAAAGAGATTACAGAAAGCTATTTCTGAGTGAACTTTGTCCCAACCCCATGGTATTTCTGGTCCAATGAGGGATTAGTTGCCTACCTGAGTGATGAAGTTACTGATTTGTTAAGTCATGTTCTTTTATCCGCCCCCCCCCCCATGCTATTTTGACTGTTATATTCCCTAGCTGTTTCTTAGAAATGACTTCTTTAACATTGAGTTGGTTTTCTTATGAATCTTGGAGCTCCCAGCAGTTTTTAAAAATATTTTATGAGTTGTGCTGCGCTCTGCTAATTGATGTTTTATCCTTTTTCTAAGCAGCCTTAAATATGTAGGTCAAGCAAAAGTTAAAATATCTTGAATCTAATATCAAATAATTGTACAAAACCAACTACTTAATACTGCTTTTTTGTGTTTGTTCAAACAAAACTTACCATGTGTAATGTCCAACATTATAATGGAAATTACAGTTTTCTGAGTAATTGTTCAGAAGTAATTGCTCATAATTTGATTAAGCTCTTATTTCTTCAACTGCTGTAACTAACTCATCAATTAATGCTTATCGATCAATTCAATATTAACATTGAGATTTGCTGGATGCACAGCTGGACAGGATATAATAGACTACATATGAGAATTAGCCATGGACTCTTATTTAAAAATCTAAGATTTTCCCTGTGGAGACCGAGACCATTTGTAAATATGTATTAAATGTTACTTTCTATAGTATAAACCCCTCAAAATCTTCTGAGGACATATAGGATAGAAAGAAATATATTATTAGGGTGCATTCTTTGGCCAATAAACCATGGAGGGTTCAAGTTGGTTAGACAGAACAAGAAAGTGAAATTTGACAGTCTGGCATTCAAGACAAGATCTCAGACTGAGAAAGGCAAAACATAGTTATATTTTTAAGCAAAAAACAGACAATATCTGAAGACTTATATTTTTAAGCAATGTTTATTCAAACAGACAATATCTGAAGATTTTATTAAATTTGGATCAAGGATAACTTATCTAGAATGTAATAAAGTAATATGAATGAAATCCATATGTTTTATCTTATACCTAAATAAAACAAATCAATTATAAATGCATAACAGGTAAGAAAATACATAAAATATTTATAAATAAAAAGATTTTATTATAGTGTCAATCTTGGAGTGGGAAATTTTGGCCATCTATCCCATAAATATGTTATAGCTTCATTTATATAAAAATAGTGTTAATAAACATGTATTTCCTGGAGCCTTAAAGAAAGGATAATACTAAAAACTAAGGTAAATAAACATTCAAAAAGGCAGTAAATATTATTATTTCAATTAGTTTAAAAAATAAGTGACTCAGAAAATATTTTACAGCATTGCTGGATGTTATCTCTGATTTGTAGTCTTAAAAAAAAAAAAAGAAATTACAGAAAGACTGCCCCACTGAGTTGAATCAAGAATCTTACCTTATACCAAAAATAAGCTAAGTTTTATTTATATAATTTATTTTTTATGGGGTCCTATATAATACAAATTATAGTAATAAAAATAATTGTGTTTTGCTTAATTTATTTGACTCTAATGAAGAGAAGTAATGTGAAACTCATATTATTCTGTTCTCAGAAAACTGCTACTAATATTAGTAGTACTAACTACTAATTTTCTACCAAAATAAAATTTGAAGCATTGGTATTTTTATTCAAATACCCAGTATTTTTTTTCTTAATCTCTATTAAGTCACAAAAGTATAGATCAGTAATCCAAAATAGAATAAAAATCTCATGTACTGTGAAAACTCACAGGATAGCTGCTTCATATTTCTTCTAGTTTCATCCTTCAGGGCATTTTGTTCAAATACATACATATATATTTTTAAATAATCAAAAATTACGAAGTTTAATTCACACTCATTTCTTTTTGTCTGTTATAGAGCATGCGTGCTCACCAGAGAAAGTGAGAAAAAGTGAAAAATCACCCCAACTAGCCCACAAATAAGAACTAATATCATATGCAAATGAAACAAAAAGAAAATCCTTAAAATTAGTTCATTCAGTGGCTGGCGGGTGGCGTGATGGTTAAGGTGCTGGACTCTAACAAGGATGATTGAGGTTCAAGTCCTGGACCTGGCGGCTTGCTTTCTCATTTTCTCTTTCTACCTTTCTCTCTCACTTGCTCTCTCTCTCTCTCTCTCTCTCTCTCTCTCTCTGTGTGTGTGTGTGTGCCTGGTCAAATAACAATAAATAAAATTTAAAAATTAAAAATTAAGAAATCAGTTAATTTATATTATTCATTGATAAGTGCATGACACAAATGACTAATTAAACAGAGAAAACACATTTCTTTCGAAAAAAAGACATATAAAACACTTGGTTGATTCTGGAAGCTACTGCTTAGTAATTTGACCAATTCACTAAATTAGAAGTTTATACAGAAGTTATACAATTTGATTCTCTGCAGGGGGGACAAAGGTTTACAGAAAAGGACCCTTGAGAAAGTTTCAGCCTAGCACATTCCAAGCACAATGGCAAATGATGCAGTTAACATAGTTTAACTAATTATGTCTAAGTTTCCAAATATGTTAAGGACAATACCAAATAGTAAACTATATTCAGATAAGTTTTCATTTTAAACATATTTTATAATGCAAACTACTTTTATTTGGAAAATACACTAAAGATATTAGAAAATTTCAATGAAACACCTTTTAGTCACACTGAAGATCATTTACTTCAAGAATAAAATTGTGGGACCAGCAGTTAGCATAAGAGCTATGTCGCTGAGCTCCTATGTAGTCGACCGCAGTTTAAGTCCCAGACCTGGTGGCTTAAACTCACCCCAGGCATGTGTGCATGCTTGCCCAAGATCCTGAGAGGAGAATGGAGGAGAAGGGATTGCGGCGTGGCCATCCCCCCGGGGGGGGGGGGGTGTGATTTCTCGCTTTCTATCTTTCTGTCTCTGTCTTTCTGGCGAGTGCACGCACCCTATAGAAAAAAACCTCTCCAAAAAGAAAAAAAAAAGAATAAAAATTGTGTTTATTCTTTATAAATCTTTTATTAAGGTTCATGAGTTAAGACTGCTTTTTATTTTTCATTGACATTTGCACATTTTTATCTACTCTTTTGAATTCATGCTTCTCCCTCAAACTAGATGTTATCTTTTGAACCTAGAACAAGTTGTTTCTAAAAAAAGTTCTAATGTTAGGTATGTTTTATGTATTATGATACCAATCAATGAAGGATATCGGTTTAATTAAAAAAACAAAGACTAAATATAAGCATTTACCTAGGTTGAGACACTTCCATATTTATTGTAGTTCTAAGTCCTTGTTAAATAGCTCTTAATTCTTTCCAAAATAATTTACTTCTTAGCAATGTAATTTCACCCTTTGCAACATAGGTGGGTCCCTGGATAAAGATAAATTCAATAGTGATTCCAAAAACCTTATTTATGACCAAAGTTCCCATGGAAAATGCACTTACAAGAATATTACGCATTTATTTCAGTTTTGTGGGATAAAAATAATCTCCTACTTTAATTCCATTTTTTCACAAACTTTTTGAAGTCTTCTGGTATATCTCCAAAGATACCCATTTACAATTTTCTGATAACACAACATTATTTATCTTATAGACAAGTCAGTTCAAGGAAGAAATAAAATAGAACTGATTATCAGAAGATCAACAATATTACCAATTACAGAGGATAATTAATTCAAAGTGCTAACTACTTTACTCTAGTTATCACAAGAAGGCCGAATCTCCCATACCACTTTCCACTTCAAAAGTCTATGCCTTCAGGTCACCTTTGTGGTGAAGCATTAATGTGCTGCTCAAGAGAAACTGGACTTCACATGACAGCCACAGTTGAAATCTCCAGACTGGCTGGACTGAAACACACAAAAAATGTGCACGGGGGCACAAGATCCCAAGGTCTAGAGGACTAGAGAAAGGGGACAAGGCCATGACCAGGTCCTATGGAGCATGCTAATTTTATCTCTTAATCTCTCTCTCTCTCCTATTCTCACATGCATGGAGGTCCCTTCCATCATAAATAAAAAAAGAAACTGAGTATGCTTTTATATATCTCCAGAGGTTTCATCCAACTCTGAGCTTAGTATTTCTGCAACTTACACTCGTTTATTACATAAACCCCTACAACTTCAAAAAGGTCTTCAGTTTTCCCAACACTGTACAACTCCACCATAATACTAGTAGAAATAATAAATTCAGTAAAGTTACAGGATACAAAATCAATATAAAGAATCAGTAGGGATTCTATACACTAACAACAAACTACCTGGAATAAAAGCAAGGAAACAATTCACTTTATAATACATAAAAATGAAATAACTAGAAATAAAATTAACCAAGGAAGTTCAAAGATTTGTTCACTAAATTAGTAAATCTTTGATGAAAGTAATTAAGATACAAATAACTAGAAAGATATCCTGTATTCTTGGATTGGCAGAATTCATATTGTCAAAATGTACATACATCCTCACTAACGTCCTGCCTCTCTATTGTTCACTTGTTATCTTTCTCCTAAGGTAATTTAAAGATTCAGTGCAATAGGGACCAGCAGTTGGGGTAATGGCTATGTCTGTGGACTTTCATGTAGTTAACCATGGTTTGAGTCCCAGACCCGGTGGCTTAAACTCATGCCGGGTGTATGTGCATGAGTGCTGCCCAAGATCCCGAGAGGAGAATAGAGGAGAAGGGATTGCAGTATGGCCATCCACCCCTAGGGGATGAGTGGATGATTTCTCACTTTCTGTCTCTGCCTCTCTCTGTCTTTCTGGCAAGTGCACGCACTCTACAACAAGAACATCACCGAAAAAAAAAAAAAAAAAAAAAAAAAGAGAGAAAGAAAAAAAAGAGATTCAGTGCAATCAGGATCTAAATTCCAATGCCATTTTTCAAAAAAATGGGGAAAAAAATCTTAAATTTATATAGAACTACAAAACACCATAAATAGCCAAAGTAATCTTGAGAAAAAAAAGAACAAAGTTAGAAGGCAAGCAGATCATGTGGCGGTTAGGGTGCTGGTCTCTCACATGGCTGACCATGATTTGAATTCCAGACCTAGTAGCTTGAAAAAAAGTAAGGAAACACCATCCCCAAATGACATAGCCACACTGTAATCCCTTCTCCTACATTTCTCAATTCTTTGGGGGATCTGGGGCACACATGCATATGTGCCCAGCGTGTTTTTCAAGCTGCTGGGCTTGTTATTCAAATCATGAGATTGGCCATAAAGGATCCAGCCGCCTCATACACCAGGCAAGAACTGGCCCAGGGAACATTTTTTATGTGCACCCCATACTTCTTGTCCTGGAAGTAGAGCAGATGATGTCTTGGTTCTCCACTGCGTCTTCCAGAGTTTTCCTCCTCCCACCTTCTCTAACACCATTTAGTTCTTCTGGAACATTAGCTTTAGTTTGTACTAGCCACTAAAGCTCTTTTTATACTACCATGTTTTCAGTCATGTCCTTTAGTTCTTCTATTATTAACATCTACCTATCCGCCCATCCGCCCTTCTCTCCACCACACTTCCAATCATCATTAAGAATTGGTTCAATTCCCCTGGAGAGAACTCATCTAATACCACAGCCACTCACTTCTATGAGTTTTTCCTTCAGATCTTGTCATACACCCAACTTTACCTACTCACTTCTAAGATTACGTTCTAGAATTGTCACTACCTATAACTGAACTATTAGAACATCTCCTTCAGTAGTTCCCTCCCCTGACCACCATAGTCCAAATTCTAGTACATTAGCTCTTAACGTTATGTAGTCTGATAAAACTTCAAGTCCCTGGGACAGCTATTTAACCTTATCTCTCTTTTACTGTATTTCAATCCCCTCTAAGTCCTTACTTCCTTTTTATCTGATTAAAATTTTATGATCCGTCATTTTTCCACATGCATTCCTCCATAATTTTATCTTCCTTTCTTAGTTTCCATTAAAGGACTTAAAATGTAACCTAGTAAAAAGAGACCTGCCTGCTTTTTGATCTTGCCTAGGATAAAAGAGAAGAAAAAAGAGAAGAGAGTGAAAGAAAATTCAAGCAAATATTTTTACATTGAATTTATGACTTCAAAAACCATAAAGATCGCATGATATTCCCACCATATATTTTATAGGCAATCTAATTTATCAGCCAGTGATGGCTGTTTTAAAACTGTATTTTCTGATTACAAACAATCTCTACACTGTCTTCATCTTCACTTATAACTATGCTTTAAGACAAGCTTACCATATTGTTCCACCTCCAAATAGGACAACGTACCTATATCTATAGATTTACATAGTCAGTTTTTTGTATATTCAGGTTCTGCATCAGCAGATTCAAAAAACCTCAGATCCAAAATGTCACATCATTAAATCAAGCAGTTGCCTAGTGGTTAAGGGAGTCACATACAGCAAAATCAACTGTGGTTTGAGTCCTGGCCCAGCAGTTTGAGAAATATATTGAAGCATATATGTGCATGCCCCAAATCTCAACAGGATGGGGAAATTGAAGAGAAGGGATTATGGCATGACAGAGCTCATTTAGGGGTATTTTCTGTGTGTGTGTCTTTCTATATTTCTCCAGTGAGTGCCAGGGCCCTCTGGCAACTAAGAAAATGTTATATTGCTGCTGATGTGTAATATGTAGAGAGGTCTAGGATGGCAGTGTCTGTACTGAACATGTACATTTTCTTGTCATTATTTCCTACACAAACCATGCAACAGCTATTTATATAGAATTTACATTGTATTAGGTATTGCGAGTAATCTAGAGGTTATTTGAAGTATGCAGGTATATGTGCATAGGTTAATAACAAATGGGATGACTAAATTAATTGTTTGGAGAAGCAGTCCTTTCTCTCATTTCTAATAGTATCACACCCCATTTGTTCTCTGTCTTCAATTTCCAAATAATTTTTGGAAAAGGAAACATACTTTTTTCCAAACTTTCAATTCGCTACGTCTCTAAAGGTTCCTAATATGACATTAAGTTGAAGTAAAAGGGGAATAGTGTGTGTTGATTTTCTTGAATGATTACCTCTTAAATGAATGTGATGATTTGCTTTTGTGACAGCTTTTAACATTGTGCACACATTTCTGCCAATAAATAAATAAATCTCCTAAAGATAATACAGACAGTCCTTGTTTTGCATGATAAAACAGCTGAAAACAGAAGTGATAATAATAGCCAATGGAAAAAAAATTCCATAAATGTAAAAACCTTATCAAAACATTAAACTGCTTGCATAAGACACTTAAAAAGTAGATAACTCATAACTTAATAATGTATAAACTTATACGGTACATAAGTGTAAGAAGATGAAATTTATTAAGATAATATTTTGTTTGCTATACTTACAAATCAGTAGAGGGTTAAAGTGTTTTCTTTATAAAAATCTTATTAAGAATAGTTTAGAACAATGCTTCTCTTCTTATTATATAACTATAACATAACATATCTTTTTATACATTGGTGAAGTGTCATACTAATTTTTTTTTTTTTTTTTTTTTTTTTTTTTTTTTAAGTTTAGATCATCTTTAAAACTTTATTCTTAGAGCTTTATATGTCATGAAATATCTTCAGATGATTCTTTGATGTGATTTTTTTTCCCATTTTTTTTCTGGTTTCACAATCTCTGGACATCTTCATAATTTTTATCACAATCACCTTTGTAATTTTAGCTGATAGGTTCACCTTTCCTAAATTCCTTGGGTGAAATGAGTTTCTAGAACCTTGGTAGTGTCAATATTCCTACCATGCACTTTTCCTTCTATAACTCCCTTTATGTTCTTTTAAAATGTTTTACTTCCTTTATTATTACTTTTTGTTTCTTTAATAAAATATCTTTGCTGGTCAGATACCTTTTTTGATCATGTATTTGTGTAAAATATCATGTGGGTTTATCACTAGGAGACAATATAGCTGTCTTTTGCCATGTTTACATGAGCTGAATAATAGATGCACAGTAACCAATCACCAACAGAGTTTAAAAGAAGTGACATAATTAGTTATTGATCATGATGTGCATTTGTTATACGTATAATTATTCAGACGACTTAACAATAAATAAACTTTTCTTTTTCCTTTTTCTTTTCTTTTTCTTCTTTTATTTATTTATTTATTTTTTTTTGTTTGCTATATGTACATGCATTTGCCAGAGAGGGAGAAGGAGAAAGAGAAGAGAGAAAGTGAGAAAAAGTGAGAAAGCACCTCCTGCGGGTATGACTACACCACAGTCCGTTCTCCTCCACTTTCTACTCTGGATTTTGGGTACGCACACACTCCCAGGGAGTCAAGGACCCCTACTGCATAGTAGACCATGTGGGATGCAGCTGTCTTAACCAGCAGGCCACCTGACTGGCCTCAAAGTTTGTCTTTATTACTCACAATTCCAATAATTCAGTAACTAAAATTTAAAGAATGTTGTTTAGGCTGGTGTTATTTAATGAAACTGCAGTAGCATGCAAAGCCAAGAATGCCTTATTAATTTATACTTTAGAAAATATTTTGCAATAGGGGCAATACTGAAAATGTTGCTGTTACTTTACTTTATAATACATCTAGAGCATATTGTACTCTTCCAAAGACTCAAGTCACAAGAGACAATATTGTTTTCATGGAAAAAAGTATCTCAATTTCCTTTAAGGATTGCAAATGCATGCTGTTCTACCATGGTAGAAGTGTCTCTCTTTCCCATTCTCCTGCATAAGAATCAATAAAGTTGTGAAGTACTATAATACGCTATGTAGTCTCCATGTTTGTATAAAGGGGCTGAAATTTAAAACCAGATGAACTTGAAAGAGTTAGTTAGGTTCACCCTGAAAGAACAGTAAAAGCAACATGATAAAATATGCCTTAGACAATAAATATCTTGTAGTATGCAGTTTTAATTTTATAATTTATTTTTTGCTTCCATAAATGAGAGAGAGAGAAGTTGCACACTCCCAACAGGGGCTCCACAACATGATTCACCCTCAGCCCTCAGCCAGCACTGTCTCATTTCAGGCACATGCAGGGCATTCTCAGGAAGGTCTCCAGAACCGAACTATGAATGTTCCTGGGATTGTCTCAAGAGTATTGTGGTTTATCTAGGACTGAAAGACTATAGATTTGTCATCAGGGGATACAGAATACACTTCAATTCCTCTGTCTTATATTATCATCAAAATCAAATGACATTTAACAAATAATTATGAAATTAAAAAAATAGGGGCCAGGAGATGGCATGGTGATTAAGGAACTGGGCTCCCATATGATCAACCACAGTTTGAATCCCAAACCTGGTGATTTGCTTTCTCACTTTCCCTCTTCCTCACTCTTTCTGGTCAAATTAATAATAATAATAATAGGAGTATATAAAATAATTCCAAAACATATGAATTTTTAAAACATTTTCTATATTGAATGATGTTGAACAGATCTTATAAAAGGTTGATTCTAGGGACCTGCAGTTGATGTAATGGCTATGTCTATGTACACATGAGTAGTCTATTGTGATTTGAATTCCGGACCCAGTGGCTTAAACTCACGCTGAGCGCATGTGTGTGTGTGTGCCACAGATCCTGAGAGGAGAATGGAGAAAAAGGGATTGAGGCGTGGCCATCCCCCCTGGGGGGTGTGATTTCTCGCTTTCTGTCTCTCTGTCTTTCTGGTTAACACATGTGCCCTATAGCAAAAACCTCTCAAAAAAAAAAAAAGCTTTATCAGAATTAATTATTTTTATAATTAGTTTTAATGCACATAGACTATGTAAAGAAGTAATGATAATCAAAATGCCCCCAAAATTTGGATGCCATCATAGCCTATAAATTCATTATAAAGTTTCATTTTCTATGCTATATCTGTTTAAATCTAGGCTTTCAGGGGCTTTCAAACTATCCTCAGAAAATAATAAGTTATGCTTATCTCTGGTCTTGGTTCTGGAAGCATGTCACTGGGTCTTAGAAATTTTACTATTTACATGACACTAAAATAATTCCATGGAGATCAAACTAAATAAATCATTAGTTCATTCATTTGTGAACTAATTGCAGGGATATTATTAAATATTTTAAAGTAATAAATAAGTCATTTAGACTTTGCATAGAGGTTAAAGAAATAATATATATATATATATATTTTTTTTTTTTTGAGAGGTTTTAGCTATAGGGCGCGTGCGCTCACCAGACAGGCAGAGAGAGACAGAGAGACAGAAAGCAGAGAAATCACCTCCCAGGGGGGATGGCCACACCGCAATCCCTTCTCCTCCATTCTCCTCTCAGGATCTTGGGCACGCACGCACACGCGCCCGGCGTGAGTTTTAAGCCACCGGGTCCAGGACGCGAACTGCGGTCGACTACATGGGAGTCCAGCGACATAGCCATTTTGCTAACTGCTGGTCCCAAGAAATAATATTTTTAAACTTCGTTCTGTTGAAAGAAAAACTTCCTACAACTTAATTTAGTGGAATTTAACTGAGGAAAGTTATTTGAGTTGGGCAGGACCCCAAAATGTCTTCTGAGGAACTTAGGGTAACCTCATGGTCCAGCAGTATTTATGAGTGGGAAAGGGAAAGTGTTATGTGTGTGGAGGAGAATGTGATCTATAAAAATAAAAGAAAATGAGGGAATGAGATAGAGAAATAATTAGATTGTTTACATCCTGATGTTTGCCTACCTAAACACGATTTAAATGGTGGGTTGTCTGTGACTGAAATGTAGCTGCTGTGATTGGCTATAACTTTAAGGAAGCAGACTTCCATGTCAGGTGGTGGTTTGCTTACAGAAACTAAAGCACGAATACAGAGGCTTTCTCAGGCCAATATAATTGAACAGTTTCTTATATGCACAAGTTTCAATTCCAATAATGAGGAATTTTTTTATTTCCATATGCATAAGGAACTGTTAAAGAAAATGTTGTGGTTTAGTAATATGAAAGAGTAGCTTAATATACAGGACAGTTGCTTCATGGAAAAACATTGCCCAAAACTAAAAATTAATTTAGCTAGAATTCAGTGATCATCAGTGAAATATTTACTCTTACAAGGAGAAGAGATGCCCCATGAAGAGGAACAAAATGATGGAATTAAAGCACATACTCTTATATGAAAAATACGACCAATTTTTTCATCTTGATAATCATTCAAAATTATTTCTCTTTTCACTAAAAAGTGAGAATATCTCTAGCAGTTGGTAATAATTCAGTGGAGGTCTTCTCTGTTTTTTTTTGTCTAGTTTTTCAAGGACATTTTGATGTTACATCTTCAATTCTTAAATTCAAAAGATTTTTTGACTTTCCAGGAAGCTTATAAATGGCAGGCTTAGAAGGATTAGCACACAAGGTTGAATAGCCGGTCAAAATAATGACTTTGATATTTCTCTATACCTTCCTTATTAAAGCAAAAAGCAGCCTTCTGGATGAGGAATGAAGGTCAATAGATAGGAGTTGTTTGATAGCCTATGTTTAACTAATATGCAAATGCTTAAAAACATTCTTTTTATAGCACTTGGGTCAAATACTGAATCTGACATGAAAGGACTAACTTTCAGGGAAACTAAGCTCAGGATTCGGTATGCAGCATTATGGAACCGAAAGAGTAGCCAGGACTCAGCATGGAGCGTGATGGTGCATAAGTAAGAACATTGAATTACTCTTCTGTACTATGGATTTATCGTCTGTGAGGAAATGACTTTCAATGTGGAAATTATTAAAGGAGTGTTGTCCACTGCAAGAAAGAGTAAAATCGAAAGAAGAAAACCTCTTTTAGGAGTTTCATTTGTGAAGATAAAATAGTTATGATATTTTATCACTTTAGACTTTTTTATGTAATGACAATTTTGAATTCAGTCTTGAATAAATAAAGGAATCAAGGTTGGAGGGAAGCAAATGATTGGCTCTTTTTATTTTATAAAACACAATTGTCCATTATTGCCTAAATCCTTACTATGAGAAACAAGAAGTCAGGTATTTGGGGGAGGAAAGTAAAATGTAATAAAATAAACATGAAGTTTTGGGCTGTTGGGCCTAGAGAAAATCTGGCTTTGCCTCTAGTGTAGAAATTTTTGAGCAGATAACAGTGTCTTTTTTATCTCAGTTTTCTTGCCTTTGTCATGATATAATGCCACCTACTTCACTGAATTGTTGTCCTAATTTATTAAGATGATAAATAGGTGTCCTGGCAATTTGTAGATATTCAATAAGCATTTGCCTTTTTTTTTTTCCATTTCAAAATCAGAAGCATGTGCATTGGATTGTGTGCTAAATTTGATACCAGAAAACTTTGTAGAACACTGCCATTTTCTTTGTGTGTGTGTGTGGGGGGGGGGGGGGGTTTGTCGTAGGGTGCATGAACTCTCCAGAGAGAGACAGAGAGGGGATAGTGAGAGATTTCCACCCCAGGGGGCTATCTATGCCACAGTCCCTTCTGTTCCATTCTCCTCTTGGGATTTTGTGCACACACACACATGCACCCAGTGAGTTTTTCAAGCAACTGGGTTAGGGACTCAAGTCACAGTTGACCATGTGGGAATCCAGCGCCTTAACCACCACACCACCTGCTGGCCTGAGACATTACTGTTTTCTAAACGGTTTTCTCTACCTAAAAAGTGAGTAATACAAATGTTTGATTAATCCATCATATGACAATTCAAGATAGTCAAATGACAATGAATTTAACAATTTTTCAAAATCTATAAAAGATACAAGCACTGTAAATGATTCCCTTAAAATAAAAAAAATCAGATATACAAATCTACATAAAGAATATCATTTTTTTAAGTACAAAATATTTATGTACCAATAATTAACATTAAGAAATTAAAAAATTACAGACCTCCCTGCTTATCCACATTGCAAGACCCACAGGTGATGCCTCAAACCTCACATAATAAACAAACCAATTATCATCAACTGGGGCACATTTCTGTTCATATCTTTCATTCACATATGTAATGCTTTTCCATAGAAATTGAGTACTTATACACTTTTTCTGGAACTATTGCAATCTGAGGTGCGACAACACTAGCTCAGGCTCCTTTTATCTTTCTTCATAATTTCACAGATTGAAGCTTCTTTCTCTTTATTTTATTTTATAATTTCTTATTAACACTTATTTCTATTACATTTTATTTTCATAGGGCACTATATAGCTTTTCAAAGCAGGCATGCAGTGTGTGATAATCAAATAACAAATATCACAATATTCATATTCAATAAGGATTACATTATGTAGTACACCTTTGATTTCTTTTGATTTTTATATGTATTATATATATGTGTGTGTGTGTTTGTGTGTGTATGATACAAATAAATATATATATACACACACATATACTTTTTTTAATGCCAGAAGTTGTGCACACGTGCATGAGAGACAAGAGAGAGGGAGAGAGAGAGCTCCCAAATGGGCCTTCATCATGCTACAATCCTTCTTTCTTCAACTCTCCATCCCATATGGAGGCCAGAGATACATCCATGCACAACTGGATGCTGCCTTCAGGGAAGAATTTCACACCCCAGTCATTAGGATCCAGCTTTCTCTGCATAGCACTTAATCATTGCATTGCAAGTCCAGCCTTATGATGTATATTTTAATATAAAAAATTCTAAATTTTAGTCTAGTGCAAGTCTTAATTTCTTTTCTGTCCCTTAATTGTCATTTATTTTGCTTAATCTTCCTGGTCTATTGTTTTTTCTCAATATTAAAATTAGTTTGCCAATTTCACAAACAGAATAAATCTGGGATTTTGATTTGAACTTAATTGGATCAATAATCTATGAGGAAAATAGAAATTTTATACTTTTAAGTTTTTTATGGAGATTTTTTTTCTATAGGGCATGTACACTCGCAGGAGAGACAGACACAGAGAGACAGAAAGCAAGAAATCCTCCCCCCCACCCAGGGGAATAGCCACACCTCAATCCTTTCTCTTCCATTCTTCTCTCAGGATTTTGGACATGCATGCTCACATGCCTGGCACATTTTAAGCCACTGGATACGGTACTTGAACTCAATTGACTACATGGTAGTCCAGTACCGTAACCATGACAACATCTGCAGGTCCCCCACAATTTTAAATAGTCTAATCTATAAACAAAGCACATCGTAGCACTTATTAGGTTGGATCATACAAAGCAACAAAATATTTTGTTGGTCAAACCTGGTCAAGAATCAGAATTTTAGAAGGTTCAAATTAAATTTTTTAAAATTTAACTCTATTATGTTTTGAGGATCTTAGGGTGGAGTAATTGCACAAATTAAGTTGAGGTTATTTATTTATATATTTATTTATTTAATTTATTACCAGAGGGCCTCTCGCTTGAGAAAGAATGGAAACCTGGGGTGTGGAGCAAGAAAGCACTTCAATCATAGAGTGTGGTAACTGCAATCCCTTCTCCTCTATTTCTTCCTCCTTTCAGGATTTTGAGCAAACACACACATGCGCCCGGTGTGTTTCATAAGCCACTCAGTCCAGGACTCAAATTACTCGAACCACGGACTGGCCCAAATTGGAGTAATTTTAAGGCACTTTTTGCTTTGGTACTATTACAGGTGCCATCATTTCTTAATTTTACTTTTTAAAGATTTCCTCATTGTCCATGTTTTATTAATTTTCTTCCAGTAACCTGCAATTCTGCCTACCTGTTTCAGTGGTTAGCTATGTAAGTTCTTGCATTGACTAAAAACAGTGTCATTTGTGAATAATAATAGATTTAATTTTTCTTTTCTCCTCCTGATGCATTTTTTCCCCCAAATCTTATTACAATGGCTGGGTTAGTCAGTAAAATATTGATTAAAATTGATAAAAATTAAACTTTGTTTCCTTGTTTTGGATCTCAAGCAGAAATTCTTTAAAATTTCATTATTAATGATCATGTTTGCTTTATGTTATGACCAGTTTTTTTATCAAAAAGTTCTCATTTACTGCAATAATTATCATCAGATTAGTGAGCATTAATTTTTTAAGTACATTATTGCATCTGTGAAGATAATATTTTTAAATACACAATATATGTTAATATTGTGAATTACATACATTGATTTTCATATTAAATTCCCTTTTATTCCTTAAATAATCCCAGTGTGGTAAGCATATTTTATATATATATATTTTTGTCACTAGATTACATTTCTAATATTTCATTTAGGATTTTTGTATCAAAGTTTACGAGAGAGGTTGATCTGAAATTTTTCCTTCTTGAAATGCTATTGCTACGGTTAGCATCAAGACTGTATTGATCACATACAAACTATGTAGTTAGATTTACTCTAGGAATTAAGTATTTGTGTTTGACTTATTATCATTCAATAAAAATTATACTGCTTTTGAGTAATCCATAATAACTTAATTTGTTCTTTCTCACTGTCTGCTTTATTATTTCCATGAGTTTCAATTTTGTGTATATTTTAACCCTCAAAGAAAATACAATTATTGTTTTACTCACTCATTATTCAATCAATATTCATTTTTAACTTCTTTTTCTATTATTTATTGCTAAATGTCTGTTTTCTAGTGTCACTTGTTCTGCTTCCAGTCTTTTACTGCACAATACTCATTGAAAAATTCTTAGTGTTTGTTCTCACCTTTTTGATAACATGCGTGTTAGATCTGTTTGCTGACTCCTGCATTTCTCTAACTTTAATTTTATTTATTTTATTTCTCTGTACTTCAGTTTGCATATTTTCTCCTAGAAACATCTTTTCATGCACTAATGTTATCTTTTTCAGAGTCTACTCCTCGGCTATTAAAACTATGACATTAATCTTTTGAATTGATATGTTGTATTTTTCAGGTCTAGAATACCCACTTTCTGTGTACACATTTAATTCACTGTAGAAAATCATATTTCTAGCTATTTTGAACTTGAAGAAAAACTTCTGGAAAATACATATCATAGTCACTTAAAATCTTTGTCACCTAATTAATCCCTGAACAACTGTGGCTCGGTGTATTTTACCACTCTTGATGTTCACTCATATAGTCTTGTTTTGACCAACCTAATAATTTTTACTTAATGATATACAGACAGTATATATAAATATGTAGAAGCCTCAAAGTAGGTTATCTTCCTCTAAAGAAAGTTTTTTTTTTTTTGGTTTTTTTTTTTTTTTTTTTTTTTTTTTTTTAGAGAGAGAGAGATTAATGCTATAGGTGTGTGCACTTGTGGGAGAGACAGAGAGAGACAGAAAGCGAGAAGTCAGCCTTCAGAGGGATGACCACACTGCAATCTCTTCTCTTCCAGTATCTCCTAGCGATTTCGGGCATGCATAAACATGTGCCCGGAGTGAGTTTCAAGTCGCTGGGTCCAAGAAAATTTATACTTTCTTCTATTAGGCAGAAATAGTGTTGACTATTAGGCAAAAATACACAAAATTTTTTGCATTCAAGTCTGGGTCGAAGCTCTGGATAGGCTAAGCAATAACAAGTTCATCCTTCTCTTTCCATGTGTTCACACAGTGAGTCTACAGTTTTTTTTTTACAAGTTTCCTGCTCTTCAGGATCATATCAACATTTGGCTGTGTACTAGGCTTTGCACCACATTGCTGGTCTTCTGCTAGAAAATCTGACCCAACCTGAATTCTCAGTCAGTCCCTTCCCTACTTTAACACTTTCTGATAAGAGGGGCTGGCCTGTGGGCCAAATCTACCATCCTTTATCTCCCCACATGATTTTGGTGGTTTGATACTGAAGAATTATTTTAAATATTGTAATATGTAAAAAAATCAAAGTAAGAATATTTTAGGGTAACATAACATTTTAAATAAACAAGTTTAAGTAGCTATAGATATAAGTTTATTAGAACCCACACAATCATTTAGTTAAGTGCTAAGTCTTCTTTCCCAGCATACCAGCAGAACTGAGTAGTTGAGACAGCTCTTAAATGGTCTCTTTCCTTTGCACTGCTGCTTATGTATAGCAGTGAAGATCTTATGACATAACAGCATTGTGCATGCCACAAACATCACCTCTCTGCATAGCAATACATTTTCACAGATGGAATATGTAATATCTGTTTATAGATCTTCATTAGTAGATGAGTATTTACAATACATTTTTAAGACATGGACACAGGGACCAGCAGTTAGCATAATGGCTATGTTGCTGGACTCCCATGTAGTCAACCGCAGCTTGAGTCCCAGACCCAGTGGCTTAAACTCATGCCGGGTGCTTGTGCGTGCATGCCCAAGATCCCAAGAGGAGAATGGAGGAGAAGGGATTGCGGTGTGGCCATCCCCCCTGGAGGGTGATTTCTTGCTTTCTGTCTCTGTCTCTCTCTGTCTTCCTGGCGAGCGCACACACCCTATACCAAAAGCCTGTCCTGCCCAAAAAGAAAAGAAAAAGACATGGACACAGACTATGAACCCCAAATGAGAGATATGTTATATCTTTAAAAAATTCTATTCTAATCTTCAGTATATTTGTATTCTAAAAATATTCTATTATAACTGCTATGATTTTTGCTTATTTGTGTTCTGTAAATTTTCTGAATTTATTTGTTCTAGTGTTTCTTGCTCTCTCTCTTTTTTTAAAATTTTTTTGGTGAAATCCATAGGGTTTTCTGTGTGTAAGATTATGTTGCCTGCAACAAGGACATTTTGATGTCCTATTTTAGAATTTGGATGCCCTTTATTTTTTTCTCCTGCCTAATTGCTCAGACTAGGATTTACAGGACTATATTGAATAAAAGTGGTGAAACTTCACATCTTTATTTTGTTTCATATTTTAGATAAAAAGCTTTTAGTTATTCTTAGTTTGGTATGATATTAAGTGTAGGCTTGTCATATAAGATCTCTACTGTGTTGAAGTAATTCCTTCTGTACCTGCTATGTTAAGAATTTTTATTATAAAGGGATGTCGGATTTTATTATTTATTTATTTATTTTTTGTACATGCTGAACCATGCTTGTATCCCTGGGATTAATCCTACTTGATCATGGAGTATTTTTTTTTTTTTTTTTTTTTGGAGAGGTTTTTGCCATAGGGCGCGTGCGCTCGCCAGACAGACAGACAGAGACAGAGAGGAAGAAAGCGAGAAATCACCCCCCGGGGGGATGGCCACGCTGCAATCTCTTCTCCATTCTCCTCTCGGGATCTAGGGCACGCACGCACACGCGCCCGGCGTGAGTTTTAAGACACCGGGTTCAGGATGCGAACCGCGGTTGACTACATGGGAGTCCAGCGACATAGCCATTACACTACCTGCTGGTCCCTGTAGTTTACCTCTTATAAGCACCTAAAATATATCTTCCTATTTTTTGGTTTTTATTTTGGCCTGTATTCCTACATCAAAACATAAGATACTGGGACCAGCAGTTAGCGTAATGGCTATGTTGCTGGACTCCCATGTAGTCCAGTTCAAAGCCCAGATCCGGTGGCTTAAACTCCAGCCGGACGTGTGTGCGTGCATGCCCAAGATCCCGAGAGGAGAATAGAGGAGTAGGGAGTGCACGTGTGACATGGTCATGCCCCGGGGGGTGAGTTCTTGCTTTCTGTCTCTCTGTCTCTCTCTGTCTTTCTGGCGAGCTCACTTGCCCTATAGCAAAAACCTCTCAAATAAATAAATAAATAAATAAATAAGATACTCATTAAAGACTGGAATTCTGTCCATTTTTTTTTTTTAAATGACCACTTCTTCTATTTGGTACATCCTAGATTTTTTTAAATACTTTATTAATAGTTAATTTATAGTCACTTCTATTATGCATTAATTTTTATAAATAACTTGATTTATCTATAGTATACTCCTATGATTTATTCCAACACTTCTAAAAAAGGGTATCATTCTATTTCACTTACTATGGTTTTCAAATTCTTGCTTAAATATAATAGAACAAGTCTTCCAAGTTATTATCTTTTATTTATTTTTTTAAGAGAGATTTTTGCTGTAGCATGAGTGTGCTTGCCAGAGACAGAAAGAGACAGAGAGACAGAAAGTGAGAAACCATCCCCAATTGGGGATGGCCATGCTGCAATTCCTTCTCCTTCATTCTCCTCTTGGGATTTTGGGCACACATGCATATGTGCCCAGCGTGAGTTTTAAGCCACCAGGTCCCAGGACTCTAATGATGGTTGACTATGTGGAAATCCAACAATGTAACAATTCTGCCTTCTGCTGGTCCCCAAAGTTATTATCAGACTTTCATAGCTAAGTTCAAATATCCATCAAGGTTAATTTTACAGTCAATTATAACCAATTTTTTAAAGACATATCTATTTCTTTTAGAACCTTAAGTGTGAATGTTTTGTATTTAGGATTTAATTTGGAGATAACTTAAATTTTTTGTATCATTGTATCTTCTCTTTAAGCAATATGGCAGGTGTGCCCAAGATCCCAAGAGGAGAATGGAGTAGAAGGAATTGCGACATGGCCATGTCCCCGGGAGTTGATTTCTTGCTTTCTGTCTCTCTGTCTCTCTGGTAGTACATATGACATATAGCAAAAATCTCTCTATATATAAAAAAAAATGATGATAGGACAAGAATGCATCTGACCAAGTAATAACAGTAGCTACCATTAGCGTCGTTTGTTTTGTTTTGTTTCTGTATTTGTGTGTGTGTGTGTGTGTGTGTGTGTGTGTGTGATGATTTTGACTTACCACCTTTATTAATCTTCTCAAAGTCCTATAAGAATATCATTTCTGTCTTATAGATGAAACAACATGGACTCGCAATAGTAATATAATTTCCCCAATACTATAGAGCTTGTATATGAGTTATTATTTAAACATTGATTAGTCTGGTTACAAAATTTGTCATCTGAATTTCTATACAGTTTCAAGGATTAAGAGAATTGAATGACTACTCAATGTTACAAAAAAGAAAATGTTATTTTTTCCCAAATTATTTTACTGAGTTCAACTAATTGTATGTTCATACTAATTGTGTATTAGGTTATTCTATTGAGAAACTAGAAAATTAGAAGGAATAATAATCTTCTAGTAAAATTTCTACACCCAGCAGCTTAGGACAAGCTGTAATACAACATCCAATTACATAAAAATGTCTATTGAGGATGCATTCACTCACTCCTAAAGTAGAATATTTTAGTTTAAAATTATTTTTCTTATGTTTCCAAAATGTATTACTAAGCAACACTCACTTCTTAAAACTCTGTGTTCCAATTAAAATATCACAGACAGAATTATACCTACTTTTCTGTGACTGACTTTTGACAACTAAAAGCAGGTTTCATTCTATTCTCTTTACTATACATTACTCTTTCTTTTTACATTAGCTGTGACTTTTGCGATGTACTGTTCTCATCTGACATGCCTTGGCATACAGTCCTCATCCATACCCCTCCTATAATAAACTACACAGACACCAATTAATACTCCAGATGCATTATGGCTAAGCTTAAGCTTATAATTATGTTATTAGGGTCAGAATTTGTGTGTGTGTGTATAAGATAAAATGAAGTACAAAACATGGAATGACTACATAAGTACACTGCTAGTATTTATTAAAAAAATAATAGTGCGGGGACCAGCAGTTAGTGTAATGGCTTTGTCGCTGGACTCCCATGTAGTCGACTGCCGTTCTAGTCCCAGATCCAGTGGCCTGAAACTCATGCCGGGCGCATCTGCCTGCGTGCCCAAGATCCTGAGAGGAGAATGGAGGAGAAGGGATTGTGGCGTGGCCAACACCCCTGGGGGAGGATTTCTCGCTTTCTGTCTCTCTGTCTCTCTCTGTCTGGCGAGCACACACGCCCTATGGCAAAAACCTCTCCAGAAAAAAATCATAATAATAATAGTAGTGCTCCAGGTACAGAAAGTCCCTAACCCTAACTGCATCCTTGAAATAGGAGTATATGATATAATCAGAATCTGATTTGCCTCTTAGCTTTAACCTCTACAAAGGCAAATTGAGTGTGAATTCTTGACACCACTTCTAAGACACATGACCGATAACAGAAAATCTTTTGGGACATTATTTTTTCCTTCTCTATGTTCCACTTAAAACCTAAATAAGGCATGTTTTTTCCTGTTGGTGCATCATTTTGTTGTACAAAAGAAGAGCTAAAAGGGATTATTCTTAAACCAGTTTCATTTCCCTAACTATTATTGGTCTAGCTTTCTTTAATCAGCATAGGCATTATGGAGCTGGTTTGTTTCACCTAGAAATTCTTAACAGTGAGACACCATCCAGTATCTAATATATTTAATACTAATTATGTTACAAATGCACAAATTGTCTTTCAGGTTGGTTTCTTATTCTTTCCACTTTGCCAATAAAATTCACCTCTTTTATTCACATTATTTCATTAGCACCTTTGGATTCTTTAAAAATCTTTTTCATATATCTTTTCATAAACAAGGGTCTATCATTTTCATTTTGAATGACAGACATAAGAGCTAGGTGTAAAGCACTCAGATTTTGGAGTTGAGCTGTGTAGGTCTGAATCTGAGGGGTCTACCAGTGAACAGGTTTAACTTTGCAAATATTATTGAATATATAACCTCAATGAACCTCAGTATCCTCATCCATAAATGGGAAAACTTGCATCTACTAGAACAGATGCTTAACAATTATATATAATATTTTATATACAGTATTATCATAATATCTAACATATAAAAAAGTTGATAACTTATAGACATGAAGTTTTATAATTTGGTTATTTCTTATTAATTGATTTTAGAGAAGGCAGAAGTGTGGCTTTTTAAAGCATGAGGCATTTTTAGAAAGAACAATTTATTTAACTTTATTATTATCATTATTTATAATTTGCTATAGGGCACATGTACTCAAGAGAGAGAGAGACTGAGAAAGCAAGCCACTGGGTCTGGGGCTCAAATTGCAATCAGTCATGTGGGAGTCCAGCGCCTTAACCACCACGTCACCTGTTGGCCCAAACATGACCTTTTCTTTTTTTTTTTTTTTTTTTTAAAGACGGGTTTTTGCTATAGGACACATGTGTTCCTACATTTTCCTCTTGAGATCTTAGCCACACACCCAAGTGTGCCCAGCGTGAGTTTCAAGCTGCTGGGTCTGGCACTTGAACTACAGTCGACTATGTGGGAGTCCAGTAACATAACCTTTATGCCATCTGCTGGTCCTAAGAATGAGGTATTTTAAATTCTGAATTTATGATAGTTGCTAGCTATTTGATTAACAGGACCTAATAAAGTCTCACATTAAAAACCTATGTAATTTCGGGACCAGCAATTGGCGTAATGGCTTATGTTGCTGGACTCTCATGTAGTCAACCATGGTTTGAGTCCTGGACCTAGTGGCTTAGACTCTTGCTGGGTGTGTGTGCATGTGTGCCCAAGATGCTTAGAGGAGAATGGAGGAGAAGGGATTGCAGTGTGGTCATCTTCCCTGGGAGGTGATTTCTCGCTTTCTGTCTCTCTGTTTCTAGCTGTCTTTCTGGAGAGCACACACGCCCTATAGCAAAAACCTCTCTAAAAAACAAAAACAAGAACAAAAACAAAAACAAACAAACAAAATATGCTATTTTAAGTAATAGCATAAATCAATAAAGAACAAATCATATTAGCCAGTACGACAGTGGATTGTGCGTACTTTATAAGAAAATGTTTTAATCTTGTTACATTTCGAGGTTTATTAAATGTTTTGCAAAAAATATTTCTAAGTGCCTTGATGTTATAAAACAATGCATCTAGAGATCTCTAGAATTACCCTCAAATATAATCATATTTTCTGTTTATTCAATCTTATTGTAATGATGTATTCAGTATGATTTTTCTGACAAAGGCTAAATCTTTCAATTTAATTCTTTAAGAATGAGTTTCTTCCTTCAAATTTGTTCTTTCTCTCTGGGAAGTTTGACTAAAAACTTCTTTGCAATGATAAAGTCTAGAATTACTTTTATTTTTGTTGAATAATGATTGAGTACAATACTATGTAGAATTCTACTCTATTTTGCCAAATTACTAATAAACTTGAGTTAACAAAATCTTCCTCCAATTAGCCTTAGTCAGAGAGCAGCAAACCTTTATTTTTGCAAAAGGTGAGATGGTAAAACATTGCAATTTTGTGGGCCATAAGACGTTGAAAATATGTCTTCTTTCTTTTGTGCCCTTTTAGATCAAAATAACTAATACTCCTTTGTTTTTTCTTGGGAACATCAACATTTATAATCACAAGGACTTACTTATCAACAGAAAATCAATTATTCAAAAATCCTTAACAGAGTCTTTGAGATTATTAAATTTCCCTGTGATTCTATTTTTATCCAATATCTAGATGACTTTGTGTTGCTTCTATAGATGAGAGACATCTAAGGTTGATGTCATCTATTTACTTAAACTTTTTTTGTCAAAAGTAAGTAAGTTTACCAAAGAAAAGTAACCATTTCATCAAAGTAAAGTGTGCTACGGGCCAGCCGGTGGCATGGGGGTTAATGAAGCTGGATTCCATATTGCTGACTGTGTGGTCTGAGTGCAGAACCTGGCAGCTTTAGAAACATGCCTGGTGTGTGTGTGTGTGTGTGTGTGTGTGTGCACTCCAAAAACCCTGACAGGAACATGAATAAGGGATTGTGCTCTGGCTATCCCTCTGGGGGGGGGGGGGGAATGCTTTCTCACTTTGCTTCTTTTTCTCCCCATCTCTCTGTCTCTATCTCTGTAGTTCTCTCACAAGTGTACACACTCTATAGCAAATTAAAAAAAAAAAGGGTGTTACCTGGGACATGATTTATCTGGAGGACTTGGATCCTGTATTCCTGGTACACTACCCACCAGGAAACGTTTCCAGGACTGTAATTAAGAACAATTCAGAAGATTTTAGAGTCTCCTTGGCAACTGTAGGCAATAGGTTGAAACTTTTCCAAAATCATCACCCGGTTCTATGACTTAATCTAAGTTGTCTATAACCTAATAATTTCTTAGGAAACCTAAACATTAACACAGCCATCCAATTTAAAATTAGCTCATCACCAGCCTCCACTCTGCCATTACTAATGACCATATCCCTTTCTACCACTGTATGCATGATTGGTCTGGAGACACCCTTAAATTCTCACTTAATTAGTTGGGACTATCACATACCAACAGCATAGCACAACCTCTCTTTGATGCAATGGCAGATTACCCACCCTACCCAGAGAAAATGTGGGCACTGATGAACTATTGTGGTAGAGGTCTCTATTATTTTGGTTTATGATCTCCTTTAAATAAGGTAGTCTTCAATCTGTAAACTTGTTTTTGCTAACTTTTGAGTGAAATTTTCTTTATATGTAGTTTTAGCTCATATCAGATCCTATTACTTCCTTCTTTATGCATTTTTATTCATTATTGTAATACTTTACTTCTTGCTATTCTTTCCCATTACCTATAAAGAAGGAGAATTAGTGACTTAATAGCGTCTACTCACAAACTATCTATCTCAGAAATTTATGAGAAACTTCTATAGAAAATCTGAGTTTTGATTAATAGCTGATATATCAAGATCAAAATAGGAAACTCTCAGAAAGGATAAATGGTATTCAGCTCACTGCTCAACTATTACTCTTTGATGAGAACAAAATCTGGCTAAATGATGGAACTGTACTCACTAGAAATTTTGTCAGTTAGGCACATATAAAGCCTAATATGAGGTCATTGGACAAGTCATGACATATTTTTCTATGTTTTTAAATGCAAACAATGCATCATGACTTTCTCAAGGGCCCAATACATAAAGGGATTTCAAAAAGTTCATGTAAATGTGGAATAAAAATTTATTTTGTTACAAAAAACCTTTGCAATGCATAATATATCTTTTTCATGAACCTTTTGAAGATCCTAAATACCCCTTTAGCAGCTGTGTTTTGGGGTAGTCCATTCTTTTGGAATGCTTCAGAAAAAGAAGGAGTTCTTTACTTTAACAGGAACTTCCAACTAAGGATGATCAGTAGTGAAAGGAATGTTTAATTCTTAATAAATGGACATTTTAAAAAGTAAGAACACAGGTAAAAGAGATAAGGTAAAATCTAAAATACATTCTCTGGCTGTAAATTATACTATACAGTCAGACTTTGCTTCATTAAGATCCTATTTCTCATGAGACTTCAAGTTTTATTGAAGCTTTACTGGAAAATGTCAATGAGGCCATCATATAATTCTAGCCATGAAACTTAAAATGAATTCTGGGAGAAATCTAGGTACTAATTTGATAAGAATAGTCTCTTCTATTCTCAGGACGACAACTTAGTATTATCAGAACTCATTTGAAATGTTGCAATAATGTGAAAAATTAGTCAACTAAAGGAAGGGGAAATTAACCAATATGATTTGTTGTGAGAAACTTACTAAATTTGGTTAAAAAATTTCTAGTATATATCACATCTGTCACAACATAATTCTAGTAAAACTCCAAAGATCAATATAGGCAAAATTTCAAACCTTGGACACTTCTGAACACTTTCAAATGTACATCAAACTTTTTAACCCTATAGTAGGTTTTGGAAATGAACTAGTCATCATCTGTTTTTGGATGGATTTAATACGTGTGTGGCATGAAAATAACATAACTTCATTTTATGATGTCTTACAAACATATAGGTGAGGAAATACTTCCCAAGAGACATTTGTTTTAATTTATGAAATAAGTTTTGTAAATTATATTTTATATTATAATCATACATTTTAATAAAACAAAATAGAGCTCAGTGTTTAAAACATTTAATAATTTTAAAGGACATGTGACCCATTCTTATGGTGTTTTGTGCATAAAAAGGAAAATCTCAACTGGCCAACCATGCATGAGAAACCAAGTCGAGCAGCTTGAAAATATAACAGGCAGGTGAGTGTGTGTGTCCTAAATCCTAGGGTGAAGAAATGGAGGAAAATTGATTATAGTATGACCACACCCCCCTGGAGAATGCCTTCTCTGTCTTTCTGGTAAGCACACGGGCTCTAATGATAAAATAAACAAAGGAAAACTAAGAGCTTTTAGCAGTCATGACATATTTTTATCACTAAAAACAGAACATAATTAGGGTGGAAAAAATGTTGTTCTCTATTAATCAGAAAACAATCTATATACTTACAAGGATTCTTCAAAGTTTGTTTTAAAAATGTCCTTAATTGTTTCCTTCACTTTAAAGAAATGAAAAAATTTAATTACACATAATAAACTATAGGTGTGATTTATCTTAGAAAGATTACATAGCTACTCATTAAGAGTGGGCTAGATGAGTATTCACCAACACAGTCATCAATGGATACAATTTCACGTTAAAAGTTAAAATAAAATTTTCATTTTATGTATTGTTTGTTTATAATTGATCTCTTTAATCTATTTTGTTTATTTATTTTGCTTTAATGGCTTATTATAGGTTGGAGAAAAGAATGTCTCTTGTTACATGTTGAAAAGTAGTTTTTTCTTTCTTGTTTTTCCAGGGTTTGGTTGCATTATTAGGAACATTTCTTTCTTTCTTTTCTTTTCTTTTTCTTTTTTTCTTCTATAGAGCATGTGCGCTCACCAGAGATACAGAGAGAGGGAAAGTGAGAAATCATCTCCCAGTGAGATTGGCCATCCCACAATCCCTTCTCCTCCACTCTCTTCTTAAGAATTTGCGCATAAGGACACACATGCTCAGTATGATTTTCAGGCCCCCAGGTCTGAGACTCTAACTGCAATCAGCCATGTGAGAGTACAACACCTTAATCACAACATTACCTGCTGGCCCTAAGAAATTCCATAACTATTCAAGGTTGCCAGCTTTATTGGCTCAGGAAAATGTGGTTGACATTAAAAGTCAGTTCTTATTATTTTTTTAAGTTTATTTCATAAGAATGAGAGAAGAGAGACTTGAGAGAGAAAGACAAGCACCCTCAATGGAGTCTTAGACTAAGACCCCCAACCCCAGCCTTCTAAATGCACAGGATCATGGTTATGCATGCCCAATGTTCATGGCTTGATGGAGGAACTGAACTGCAATCTTCTCTATGGATCAAGCTTCACTTGAGCAGCATTATATTGGTACACTATGCATCAGTCCTTCTGTGACATTTTTTTCTTTCAAGTCTCTTTCTGATAAGACTAGTGTGGGGATGCTAGAAAGTGGGTGGGAAGGCCCAGCTCACTGCATCATAATTGATTCCACTGATGCTTTTGTCTGTGGTAGAAATTGCCACATTATCAAGAGTCTACTTTTCACTCTTGTTTCTACCAAAGCAGCTTTAAAATTATTTTAAAAATTATTTGACTTGAATAAAATAATTTTTAGAAGGCAGTAAGTAGTTTATTTAAAATACACACACACACACACACACACACACACACACACACCTGACTGACTTATTTCTGACTTATTTAACGGATAGAGCAATACTCAAAATTCAAAATTCCATACCTTAATTGAGTAATTATGCAATTTTTTACTTACATTTAAATAAGCAATTTTATTTGGGAAGTCATAAGCAGAAAACTCAAAACAAATTCATTAGATTACATTAACTGAGTTCACATGGACTGGCTTATCTGAACAGAATTAATTTTGTTAGCATAAAAGTCTGCATAAAAATACTATTTTATCTTTTAAGGTAGAATTTTTAGTTTAATGATAATTTTAGAGCCTCTTTTTATAGTTATATACATGTGGTTGACAATGATACATCTCTGACACTATGGAGTCAATGCCTTCTTATACCATTAGATAAATATCAGACCTCTACACAGTATAATGATTCTTTAAAAATGTCTTAGAATGACATTATTTTTTTTTTCTTTTCTTTTTTTTTTTTTTTTTTTTTTTGAGAGGTTTTTGCTATAGGGCGCGTGCGCTCGCCAGACAGACAGAGAGAGACAGAGAGATAGAAAGCAGGAAATCACCCCCCAGGGGGGATGGCCACGCCGCAATCCCTTCTCCTCCATTCTCCTCTCGGGATCTTGGGCACGCACGCACACGCGCCCGGCGTGAGTTTAAGCCGCCGGGTCCGGGACTCGAACCGCGGTCGACTACGTGGGAGTCCAGCGACATAGCCATTACGCTAACTGCTGGTCCCAGAATGACATTATTTTTGAAGAGATGATAACAGTCAGTGCAAGCCACAGGTTCTTTTCTCAGCTAAGATAGAACAGATTATGGCAAATTTTAGAAATGTGGATTGAAAATAACAGAGTGACCAACAACTTTAGTTGCTAAGATCTGACAAAGGAAGGGAGTCTTCACGTGATCTACCTTTCCCTTCCAGGCTTTTGCTGATTTTTGACATCAGGCAAGAAGCCAAAAATCAAGAGAAATGGCTATGGCTAAACACAGAAATTCTAGCAGTGTTTTTGATTAACTCACTGGGCTGGTAAGAATAAATATAGGAAGTTCAATTCCCATGGCTATCAGAAGAGAAGGGAACAACACAGAAGTGATTCCTACAGTTTATGATTTCCTCCCCAAGCATATTAAAAAAAATGACTAGACTGGATAAAGCAAGAAACTAAAAAAGCTAAACAAAACCTTCTTAAAAACACAGTAGCATTTAAGATAACTTATGGTAAAGAGAAAGTTCTCTTATTAATTACAAAATATTTTCATCTGTGATTCTGAGACAGCTATTTCCTAACACAAGGCATGAAACAATGGGAGATAGAGCCTTAACAAAATGCAAAGCAATGCTGGGTCAGTTCAGACAGTTTTAGATGAAAATAATCTACTCTTTCTATCTCTGAGTAGATAGCCTGACAGCTCAGTAAGAAGATGAAAAATACGAATGACAACACTTGGCTCTTTAGAAATTTTCACTTATTGTCAGGATCATGCAGACAACACAGGTTGATAAAGGGGCTGCCTCCCATGCCAAATGCAAGGACTAGGCTGGGAAGAAACTGTGAACAAGGCTGGCAATTTATGAGTCCCAACTCTCCACTGTGTTGCTGTACTGGTCTGCACTCAATTTCTCTGCCATGAGCTTTACTGACAGTACCCCAAGTCAAAAAAATCAAATTGAAAGAAATGATACTACATAATAAATAGGAAAAGCAGAGAAATAAACAATGGAAATAGAACCATGATGAGCTTATTATTGGACATGGGAAGAAAAAAAACTCAGAACTCTAATTGAATAGTATGCTGAAGCAAATAGCCTTATGATGGAGAATTTCATCAGGCGCCTGAATCTGTAGAAAAGAATGAGTAAACTTCTGAAACCATAAAATATTGAAAACTTAACAACAGATTAGACACTGCAGAGAAGAGGCATAGTAAACTGGGAAGTAGTTTATTAGGAATAGAAAGACAAAATAATGGAAAGCTAAAAGGTGGAACTCAGAAGAAAAATATGAACCAAGATGAAAAGTTCTGTCATGTGAAATTAAACTCAACAAAATGTAAATGGTGGTGCAGGCCTAGAAAGAGAGTGATATTTGGTAATTAAACTAGATTTAACATAAAATATTTTCTGTAAGCTAAAAGAAAGTCATTAAAAATCACCTGTGTACATTATAATATGTTTATTGAAAATAAAAACTGATATAATCTTAAATAGCAGTTGGAGGAGAAAACACACATTACATTAAAGGAGCAAGAGTAGGGTCAGCCTGTGGCATACATCTCACCTGGCCATCCATGTAGTTCAAGTCCCAGATCTGGTGGCTGAAAAACATACAGGGTGCGTGTGTATGCAAGTTAAAAATTCTGAAAGGTAGGAGAAATGGAGGAGAAGGGATTGGGGCATGACCATTCCCTATGGAGGGGAGTGCTTTCTCACTTTCCATTTGTCTCTGTCTGGTAACTGCACATGCCTTCTGGCAAAATTAGAAAGAAAGAAAGAGAAAATGAAAGAAAGAGAAGCAACAATAACACTAACAATGGGATGATGAATTTCAAGTTCTGAAGAGTAATAACTGCCCACCTAACATTCTGTACCCATCAAAAATATAACTCAACAAATTGAGGAAAAAGGAAAACATTTCCAGACAAGCAGGGACTGAGGGAATTTATTACCACAGTCCAGTAGCTATGAGAAATATAGCCAAAACAAATTGAATTGACTTATATGTACTTTGTTTTTCCTGTAGGTAGGTTAAACTTCAAGAAAGAAACAAGTTTAGTTAAAATATAAAAGAAACCTCTGGGACCAGCAGGTGGTGTTATTGGTTAAGTGCTGGACACTCCCACATGGCCAAACATGGTTCGAATACCAGACCTGGTGGCTTGCTTTCTCACTTTCCTCTCTCTCTGTGTGTGCCTCTCTCTTGTCAAATTAAAATAAATTAATAAATAAATAAAATTAAAAATAAATAATTCTAAATAAAAGAAACCTCTGTGATCAGTCTCATCAGTGAGTGTTAAAAAATCAGCCACACTATAGAATTTTGTGCTTCACTTGATATTGATTCAAGTAACACTCAAAGAACATAAAGTATATTTCTAATACTTGAAGATAACCCACCCCCCCATAGAGAGTAGTCCAGTCATCAGACAAGTAAATATGGGTGGAACTGAAGTCATTATGTAATTATAATACAAAAGAGAATGATTTTTGCAAATGTTTGGCTATGAAAGTTAACTTCCATGAGGTTATACTGGGTCTAGAATTATTATCTTATTGTATCTTGAAGGTATGTGATATAGGAGATCTTAGATAGTTCTCTGGCCTTCTGTGATAGTCACCATTTAAAGTATTACCTAATGAATTATGAGCCTTATTTTGATTCATTACAAAAACTTGCTATCTCCCAAATAAAATGGGGACAAGCCCAACAAATAACAATTTTGATTGTATGCTTTAACTAGTTTAAATATAAATTATAATGAAACATTGGACTCAAATCAAGTGTGACTAAAGATCTAAAAATCAATGTTAAGAAACGGGTCCTAGGGCCAGCAGTGTGGTGGTTAAGGCACTGTCCTCCCACTTGGCTGACCGTGATTCAATTCCTGGACCTGGCAGCTTACTTTTTCTGTCTCTCTCTGTCTCTTTTTGGTGAGCTCATGAGCACTATAGCAAATTAAAAAAAAAAAATAATGATAATGATAAATAAAAACAATCATTTACCAAATTAAAAAAACCTTACCTAAAAACAAAAAGAACTGGGTGTTGGTAAGTAAAATAGTTAAAAGGAATCTTAGACCCATACAATAAGGAAGAAGACATCTTGAGAGATAAAGTACAAAAGAATGTAGAACAAAAAATGAAGCAGCAGCTCTTACATGGCCTCACATTTGGTACAGATGTCTTGGGTAGAAGCTTTCTCTTTCAGAAGACTGTTTTCAAGATTCCTAAAAATGTTTATCTTGTTGTTCCTGGTCAAGATGACCTTATAGACATTTGATCTAGATTTGTGTCTTTTATTTTTTTAAGAAAGAGTTTCTTTTTTTAAAAAAAAATAGGGCATGTACACTCTCCAGAGAGACAGAAAGTGAGAAATCATCCCCCCCCCCCCCAGGTGGGGATGGCCACGCTGCACTCAATTTTCCTCTATTCTTTCAGGAATTTGGGCATGCACACACACGTGGCTGGGCAGAGTTTTAAGCTGCCAGGTCCAGCACTCGAACCATGATCAACTATATGAGACTCTAGTAACGTAATATTACATCATCTGCTGGTTCCGAGATTTGTGTCTTTTTAATTGAGGGACATGGATAAAAACCGTAACAGGAGTTTCACTCTTGTGCTAATGTTTGCTGTATTCAAAGATGCTAATTTCATTAGAAATTAAGCGTTGTATTTTTCTGATTTTACTTTCTGAAAGAAGATCTCCAGGTTATAAGTCACACAAAGATTACTTTGAAGGCTACTAAGGAAAAGAATAGGTCAATTACATAGGTTCCTTTTAGTATTTGGTTATCTTATTTCTAAATAGTTAGAAGAAAAAAGTCAGAGATGATATTATTCAACTTATGGGTGGGCTATACCTAACTAAAAGTAGAGTAGACATATTCTCTAAAACTCTCTAAGAGTTTTCTTAATTTTGAGTTTCAGAATTTACTTTTTTCTTTCCAAATTTCCTAAAGGTTGGAAGTAATAAAAATTTTCTTAAAATGAAACAGAAATACCAAAGGCTTTGTAAAACTCTTTAACAATAACCCCAGTTAACTGGATACCTCTATTACTAAGGATAGATATTTTTCAGCATGAGATAACAAAATCAAATGATTATTTTTACTACTGCTGGAGCCATAGTTCTCTATCAAGGAAAACTGTGTTATAGATTCATTCATTCTTTTCTATCTGTCAGACAAATCCTGAAGTATTTTTTGATGTTACCTGGTGAAGACTGGACTCCTGTGTTCAAAGTTGCAGTTTTTTTAGGTGAGGACTTAAAGTCCATGCTCCCTGGACCTGAAGCATGATCACCTCCATTTTGAATATGACTCCATTGCTATTTACTGTTCCGTGTAACCTGACCTGTATGTGTCTACTAAAATTCCTCACTGAATGCTTGTCACCAGTAGATGAACATTGCCATCCATCCCTGCCTTCCTAACCGACTATTTATCACCAGTAGATGCACCATTTATCAACAATGGATACAGCCAATTATAACTATCCAGCCAATTACAAATGTCTTTCCTGATAACTCGCTTTTTTGGCTTTTGTTAACTGCTTTTGCATAACTCAAGGCCTGTACTTGCTTAGATGTCTAGTTTTTTTTTTTTTTTTGATTTGTAGTTTTGTGTTTTCTTTTTTTTTTTTTTTTTTTTTTTTTTTTTTTTTTTTCCTTTTTGGTTTTTGCCTTTATAAACCTTCTTCTCCTCTGCTTCAGGGCTGCATGGTTTTGGAGTGATATGAGTCCTTTTGCAGTCACTGGCTTAATAAATGGCTCCTTATTTTGGCTAAAATTGGATGTCCTCTTATTCTCACGCTGATATGAATATAACAGACTGTCTTACACAAGATGCTGATAGAGCTAGAAAAAATAAGGTGCAGAGACAGGTTATGAAAGCAAGAGACATTCACTTCTATACCATTTTTACAAAAACTTAAGGGTTCAAAAGCTCCCCTTAGTTCACTACCATGGACCATTTACTAGAACTAGAATTCCATCATTTTATTCAAATGGATTAAACATAGCCTCATTTATTTCTTCACAGTAAGTTGGAACCCATTAGCTCAGTCAAAATCAATTTTTTACATCCAGTTGTTTTAAATATAGCCCGAAGAAGCTGATGTTTAGCAAGTTAGAACCTATTGGCTTTGCCTATCCTGCAAAGATGTACCAATCATCTTTTAAAGATAAGATAAACCCTTGAGTTACAAAAAACCCTCAAGTTTTACCACCCTTTGGAGTTCTCTGGCCCAGAGATTCCTTATCATGAGTGAGATCATGACAGATATAGGCACGTGCTGACTACCCATTGTCTCTGAAAGGTCTCGTTCTTTTTTTTTTTTTTTTTTTGGAGAGGTTTTTGCCATAGGGCACGTGCGCTCGCGAGACAGACAGAGACAGACAGAGAGACAGAAAGCGAGAAATCCCCCCCCCCCCCACGATGGCCACACCGCAATCCCTTCTCCTCCATTCTCCTCTCGGGATCTTGGGCACACACGCACACACGCCCAGCGTGAGTTTAAGCCACCCGGTCCGGGACTTGAACTGCGGTCAACTACATGGGAGTCCAGCTACATAGCCATTACAATAACTGCTGGTCCCTGAAAGGTCTCATTCTTTAAGGGATTTCCCAGGATACAAACCTGCCTACGCTACCCAAATGAAGATCATTGTGTTCTACTGGCACCTTGTGGTCATGTGTTTTCCCTGGATCCATCCCTACATCAAAACACAAATAGCGAGCCTTTCATTGCAAAAAAGCCCCAAAAAACTATTTGAAGATTTGAATTCCATTTGTAGTGACGGGTGGGTATCGTTTGATGAGGACTGAAGTTTAGTCAATAGCAGGATTCTAAAAGAGAATGACTTTATTTCATATGCTATGAGTTTCATCCTAGATCTTCTGAACAAATGATGGCACGGAAATACTATTGATTACCAACAACACCCAAGAGTGCCAGAGCACTAGAAGTACACAGGAATAAATAAAGAAGAGCCAGTTTAATTATTAAAGGTAAAATAGCACTCCCCTGTAAGATTTTTGCCATTATATCCATTAGCTTCTCCAGTAAAATATATCTAGAAACTGACTTCGGGTTTTAGTGAAGAGAATGACTCTGTCACGCTAACTCTCACAGGGAACCATTATAGCCATGGAAACAAAGAAAGAAAACCATTTACCAATAACAAAACAGAAAAGATAACTACATTATGAGAAATGATAGGTAGGTAATTTAACCCTTGCAACAGAGCATCACTGGGCGAAGTCGACATTCAAAAGAATTTTTACCTATGTCATGCTCCGTCCTACAAAGGGAGATTAAATCTTACAGAAGGTTCTAGTCATTCAGTCATTCGAGATGGACAAGTCAATCAAAAAAATAAAATAAAAAGAATGTCAGAGCATAAGAAAATTGAGGAAAAATATAGGAAAAGAAAGCAGGGAGAGAGAGAGAGAGAGTGCAAAATATGATTGCAAATACCCTCCAAATTCCAAATACTGAACATCAAAATTAACTCAAGCTTAAGGACAACTATAGAAAAAAAATGTCATATTATATACGAGGAATAAAAAGCAATAAGACAAATAGCTAATGGCAAAACCAATGGAAATGAGAATATAGGGAAACACAATCATTAAACAGACAAGATTGGAACCAGATGTTGGTGCAGCACTAAATGGGAGGTTATGGGAGGCAATCCCTCTCATGGGAAGTTTCCCAGTTCAGGTGTGGAGACATCCCTGAATACGTTGGCTGTGTGTGTGCCTGCGATCTGTGGCTAGCTGCAGGCTAGGGGTGATCACAGTATCGGGACCCTATTGGAGTGCCTGTCCCTCTCTCTCACTCATGAAAGAAATTGATAATTTAACAAATATATTGCCAGAGGGCATATGTGCTTGTTAGAGAATTTTCTTAAATTCTTTAAAAGTCAATTGATTGCTACAAGTGAAAATAATAATAGAATTTGGGGTTTATGTCATTAGAGAAATTGTATTTCACAAAGGCTGATTGGATGTTATTGGAATAACATTGTTCGCATATACGTGCACATATTCACATTGCCATTATATATGATTAGTGTAATACTAATTCAAAGTAAACAGTGAAAAGTTAGAGAGGGATTTTTCATTCCTAGAGCAAACACTAAATATATATGAAGTGGCAGGGCCAAAAATCCAAAAGAACAGAAATCAAGGCACAATTAAAATATATACTTTTAACTCAAAACAATAAGAAAAAAAGAACAAATGAATGGAAAACAAAAGACAGAAAAAAAAAAAAAACAAGTTGATAGCTATACAACTGTATTTATAAATAGTTTCAGTAAATGAAGATAGATTGAACATTGAATTAATCTTGCCTGACACAATATTGCAACCAATTATGTTTGAATTGAATTCAATTTAAATTGTATAACTGAATAAAAACTTAAGATTGAACTATATGCTGTCTAAAAGAGATACAAAAAGTTTGTTAAAATATATACCATGCAAATTATAGCCATAAGAACTCTGCAGGCTGAAAAATGGCAATGCCAAGAAGAATGGCATTCCATATGTCTAAGAGTCATTATCATATTAACAGTTTAAAAATATATAAAGAAAAAATGGAAACAAATGAAGGGAAAATTAGTCCTAAAATTTTAAGAAAAAGTTTCTTTCCTTGTTTCTTTCCTTCCTTCCTTCCTTCCTTCCTTCCTTCCTTCCTTCCTTCCTTCCTTCCTTCTTCTCTCTCTCTCTCTCTCTCTCTCTCTCTCTCTCTCTCTCTCTCTCTCTCTCTCTTTCTTCTCCTTTTTCTCTCTTTCTTTCAGGATTTTGCCACAGGGTGTATGTGCTTACTGGAGAAAGAGAGAGAGAGTGCATGAAATCACCCCTCAGAGGGGCTAGTCATGCCACAGTTCCTTCTCTTTTATTTTTCTTCTGGGGTTTTGAGCATGCATGCATATGTGCCCAGCATGATTTTCAAGTCTCCAGACCATATGGAGATTCAGCACCTTAACTGCCATGCCACCTGCTGGTCCGTCTTCTTTCATTATTTTAAAAACATTGATCAGAATAAAAAAGCTACTCCTTGTCTTACTTTGAATATATGTGTCTCCCTCCCAAAATTCATAGATTGGGACCTAATCCTTAAACTAATGGTATTAAGAAGTGAGTCTTCTGAAAGGAGATTATCTCATAAGAGCACAGCCCTGGTAAGTGAGATTAATACCTTTATAAAAGAGGTCTCCCAATGTTTCCTTGACCCTTTTTCCATGTGAGGTTGTAGCAAGAAGGTACTATCTATGAGAATCAGGTCTTCACAGACATTGATTCTGCTCGCAGTTGATCTTGAACTTCTCGGCCTCCAAATCTGTGAGCAATACATTTCTGTTATTTATAAATAACCTTACCAAACACATATTGATATCACAACACAAAAGGAGTAACATTTACCTCTCAAATCCTGCTAATGTTTTCTATCTCGTTTATCATAAAAGCTGAGCCCTTTACTGTGTCCCCCAAACCCTATACGACACTCCTTGTTATAACTCCTCTTACTTTTTGTTTCCCTCAAAATATTCCATATACCTGTCTGTTTTGTTGTAAGACAAACATCTCTATCACACTTGTGTGTCAAGGACTTGGCATTTTCCATTTCCTCTTTGTGGAACGACTTTCCTCCATATACAATATGTGCACGTTGTAAATTTGGCTCCCTCAGCTCCTTGTTTAAATATCATGTTTGCAGTGAGCTTCCTCTGACTATCACATTTAAGTCAATCTCTTCCCTCAACTCTCTCCATTCTCCTTTCCCCCTGAATTTTACTTAATGATACATATCATCATCAGACAATCTCCCTACATACTGCATATAGAAGTTGTTTGTTTGCAGACCCTTCTATGTAATTGTCATGGGGTAGGGGTCATAAATTGTATTTTCAACCATATTCTCATGTTTTAAACAGTACTTTTCCATGTCATTCAATGACAAAAGTGTAGATTTAATTACACAATATTTCTCTAATCCAATAGGTTCCTAACATCTATATACTCCATGATTACATAAAACATAGATGAAAGGAATTTGTGAAATGAAATGCAAAGAATGAAAGGTTTGGAAGGAAAAAAACTGAGATAATGGCCTCATACTCAAGAATGAGCAGCACTGGGCCAGCAGGTGGCAAAGTGTTTAAGGTACTGGACTCCCACATGGTCGGCCATGGTTGGAGTCATACACCTGGAAGTTTGAAACTCACACAGGGCATATGTATGTACATGCCCAAAATTGCAAGAGGAAAATGGGGAAGAGACTGTGGCATGGGCATTCCCCCAGGGGGGGTGATTTCTTGCTTTATGTCTCTCTGTCTCACTCTGTCTCTTCAGTGAGCTCATGTGCCCGATAGCAAAAATCTCTTTAAAAAAATAAGTGAGCAGGAAAACATACAGGTATATATCTACTTCATTGCAGTGGCTATCCCAGAAAGTAGGCTTATTGTAGCTTTCAATTTGTCTGATGTAGAATTGATTTTTTTAAAGTGAATTAGTTGCCAATGTTTAAACATTAGCATATTTCTCATAAGAGTCTAAATACCAGTTCCTCTTGGCAAATTGAAACATCTAGCAAGCAGGATCCATATTTCCATTTGGGAGTAATTTCCACTGCTTAGATTGCATTGTTCTCAAGCCTGCTTTTCCTCTTTTAACATATTCTCCTGGTCCTGTGGACATTTCATTTTGGGACTTTGAATTCATCACAATTTTAGTACATTTTATGCATCTGTACATATTATGATTAGTTCTGGGAATTATGGCATAATAATAAAGAAAATAATCTAGTATTACTGCAATAAATTTAAGTAACACCATAATTTAAAACCTCTGCCCACATATTTTACTAAACAAATATTTATATACTTCTACCTAATTCTAATTTTCATGTGGAAAATCATGATACATTTTTGTATAGGAAAACATAGACAAATATGTCATGACTTTCCTGATGACCTAATAGTTCTATCTCTAAATGAAGTGCTTCTACTCAAAAAAATCACCTAGAGAAATAATGCATCAGTCATTTACAATTTATTACAAATTATCTTAAATATATTAAGTTTTTATCAGCTGGTGAAGATGGGCATCATTCATTATGTTTTGATTGAAAAATGAGAAAACTATTGATTTATTTGTTTTTGGTTTGAGATACAATGAAGGAGGTTAAGGTAAGTTAATGGCATGGGGCTGGTTTTAATAGTCAAAAGGATGTACATTTCTATATAGCATTTTAGGAGAGCTAAAATGGGATACTAAAGGTGCCAGAAGGTGGCATGGGATTTAAAGTACTGGATTCCACCATGGCAGACAATGGTTCGAGTCCTGGACCTTGTGACTTAAAAATCAAACCACGCGTGAGTGTCTGCATGCCCAAAATCCCAGAAGGAGAATGGAGGAGAAAGGATTTGGGTGTTACCATCCCCCCAGGGGATGATTTCTCACTTTCCCTCTCTCTGCCTTTCTCCACCAAGTGCTCTTTCCCTATGGCAAAAAGCTAAGAGAAAAGGGGAAGGGGATGGCTATTCGAAGGTATCAGAAAGAGTGAGGGAAAGATGAGGAGACAGTTATGTTAAATTTCACCTAACTGTATAGATTTGCAGCTTGTTCTTGGTGTATACAGCTAATGCCATTCTATGAATTAATCTTGCCTGACACAAGGTTGCCTTCCTATTTCAAGTGCTATAGGCAGATTTCTAAAAACAAGTCCTGTATTTTTGTGACTATGTAACTTTTTGTATCAATCTTGCCCAATGCTTAATTGTTAGTAATATCAAAAATATGCACAGTCTTTCTGGCTCTTGGTTCTAAAATAACTCCTGTATGCATTTTTCTTTTTAGAAAATAAATATGAGAATAAAGAGAAGCCAAATCATTACCATCTTTCTCTCTGCTTTAATGATATCATACACAATTTTTGGCAGTTGTTTTATTTTCTTTATTGCCCACACACCCTCCTACATGGCCAAATTTGTTTCTTGATGGCATGTTGGTGACTGAACACGTAGGTCCTTACTAAAATAAATGTGCTAATGGGACATGTGAATGCAACTTTCTTCCAGTAATTTAATATTTTTCCTTTAATGTCTGCATAATATTTTGATTTCCTAAACAGAGTAGCTGGCATTGATAATCATCACTGATTTTGCAGGAATGTGTCCCCATTCTCAATACCATAATCATCTGTCACGTAAGATGATGTTTGCCCCCTTGCATGAAATAGATTCAATATGACATTCGTATTCAGGCCATTGCAGCTTCAAGTCTGAAATACTCTCTTATTCAGATTCTTCTCTCTGTGCCTTTATTTTTCCAAGAGGAAATCACCTACCTTAGGGCATAGCAAGCTTTTCTTCCAGAGCAGGCAGTTTTTCAGCTGCAGGTGGTAGACATAAACATCGTGATGGCATAATACACTTCACCTGAGTAAAGAATAATAGTTTCAGCTTTTAAAACCATTTTTGTTTTCAACAACCCAACCTTGTCATTGTATTACTAAAAATATGACTTCATATCCTAAAGTTATGGTGACATGATTTTGGAGAAGATCATTACATTTTTAGATAGGATCCTGTCTTTTTTTTTTTTTTTTTTTTTCTGTGCCAAATATTTAGTGTAACATGTGATTGGCTGCTCTGGGATTGCTCTAAATTAACAGGGGAGGAAATGTCTTATGGGTTATTCTAAGAAAATGTATTTGTGTATGATCCCAGAAGTGCTAATTCCTTTAGCCAATTGTGAATTATCATTTTATTGCTGCTGTTGTCTACTATGTATACGTATTTTGGGGGTTTGTATTTGATGATAGAAATTTGAATCTGAACAGAAAATAATTCAGGCTGGAAATACTAGGAACATGTTCTCACACTGTAGAGACCTGCTACGGAGCTTCAGAATATTTGTGTCTGAAGTGTAGATGTTCTGGCAAAGCGTAAACGTGGTTTATGTTTCATAAGGCCTTGTCGCCTTTCCTATCTCAGAAAATTCTCTTTCGTGCTTTTAGTTGATAATTGTGCAAAAGCATATTTTGGTTGGGAGTACATATTTCTGATTTAATTGTAAAACTATCTTTATTGAAAGTAGAGGGACTCACAAAGCAAGTAGCACCTCTTAACTCATCGAAAAGCCTTGATTAAGATGAAAATAGAAAACAAAAGTCTGAAGTATAAAACTTACATTTTCATTAACTCATTTCGTTAATCCACTCATTTGCTGATTATGCAGCACATATTTAGTGATAAGAAAGAGACTCTAAAACAGACTGGGTTTGAATCTTCTATATCCCACTTACTAGCCATTTAAATTTGAACATGTTAAATTATTTATAATGGGGTGGGTCTTATAAAATACGAGTCTTTCACAAGAACTTTCAAATGTGTTATGAGATATTATTCATAATATATATGTGCAAAGAATCACTACAAGGTATGTATTTATTACCTAGTAATAAATATATTTATATATAATAGCTAATTGTATATCCAGGTACTGTGGACACAAAAACTGGAAATAATAAAATATTTGATGTCAAATAGACCTGCTAGAGATGAAAATTATGGAGTTAGGTGGTAAAAGTAAAATCAGTCTTAATACGTGGATATGTATAGATGACATAAATAATATACACACACATACATAGAGACATCAACGGATACAGATTATTTTTATATTTATAAACATGAGTATATGTCTCATGAAGGAAGTTGGGGAATAATAAATTCACTTTATTGTGAAGGTCTGGGAAGGTATCAGATGAACCTCAAACATTTGGAAGTTATTAGGTGAACATGAGGGGAAGGACATTGCAGTGGAAATGCGATACATAAAACCTCATGAGGTAGCAGGGTAAAATCAACAGCAACTACTGGTTAGATTTGACTGGAAAGAAAGTATACTAAGATGGGGTAGAAATTAAATCAGAAGAAGGTCAGGCAGAACGTAATGGCTGCTATAGGCTCTACAAAGATGATTGATTGTGTCCTTGAATGATTTTAAGCAGAGCAGTAATATGACTTAAATTTCATCCTAGGGAATGGCAATGTATTATAAATGGGTGAAGGTGTGAGAAGATAAGAGGGAAATACCACCACTTTGAAGGATTTTGCAATGGCCCAGGTGACATTGTTGCTGATCTGTATGACACACTGCAGTGAGAAGACATCACAAATACACGTATGTTTTAGAAACAGAAGCAAAGCTGACCCAAATAGGATGTAGCGAGTTGGAAGTCAATTGAGTTAGGAATGGCACCCAGATTTGTGTCCTCATTCTCCCCAGAAAGCATATTTATAAGTTAAAGCATATCTTCTTTTTTTAGGTTGACTCTCAGTTGCCTGATCTATCAGACATTTAGAAGATTCACACTGAAATACACACACCCACATATACTTGCACACACATACCGTGATCTTAGGAGGATCTATCACAGAACCATTCTGGGATTAAGCCTCTCCAAATGGCAACTGCAACCAGGGATGGGGATGGGATTATCCAGAGCAGGCCTGGAGTGGCCAGAAAAGTGGTGTAGTAGCAGAAAGGAGGTCAGGAGAGTCATAAAAAGGTGGCACTGCTACAAATTCTGACGTGTCCCTTCTGCTGAGAGGTTACACAAGTGGTGACATTGCATTACTAAGAGAACCCAGGTTATAGGGTACAGAGTAGAAATATTCTGCTGTTTTCAAAGAATATTGATGACACATATATATGACATATTAGCTGTTTTAAACATTATGTATGATCTCATTTCTGTTTAATTATTTTTTTATATATGAACATAGGCAGGGATACATGAATTTCATATATAAATTTAAAAAATTGTAATTCTTAATGGGTATTCAAAATTGCTTCATTTCGCTTTTCTGAAGTATTCAATATTTTTATTTTTCACATGTATTTGTGTAGAATTTAAGTCATTAGCTGTTGAGGAAGCAACAAGTGGGAGTTATTGCTAAATCTAGAAGTTAAGAAATTTCATGACTGACATCATTATGCTTATGTGCTAAAGATAGCGAGCCAGTAAACTAAATATATGAAAAGGAAGGATAATCATAAAGAAAGCAAACTCTGGAGAAGAGAGAGGACAGGACATAGGATAGGGTTGACAGCACAGAAAGAACAGAGTGGGATATGAAGACATTTGTTCCTTCTAAGGAGTAGGCAGGGATTCAAGACAGACGTGAACTGAAGTGGCTAATGCTTAGGAAGATGTAGTCTTTTCACCACTGTGAACACTGATCTAAAAGAGTCACCTAAAATAAATGGTAAAAGAAAATACTAGTGCACGAATTCTCACTTACATACTAGGTGCCAGTAAAATTTATTTTAAATCTGTTTGGTTCATTTTTGTAAAAGCCAGGTATGTAAAGTTAATATGTGACTCTGGATGGGTATACGACTATAGAAATAGTAGATATTATTATTTAAAATAAAAAAAAAAAAACTCCTATTGTTTGTGAGCCCAAGACAAACTGAACACACAGAAATAGGGGGCTGGTTGGGACCAGCAGTTAGCGTAATGGCTATGTCGCTGGACTCCCACGTAGTCGACCGTGGTTCGAGTCCCGGACCCGGTGGCTTAAACTCACGCCGGGCGCGTGTGCGTGCGTGCCCAAGATCCCGAGAGGAGAATGGAGGAGAAGGGATTGCGGCGTGGCCATCCCCTCTGGGGGGTGATTTCTCGCTTTCTATCTCTCTATCTCTCTCTGTCTGTCTGGCGAGCGCACGCGCCCTATAGCAAAAACCTCTCCAAAAAAAAAGAAAGAAAGAAAAGAAATAGGGGGCTGGTTTTAGTCACTAGCCTTTGACTTTCTAATCTATTGAAAATAATCATTCAATTCACTGATTATATTCTAATAAATTTCAGAAAGGATTCATGTATACTGTATACCAAGTTCCATGTAATAGAAATAGGCCTACTCCAGATTCCTTCATTTAGCTCCTTGTAGACGTAATCCCCTAATTGAAAAAAAATATGCAACTTTCTATTTCCTTCAATTGTTTGACTTTTGACAGCTTTCTGAATAAGAATTCATGAATATAAATATGATCATCGTTTCACTATTACACATGGATTCTTTCCATAGTAACATTGTTCTGTGCTGGCTCTTAGCTAAATAAGAGTTTAAACAATAAGAATGAGAAACCAACACAAATTACAATAGAATTCATTTTGAACAAAATGAAGCAGAATGTACAATATAAAACAAATATCTAAAAGTGGTATTTTTGGAAATGCATGAGATTTTCACATTATTTTTATTACTTTTTATAACATTAGGATAAATTGTTCCCTACTTTTATGCTTTGAAGCAAAGCCTGTGGGTCATAGTATCTTATATAGAATATGATGTAAGCTTATAGGGACCAGACATTGAAAGGAAGTACTTTGCCAACCCACTTGTGGAATAACCTTCTAGAAAGGAAGAATTGGCTAAGCATTTCTTCAATTTTCTATCATATCAAGAAACTGTTACACTTTCATATTTCCTATCCAGTTCAAAAACGCAGTGTACAGTAATTCTTATGCATTCTTATCTGGGAGAATAGGAATGAGACACCATTCATTAATAGGGTTAGATTATTTTTAAACAAGCTGAAATTTCTGCTTGGAAATTAGGAAAACAGCGCTTTGAAAATAACACTTTTAATAGCTTACAAAATACGACAGACAATGTTTATATATTTCTATTTCACTAATGAATTTTTAATTAGGTATTATTTCAGTACTTTGCCTGAAAATAGCACTTTTTCCTGAAACATATTCTCAGAGATGAGCTAGTCACAAATTTCCAAGTAGTTTATAGTAATAATCTGGCCACTTTTTCTCCCCTATATCAGGATCAAACTGAAAAAAAACTATAAAATAATTTTATTTTATAGATTTTTTTAAATGAAATTGCATGCTATTAACAATATTGTGCTTCCTTTTATGTTTTCTAATAATGAAAAGAAACCCTGCAGTGGAAAATAATATCTTTGATCCAATTTGTAGACAATTCTGTAAGCTGTAAATTGAACACTTAGGTAATAATAATTGACACAACAAGAGCCTTATTTTCTATTTATAAATGCTATTATTGTCAATGTATCTTCATTTGGTAAGGTACTTAGAAAAAATCATTTTTTTTATTAAAGACTTTGTCAAAAGTTCATAAGCTGCAAAAACATGAGATTTAGGTAGTTTTATTCATTTTAATTACCATAATAATAACTAGTATTAGTAATACCTCTATTACTACTATTACTATTTGTGTTTGTGTATATTTTAGCTGTTTCCAAGTGTTTAAAGTACATTGTGACACAAATGACTAATCCAAAGTTTCTTTTATTTATTGAATTTAATTAAAATATATGAAAAGAAAGAGGGAAGAAAGAACATAGGAGGTTATGGGGGACTACTCACTTCAAAGACATCAAGGCTATGTGGTTATATGTTATAGTTATAACTTATTTTCACTGCTAAAAGTTTGCTAGATAGGCAAATTATTTAATAATATAACATGTTTTTGATATTACATGAAATAATGAAATGAAAAATAAATGTATTTGTGGTTGTTCCCAAAACAACCACAAATATTTGTCCTGACAAATCCAGTAACATAAGTATATAATCTCAAAGGAATATCCCCAATTTTAGGATACATTCAGATGTCAAATGCAATGTATTATACCTAGTGATTTAAATGAATATTTACTGTGTTCTAAGTACTGAGCTAAGTAAACATGCCATTGATTTTCTAATTTAATTTTTTAAAGAATTATTTTATTCAACTTTTTTTTCCCCCAGTTTTGATCAGAGACGACAGAGAAAGAGAGAGAGGGGAAGTGAGAAAGCAAGCCACCAGGTCCAGGCCATGTGGGATTCTAGCACCTTTAACCATCATGCCACCTGACGTCCCCTTCTAATTTAATTTTTATTGCACCAGTAAGAGATAGGTAATGTTCTCATTTACAACATGCAGATAAAGAGGAATTCCGAATATCACAAGCCCAGAAAGTGCTGAATCTAGTTTCAACCTGACCACCTGTCTTCAGAGCTGAGGATAAAGAGCCTGCATTCTTACCCACTGTGTTACCTTGTTAATTAATGACCCTTTTCACTCACATAGCAAACATTGTGTTTAGTTAAGTGAGAATACAGTTTATTTTCTATTTGTTCCCTTAGATTGTATTTATAAATTGCATTTTTGTTTTTGATAGTCTTTTAGCAAATATTTCTTTTTAGATATCATATGTATATACTGCATCTTCAGTTTCATTCATCACATTTTAAAAGAATTATTTTTCAGAGATAGCAGGAAAATTTAAAGTGTGGGGGGGCAATACCTAATTATATATGAATGTATATATGCTATATAGTATCTATTGCTATACAGATGTACATATAATTTAATATGCATATATGTCTGCATACTTTTTTGTCTGTTGTGTCGTTCTTGAACTATGCCAAAATTTCAAATTCTCTTAAGCTTTCCTGGAGGCAGGTTAGGATCAGCATCTAACATTTATCTGTAACAAGGCATAAAACTATAAAATTCAGGATTTATATTCTTGGTTTCTTTTTTTTTTTCTTTCTTTTTTTTTTTTTTTTTTTTTTTGGAGAGGTTTTTCGCTATAGGGCGCGTGCGCTCGCCAGACAGAGAGAGACATAGAGACAGAAAGCGAGAAATCATCCCCCAGAGGGGATGGTCACACGGCAATCCCTTCTCCTCCATTCTCCTCTTGGGATCTTGGGCACGCACGCACACGCGCCCAGCGTGAGTTGTAAGCCACCGGGTCCGAGACGCGAACCGCAGTCGACTACGTGGGAGTCCAGCGACATAGCCATTACGCTAACTGCTGGTTCCCTTCTTGGTTTATTTTTGAAAATATAATTGTTTCCTCATTGTACCATAAAAACCATAACATTTAACTGTGTGCTACAGACAAAACTGCAGAAAATTTAGGCAAATATTTATTTGTATAAATAGGCATTTTATTGTGCCAGCATTTTTCAAATTAAAATTTTGCTAAGTTAAAAGTTTAAAAAGTTTTAAAAGGCGTGGTGAATAGGTGCTGGATCCCATGACTTCATGGTTTGAGTTTCAGACCAGGTGGCTTGAAAAACAGGTCTGGTGTGTGTGAGAGCATGTAGGAAATCTCTACAAGTAATGGAGGAGAAGGAATTGTGGCATGGTCATCTCACCTTGAGGGTGATTTCTTACTTTCTCTGTCTATCTCTATCTGTCTGTTTCTGGCTAGCACACATGCTCTATTGCAAAAATCTCAAAAAAAGTGAATAAATAAAGTTTAAAAAGTCCATAGAAAAGACAGTTTATTTCAAGAGCTTGTTAAACTAAACTCACTTAAAGCATGGGGCATTAAGGTTGGTATGAGAAAATCAATACGCTGTCTATGTTTTAAGATCGGGACATTGAGGAGTAGTCCAGGTAGAGAGTGTCAGCAGTGGGTTAATAGGGAAAGCAATCCAAGTGAGCAAGGGAGGAGAACCCTGTAATGGAGGGAGGAGTGACAAACGGAGTTCAGTATTGGGAAAATCTGCTGAAGTATCAGGCTAAGTACAAAGTAATTAGGACCATACAGTACATTTTGCTGAACAGCATGTCTTTTTCTTGGTGAGTCATTTAACAGGACAGTGATCTCTAGCCAGGAGGCATCTTCAAGTCAGTACGTGACCCGTGGTTAGACAGAGCCTGGTGAAGAAGCAGCACATTGTAGACATTTACAGGCACTTGCTGCTGGAAGGCTGTAACAGTAACTAGCTTTTGTCACTTACTACCAGATAGGTAGTAAAGTAGCCCTATTTGGAATTTATTTTGTTTTTAATTTGCCGTGTCCTCATCAGAGAGAGACATAAGAGGGAGAGAAAGTGAAAACACTTCTTCCTATGAGAGATGGCCACACCTTTGTCCCTTCTTCCTCTTTTTAAGATTTTGGTCATGCATGTGTGTGCCCAGTGGGTTTCTCAAGCTATTGGGTTTGGGACTTGAACCGTGTAGTTGACTTTATGGGATACAGCCACCATAACCACTATACCACCAGCTGGCTCTGGGATTGCTTGCAATTCATCGTTAAAAAAAAAATAAAATCGTGGGAACCAGCAGTTAGCGTAATGGCTATGTCGCTGGACTCCCACGTAGTCGACCGCGGTTCGCGTCCCGGACCTGGTGGCTTAAAACTCACGCTGGGCGTGTGTGCGTGCGTGCCCAAGATCCCGAGAGGAGAATGGAGGAGAAGGGATTGCAGCGTGGCCATCCCCTCTGGGAGATGATTTCTCGCTTTCTCTCTCTATGTCTCTCTCTGTCTGTCTGGCAAGCGCACGCGCCCTATAGCAAAAACCTCTCCAAAAAATAAATAAATAAAAATAAAATAAAATAAAATCGTGGTTTATTTTAATTCAATCTAAAGGAAGATATCGCATTCAAGTGTTGCCTACATGGGTTAAAACTGAATTTACATATTGGTGTAACTTCATTACTTCTATGTCTAAATCAATACATTTAAAAATGTTCTAAAATTTTTACATCCAAAACCTTTCATTTTAGACAAACAAGAAAACAATGACTACAACAATGATATTCCTTGAGTTTTTTTTTTTTTTTTAGATTAATAAAAAAGGAACCAAGTTAGTCTTATTTTTATTTGTGGTGATCTCCTAGTAGAAAACAATCTAATAAACTAATAAACAGTAGTTAATTCTTGTTATGTATTTTTTGTGAGCATGTATTTTTATATCTACTAATTATTTTCCTTGTATTGTGGGTATATTTTCAAAACGACAAAAAATACTTCTTAACTCCACAAATCCCTAACTAGAATAAATGTACAGTAAAGCAGAAAATGGCTTTATTGCCCTGCAGTTTAATTTCAATTCTAAAATAGAAGAATGTGGGTTTCCAAACTGTGACGTCACTTGCTCTGAACTCCAATGGCAGGCTTTCTGAATAGCTATAATGATAACCTGCGAATGTCCCTTTCCAAATAAGTTAACTGCTTTAGTTAAGATGTACATCATATTCTGAATTGATTATTCTATTCAATGACTATTGCTATTTAGAGAACAAAATTAGCCTTTCTTTTCTAGTGGAAAGAAGCAAACCATAAAAATCAACAAAGTTGTTCATTTAACTTTCTGACACAGTTTGTGATCCCGAATATAATAAATTCTATTCATTTTGTGATCTCCTGGACTTATTTTTTTTTTTCCTTTCAGAATGTTCCCTTTTATGTATGGCTCTTTCTCCTCTACGAAAGAAGTGAGTCTGTGACCCAGATATGGGCTTTTAGAGAATGGGAATGATGCTTGTATAGGTAGGACTTGTCTTTTCAGTGGGAATTCAATCTCTAAGGAATGATTTATACTTGTCTCTGGTGATGGAATTTTGATGCATGTGGAGAAAGTTTTCATGCTAATAAACAAAGATAGGAATACAGATGGAGACAGAGAATAAAACAAAGACACCTTTTGACAGTTTTAAAGCTCTTGATCCAGAATGCCTGAATCCAATTCTGCTCTTTGGATCACCATGTTCATTTATAATTTACCAAATATTTATGAGCAACTATTGTGTGGTTGGCATATCCAAAGCATCGGGGATAGAGCAATGAACAAAAAGTCCTAAGGGGCTCAATTTCTGGTTGGAGACTATAAACACCACTCTGTAGGGTTACAACAGAGCTATCTCAGGAAAAAGAACCAACTAGGGAAAGTACATGGGGAGTGTTAGCGCGGTTGGAAAAGGAGTTTGCATGGGGTCATTAGAGCAGACCTAATTGAAAGGCATACTATTTGAGAAATGACTGAAGAGTTTTAATACATCCACGCAGCTGAAAAATAAACAAACGACTCGATGTATCTGCTGCAGAGTGAGGCAGGTGGCAAGGATTTTATTTACTGCTGTCATTCCTTATCAGGATGTAAACTTCAGGAGGGCAAGTGAAGTGATTTTATTTCTTTAGTTCACTCCTATATTCCCAATCACCATATAGCTGATACTAGCACTTTATATTTTCATTAAATTAAAAAAAGAATCACTATTATGATGTAAAAATCAATTACTATATGGCCCTCTCTCGCTCTCTCAAACACACACACACACACACACACACACACACACACACACTGTTTTATCTGACTTCAAAGAAAGATAAAGCCAAATAGAACTAATTAGGAAACTGGAAAAGACTTCTAGCTGTATCTGAAAACGACTTAATCTCTTGTACCTTATTGTTATATGCACCCTTGAATTATTTTATTTTCTACTTCAATATTAGTAGAAACACAATATTAGTTGGATCTCTGTGACTTGCTATCAAATGAGTTCTGAATAATGTACTGGTATACTCTGGTATACTTTGTCTTAAAAAAAAAAATCCCTTCCTTTCATTTGGGCATCAACAGTTTACAAGGTATTTCAGAGGTTCAATTAATGCTAACATGTATAACTTTCACACTGCAATGTTTTAGAGAAAAACTTATTACAGACTATAACTAGGGATAGAGCTCATTTGTCTCAGCTGATAGAAATACCATTTCAATAAACTCTCAAGCCAAATGAAAATACACTTTTTGACTTCAGAAACTGTCATACAACATTTTTCTTAAAAGACACATTTATAAATTGTTATCGTTCCTTTTCTTTTTAGACGTCATGGGTGTCACATGAGTACAAGACTCCGATGACAGAAGTTCTTCTGCTATTTATTTATAATTTATAACTAAAATTGTTTTCAATGGAGCCATTATAAGTTTTAAAATGTTTGGTAAGGAATTAGGAGGAGAAACTTAGCAAGAAAAAATACTTCTTTCAGTTAGACTAAGTGCTTCAAGTCAGACTCTATCAGATATATACAGTAGGTTCTGTTTTAAAGTGGTGGAACAAATATGAATTCGTAGAACAAATTAGTCACTGTGTGTTTTTATTTTTGCAATACATTCAAATTACATGATAATTGAAAAAGGTTCATCTTTTGTGCAAATAGAAATTAAATATCTCAGGGCCAGCAGGTGGTGAGGTGGTTAAGGGTGCTGGACTCCCACATGGCCAACCATGGTTCAAGTCCTGGACCTGGTGGTTTGCTTTCTCACTTTCTCTCACTATTACTCTCTCGCTCTGTCCCTCTCTGGTAAAATTTAAAAAATAAATGGGTAAATAAATGAAGTTAAATAAAATAATAAAAAAAAGAAATTAAATATCTCAATCCACCAATAACAAATTGTATAAAAGTAATTTACATTTACATATATATTTTTGATATTCTGATGAGTTTAATTAATATATAAAAAGAAAAGTCTTTACCAATTTGTGGTATGAAAATAGACATAAGACATCTATATATTTTTGCACTGGAGAGCTGTCCCAAATGGTGTATATATTTCACCACTAGGAAGAAAATAATGTAATTAAATATTGAACTAAGTATAAGGACAGTGACTGAAACTGAGAAATTGGTAGAATTATTCTTGAGTCTGTGGGCATGATATGCTAATAACCAAAGAAGGTTGCTGATCTACACTCAGATAACACAAGGCAACAAATACAGAGCCAAAGCGTTGAAAACGGAGAAGGTCTGTAAACTGCAGGTGTTAGGAAATCAAGACGACTAATCATCTCACCAACCACAATTACTTATAATTTGTGCTCCCAAGTAAAATACAGCTCCTCTGCAATGTAGCACTTACAACTGCCACATGCAGCTGTCCTCCTACCCAAAGGCTAGTTTTTTTATTTTTCCCTAGAGCAATTATAGTTATGGCTCTTTTAAGATGAGTTTCCTCCTTCAAAATCCAGGGGCTCTAATTATCTCAGACAAGGGGAACCAAACTCCCAATGTGTACCTCTCTTCATTTCAATTTTAGAAAAGTCTGACTCATTAAAAATAGTTTCTTTCTTGAGCCAGATCCATAGCCTGTGGTTGTGGCAGCTGGATCCCACGTGGCTGAAGCATGGTCTGAATCCCAGAACTGATGGCCTAGGAGGAAGACACCATGTGAACATGAGTGTTCAGAACCACAGAGGATGGGATGGATGGAGGAGAAGAGATTGCAATGACCATTCCCCATTGGGGGAGATGTCTCTACTCCCTGTCCCTCTGTCTCTCTATGGTGAGCACATATGCCCTGCAGCAAAAAACAAAGAAACAAAAAAGGTGTTTTCTCCTCTTATTTATCTTATAAATAAAGATTGCCTAGCTGGAGTGTGCACTACGTGCCACATACCAAATTTTTGCTCTTTATTTTATATTTTACTAATTGGCCTGGACAGCCAAATGCCAACAATAGGGAAAAATTGATCTCTGAATTATAATAACTTGAATTGATAATAAAACCAAATACAGAAGAGTATATTGCTCTATTTTTAGGGTTTAACAAATGTAAAGGATGGAAAAAGTAGTCCATGGGTCGTTATTGCAGACATCAGTTGTTCTTTTATTCCTAAAAATATAATAATAAAATATAAAATTTGTATTCTAAACGTAATATTAAACAAAGGGAGACTGTTGGATCTTTAAAAGTAACTAAGAGATTTTTTTTTTTTTTGTCCTCCTGGTGGTTTTAGGTAACCAAAGATGAGGTAGCAATTAATAGAAAGCTGGAAGCAATGCTCCAGGGAAGAGCAGAGAGCAAGAGTCTCATGCTTGAGAAGAACTGAAGGCATGAGAAGCAAGTACTGTTAAAGACGTTGTGGGTCTCAGCATCTGGAAAAAGGTTTTCTGGATTGGAAAGTATTTAGACCTGTACCTGTAAGCACTAGATCTGGAGTTAATGGACCAGTATGTAAAGGGATTAAAGAATTACTCATCTCCAGGTTTCAATATGCAAACTACATCAATACCTGTGATAAATTTTGCTATTGTTCTATATGAAATAGTATATGCTCTGTACTGCAACACCCTTTGATAAGAACTCAATTTTTGCTTTGCCTGTATTTGTCCACATTTCTCATTAATCTTTTATTCTGTGAGCATTTTTTTTTTTTAGAAAGATTTCTGATATAGGGCATGTGCACTTGCCAGAGATAGAGATAGAGATAGAGAGAGAGAGAGAGAGAAAATGAGAAATCGCTCCCCAAGGGAAATGGCCATGCCACAGTCCATTCTCATTCTACTCTATTCTCCTCTCGGGATTTTGGGCATGGATACACATGTGCCCAGTGTGAGTTTCAAGCCTCCAGGTCCAGGACTCGAACTGCAGTCAGTCATGTGGGAGTCCAGTGTCCAGTCTCTGTGAGCATTTTTCATCTGAAGACTACCTTATTCATCTCTGTACCTACAAATATAGCTCATGTACTTACCTTCATCAGGCATTCAATAAAAGATGATGGATTAACAATAAACAGATTTTAAAAAGCAACTGCTAAAGAGGAAAATGGCACAGTCTAGTGTTAAACATTTTTCCACAAATGGGCCTGACATACAGAAGAACCTTTCAGTGCAAAACTTTTTGAAATCCACACACAGTTTTTAAATAATAAACATTTTCTGTGAACTTTCTGGAGACCTTTTCATACAGAATGAAATTTCTCAGCATCTAGACAGGGCTACAGGCCTTATAACTGACCAGACAGAGCAGGCGAAAGCCCAACTTGAATAGAAAAGCCTTAACAAGGAATAAAACCATCGTTAGTGAATCTGAACATGCTAAGAATTATCTGCCTTCCAAAACAAAAGCCAATCCCCTTCAAAGACAGACGACATAATCCACACTCTTCATGATATATGAAGCATAATGTGCAACATCTAATAAAACAACTAGACATATGAAGTAAAACAATATGACCTATAGTCAAGTTTAAAGATTTTATGAAGCCAGTGTATGACCCAAGATAACACAAAGATTGAAATGAACAGACAACTCTATAATACAGATATTGTAAGTTATTCAAGAATTTAAGAAACAAATGAGAAGAATGAATTACCACATGGAAAATATTGCTCTCAGTAGAGAAACTGAAAGTTCAGAAAATAATCAAAAACTGAAAATTGCAATATCTGAAATGGATATTATATTAAGACAGACTTAATGGCAGTTTAGAGGTGGCAGAAAAATGTATTAATAAATTTAAAACCAGAGTACTAAAAAATTGTTTTAAAAATTTAATTAAGAAAAGAGAGTGTCAATGACATGTGGACAACACAGTCTATACTTATACGTAAATGATTTGACAAAAGGAGAGAAAAGAGAATGGTACATACACTTTTAGAAAATATTAAATGTGGAAAATTTCCCAAGTGTGATATAACATCAACTGCTATGGTTGGAATATTTATCTCCTCATAAACTCATGTTGAAATTTAATTGTCACTGTAACAGTCCAGAGAGGTGGGACCTTTCATGGTTCCTGAGAGTCTGCTGTATGGAAGGGATGATAAACGGTTGAATTTTGCCCCCTTTTGCCTCTTTGTCTCTCTACCTTCCACCATTCAAGGACACAAGTTTCCTCTCTTCTGACAGATGCAGAAAAGGGACTTGTTAGATGCTGATGCCTTGATCTTGTCCCCAGAACTGTGAGGAAATACATTTTTTTTCCTTAATGTTGAATAAGTTAGCCTTTTAAAGGTATTCTGTTATAGCAAGACAACTAGACTAAGATATCACCCGACATATCTAAGAACCCTAGTGAACTCAAAGGAGAATGAACTTGATAAATGAACAAACTCACAAACTGGCAACAAAATGTAGACATACAGTAAAATAACTACATACCAAAACTGAAGTAAAATTACTATATGCAGCAAGAGAATAAAAAGGTATTATATCCAGGGTTTATCAGTCATTTAAATGTGTCACTCAAATCTTCCTTCTAGAAAACCTACCATATATTGATTCTACGATGCCATTTACCTTAAGGTTATACTTCCTTCATGGGAGAAATAAAATTGATAACAATGTTGGGCCACCTTGCCCAAAGCAGGACTTCTCTAATGGTCAGTCTTTGCTCAGAAGGTGATTATCAGTCTGGTCCAAGCTTTCTTAGAAATCTGCTAACATTTTTCATCAGGAACAATAAAAATAAAAAAGAGGGTAGTTAAATGATCTGACTAATTAATGGGCTAAATATCCAAAAAATCAATTAACCCAGAATATAATACATAAAATGTTGTTTAAAAAGTTAAAATGAGGGAACCAGCAGTTAGCTTAATGGCTATGTCGCTGGACTCCCACGTAGTTGACCGCGGTTCGCGTCTCAGACCCGGTGGCTTACAACTCACGCCGGGCGCGTGTGCGTGCGTGCCCAAGATCCCGAGAGGAGAATGGAGGAGAAGGGATTGCGGCGTGACCATCCCCCCTGGGGGGTGATTTCTCGCTTTCTGTCTCTATGTCTCTCTCTGTCTGTCTGGCGAGCGCACGCGCCCTATAGCGAGAAACCTCTCCAAAAAAAAAAAAAAAGAAAGTTAAAATGAATAAGTTTCTGTAGATTTAAAACACAACATACAGGGTGTCAGCAAGTGGCATGGTAGTTACTGTGCTGGATTTCCATATGGCTGATTGAGGTTCAAGTCCAGGACCTGGCAGCTTGAAAATCATGGCAGAAATGTGTTTTTGCATGCCCAAAATCCTGAGAAGAGAATGGAGGAGAAGGGACTGTGGCATGGTCATCTCCCTGAAGAATGGGGCAGGGGCTTTCTCTCTTTCTATCTCTCTTTGTTTCTCTCTGAAAAGTGGATGCATCCTATAGCAAATTATACAAAAACAAAGTTTGTTGTTGTTGTTTTAAACCAGGGGATAAGTGTCAACAGCAATTTTAGGTAAACGTCTAGTAGTAATCCATGGCATATTCTTCTAATGTTTATAACTGGGAGTCACAATCACAGTTGCAAACTAAATTTCTTAACCGTGATAGACCTGAAAAAAAAAGTAACATAATTTGCAAGGTATCAAATTTAAGTTGAGAAAAAAATCATGGAAATGAAGCATGAGAAGTTAATCCAGAGTCTTCTGAGTTTTTCATTGTTAAATATGTAATGGAGAATGACCACCCTTCAGTTGAAATAAGTATTATTTTTCTTATAGAATAGATAAAAGCACAGGAAATAATATAAAGAATTACAATTTGAGAGACCAGCAGATGACATAAGGGTTACATCGCTGGACTCCAATGTAGATTGCAGTTCGAGTCCCAGTCCTGGCTGCTTAAAATTCATGCCAGGCACATGTGCGTGTGTGCCAAAATCCCAAGAGGAGAACGGAGGAGAAGGGATTGTGGCATGGTCATTCTTCTGGGGAAGTGATTCCTCTCTTTCTGTCTCTCCAGCAAGGGCATACACCCTATAACAAAAAACAAAACAAAACAAAACAAAACTCTCTTAAAAAAGGAATCACAATTTGGTTAGTAGTCTAGTGAATTAAATAAGTAATGTGTAGCTCCATTCTGGCAGTTGCTGGGTATGGATGGCAGTCATAAAATCACCAAAATTCACAGCCTCTGTTATAATTTTATAGGAAGACACGCACTTTTTCTGACTTATTGCTTATAAACTACATGGTAACATGGCACTACATATTCGACCCAGGCATATTAGTCTGTATTCCCTATCCCTGCTTGTAAAAAAATATTTATGGTCTGGCCGCATAAGGTAGTGGTCAAGCACTGTACATTAAGAGCTGGATCCCACCACAGTTCAAATGCCACCCTGACAGCTTCAAAAGCATCCCTGTCATGTATGTACATGTGCCCCAAATCTTGACAGGTGCAAAGTGTGGCATGACCACATCCCAGTGGGAAGTTTTCTTTCTCTCTGGCAAGTGCTCACAAACTTTGACAAAAATTAAATAAATAAATAAATAAATAAATAAATAAATATATAAATAATAAATTCACAGAATATGCCTTTGGGCTTTGACAATAGATACTTTTAAGTTAAAATTCTAGCACTTGAATACCCTTCCTTGTTTTGGGACTAGCAGTTAGCTTAATGGCTATGTCACTGAACTCCCATGTAGTTGACCACGGTTCAAGTCCTGGACCCGGTGGCTTAAACTCAAGCTGGGCACGTGTGCATGTGTGCCCAAGATCCCGGGAGGAGAATGGAGGAGAAGGGATTGCGGCATGGCCATCCATCTTGGGAGATAATTTCTTGCTTTCTGTCTCTCTGTCTCTTTCTTTCTGGCAAGTGCACGTGCCCTGTTGAAAAAAAAAAAAAAAAAACTCTCAAAAATAAAAATACCCTTCCTAGTTTTGAGAAATCCGTATTTGTGTGATTCTTGAAGAGAAAGAGATTTTTCTTCAGAAAGAAGTGGAGAGAACACTCTCCTTTCTTATACTTTGGCAGCAATGGTGAGAACACATTATCAGTTTTGGCCAATGAAATTGCACCCATCAGGGATTTTGAGTCTTAGCTTGTGACTTGAGATAAAGAGAAAGAGAAATTAGAATCTTGGTGATGTGTGGTGCGGTCAGTGGGGTTCTTATCAGTAGTGTACATACCCAGATAAAAACAGGAGTATTTGTTAGAAACAGTATTTTCTGGTTTTTCAAGTTTAGTTCTCTGTCTTATAAAAGCTGTAAAATTAATTTATTTTCCTGCTAAAATTAGAGCCAGTTTTTAATATATATCTCAAACCTTGGATGAATTATTAGAGCACCTGCAAAAACTCTGGTTATAACTACAACTGCTCTGAATATAATCTGAAGTAGTTAAGATTCTGACTTTAATAGTTATATGAAACCATTAAATGATAGTGCCCATAATTTTGAGGTGGGGAAAAAACATTAAGTGGCCCTTTTGGCAAAATTGCAGTATGCAATGGATTGAAAGAACACCCTGAGAAAATGAATCATCTTCCAACCAAAGACTGAAATGGAATTAGAAAGTGGATGTGAAGCCTGACATTGAATGCTTACCTCCAGTAAATTCACCATCTCATGATACACTATTTCTGCCTGTAATGGAATACAAAGTGGGTAAATAAAGTTATTCTTCAGAAGTCTGAGAAAAAAGTCTAGATTATTGTGATTCTTAAATAAAATGAGAAAAGCACAGGGGATAGTAGTGAAATGAATGTAGTTAAGCGCAAGTCAGTTCTCAAAGATACTGAATAAGATCAACTAGCATGGAATTTCTAAATTCCCAGATTATTTTATCTTTTCAATATACTAAACTTTTATTTATGTTCATTTTCCATTGTATAATCAATTAACTTTATATTTCAGAAATTGTGAACTTATTTGCATAGGTGTCTAAAGAGAGATGGAGGGACTTTCCTATGAAGATTCATCTTACTGTTTGACAGATCAGTGAATGTTTTCTGATTTTAATTAAATGTGTGTGTCTGTGTGTGTGTGTGTGCGCATGTGTGTGTGGTGGTGGTGGTTTAGACAGATCTTTCTCTGTTGTGATTATTCTGCCTAAGCCTCCAGAGTAACTGAGATTGTAGACATAAACCACTATGCACAGCTTTCTAAATATAGTTGTCTTCTTTGTACTAAGGTATCTTTGCTTAGAAAGGCAAACATACAAAGATAATATCAGGAAACAATAATGCATTTGTGTAAGAGTTGAACTTTTGAGAGAAATGAATTGCTATGTTTTGAAGAAAACTACAAGGAAGCTCATAATTTGAAGAATATATAATTACATCTGAAAGTATTTGCAGAAAACATAAAAGTCAATTCTGGTAAATGTACTGAAGAAATGAGGAAAGTCACATCAAATTTATGTCTCTCTAAATAAAAAGAAGTTTAACATACACATCTTTGAGAAACTCACAAGCCTTTTAAGTGATTTTGACAGCATAAAATCAAATACTTAACAATCTCAATTATGATGTTTCCTATCAATTAAGAAAATAATTTAGTTGAATTTACCAAGAATATTTTATTGAAAATGACAACAGTAAATCTCAGGGCTAATATTAAAATATGTTAAGAGAGTCTTTAAATGTTCATGGAAAATATGTATTATTTAAAAAAAAAAACATGCAGGAACGTGAAACATTTTTACGCCCAGATAAACTGACACTTTAATTCTTCCATAAACTTTTTGAAGTACCCTCATAAATTTCAGGGATAATGAACACTGAAAAATTGTTTCTCACTGCAACTTATAAGCTTTTTGTATTACAGTGAGCTCCCTTCAACACCTATATGTTAATGCATGATATATAAAGAGTTCAGATATTCCCTAAGCAGTACAAATACAAAATTATATTTCTTGCCATTAGTTTAAGTCTAAAAAATATTTACAAGATTTTCACAATACAACATTTTATTGTTAGAACTAGAGAAGTCACTTATCAACTTGGGAGGCTGTCCTCCAACAGGACAGTTATATACATAATGGAATATATGGACCTATTAACTTTATCACATTTTGAAAAAGCATAATTTAAGAATATTCTTAGATTTAAAAATTTACAAAAATTAACACATTAATAAATACATGACATTTATGTAAAATTTTTATCTACAAAGCAAAAATCAATAAAAACTCTACATATAGTGTCCTATGAAATATTCACTGTTGATAATTCTTGTTTAGTGACACATGATTTCACTTATTTATGAAATAAATCAACAACATGATATACTTACAGAAAATTAGTGCCTATACTTATTTTTGTATAAAATATTTAATGTATTGAACTTTTTGGGTACTTTGCTATATCATCACTGAATTACAACTGAGCCGTTAATCTTGTAGCTTCATCAACATTAACGGTTCATTTTCAAAATACCACTGAGGAACCCGATCTTTCTGCAGAGGTTCAAGAGAAAGGCCTCTTGAAAAGTGTGCCAGTTCTTTTTGTATGTTTACAAAAGCTTTATTCACTCTGTTAACTTTTTCATCACTCACCATGTTTATCTCCTCAAGTTTTGTAGTAACTGGTTTTGCTTTGTTTTTGGCCTTGAAGCTTTTTGGCTGACTATGTGAAATACATTCCTGGACTTCTGACCTCTAAATTTGTTCTTGGCTGTTGTCAGACCTCGGACGCCCATGAGCAGCTCCTCAAGCTCCAGGTGACACCAACTCCATATTTTTCACATACTCTTTCCATGATTTTACTAAGTCTCCTGATACTGATTTGTGATAAAGATGAAACTCTATAACAATATTTTTTTCTTTGTTCTTTAAATCTTTTTTATTTATTTCAAGGAAAACATATGAATGGCCAAACAGCATATAAAAACATGCTTAACATCTCTTCTCATAAGAGAAATGCAAATAAAAACCACAATGAGATACCACTTAACCCCAATCAGAATGGCTAAAATTAAAACAATAAAGAATGTTAAGTGTTGGCAAGGCTGTGGTGAAAAGGGAGCACTCCTGCACTGTTGCTAGGAATTTAAATTAGTACATCTACGGTGGAGAACAATAAGTAGGTTCTTCAGAAACCTACAAACAGAACTGCCATATTACCCAGTAATTCCACTCTCAGGTATCTATACAGAGGATATGAAAATTCTCGGGGGAGGGGGAGAGGAAACACTTGCCATCCATGTTTATTCAATATAACACTGTTTTAAAATAATTTCTGTAACTATTTGGCTCAAAATCCAAAGACCTTTTTTTAATTTGACATTTTAATTATTCTAATATATATCAGAAAAGAAAATCACTAAAACTTCATCTTTGGCTTAGCCATTTAAAAATTCTGATTTAGAATAGTTTTTCAGAGGTTACCTGAATATGTTTAATATCTTACCTTCATAAGTTCAGGAAAATAGTCTACTCAAGAAATTAATGTCTTATAAGAGCTAACCTATTATTTAGAAGAAGAGGAGGAAGAAGAGAGAAACAAGGAAAAGAAGGATGTAAACATGGAAAAACATAATAAAATAAACAAAAACAACCCAGAGGATAATTTTCAATTTCTCTTGTCCTGCTAAGGGAATTCTTGAAGATGAGAACTTACACACAATTTTCACTAGGTTTGTCCTGAAAATATTATTGTTGCTTCTTCTTTGTGTTCCTCTGTGTATTAGTCACTTGGATATAAAAATAGAGAGCCAGCAGGTGGCATGGTGCTTAAAGTGTTGGATTCCCCCATGACTGATGACAGTTTGAGTCCTAGACCCATTACTTTGAAAATCATGCCAGGCATGTGTGTGTGCATGCCCAAAATCTTTCAAGGGGAAAGGAGGAGAAGGGATTGCAATATGGCCATTACCCCCTGGGGGGGGGATTTCTCTCTCTCTCCTTTTCTCATTTTGCTCAAGTGAGTGCACACACCCTATGGCAAAAACTTAAAAGAAAAAAAGGAATAGAAATATTTTATTCCTTACATAAGTTTATTACCCAATTCGGAAGATAGGAAAGACATGGAGGTTAAGGCAGCTGGCTCCCACATGGCCATCTGTGCCGTTGAAGTCCGAACTGGCAGCTTGAAAAACACACCAGGTGCATGTGCACAGGTGTCCAAAATCCTGAGAGGAGAATGGAGGAGAAGGAGTTGTGGCATGGTCATCTCCTTATGGGGGGAGCTTTCTCACTTTCGCTTCCTCTCTGACTCTGTCCAGCTAGCTCATGTACCCGACAGTGAATTTAAAAGAAAAAATAAGAGAGACCTGCAATACAGGAAAGAAATAGGATAAATGATAGCGTTCTAAGTAAAACAGGTTGGATTACAAAAGAAAGAGTTATTAATTATGGTTCAAAGATGAAGGTACATCTTCATCCAGGAGGTGCATGTGGAATATGATCTTGAAGGGTGATTAGGATTTTACCAGACAGGAAAGGGAAGGATGTGCTGAAAGGAAGGAAGTCACACTGCGAAAGTTTACACATGTGAGGCAGGGAGAGTCTCTCGTGTACATAACAATGCTACTGCTGATGGAGTTTGTCTCTCTAAGGATCCTTTCTGTTCTGATTTTCAGTTTTGCTACAGGGCACTTGTGACACACAGAGAGAGGAACAGTGAGAAATCATCCCCTGTGGGGGATTCCCATGCCTCAATTCCCTCTCCTTTCTTTTCTTCTCAGGACTTTGGGCACACATGCACAAGAATTGCCAAAATTTTCAAGCTGGTGGTTCCAGACTTAAACTGCACAATCAGTTATGTGGGATCCAGTGATCCAGTGCCTTAATCCTCCACACCACCTGCTGGCCTCCTTTTCCAAGGATTTTACGGCATCATTAAATTTCCTTGACTTAAAGAACCAAATTCTAAAAGACTCACATTTTCCCAGACATATCTGAGAGAATATAATTTGCAAATAACTTGAGAAGATAAAAATTATCTATCAAAATATAAATATATGTGATTTTAAGTTTGGTACAGATGTCATCCAGACAAAGTTCTTAAACAGTTTATTAGCCATAAGTTGGGGGACTAAGAAAAGGATGAACTATCAAGATGTTTTCTAAATTTTGCAAAGCAATGCTCTTCCAATACTTATTTTCTTTTCCTTTTCTATTGTTTTCTTTTAAACTACTATTTACATTGTTTCATGGAGTACCAAGGAGTTGTATAATACATCCAATAATTTAAAATCATCGAGCTAAAATTTGATAGCTTTTATTAGGCAAATTTCAGGAACATTTTCTCTGAGAGCAAAATTGGAGAAGGAGAGGATGAGGGGAAGGAGGAAGATATGTCGCAGAGAGAAAGTTGGAGAGAAGAAAATAAAGGGAAAAGAAAAAATAATGAAATAGATGAAATTTTCAAAGAGGTGAATTCTGGGTCAATATAACACGTAAGTTTCTAGCATCTAGAGTCTTGTTAAACGTGTTTTCATCATGAAACAGTGACTGAATTGAATTTGTTGAATTAGAAACTCACATTTGCAGAGATAAATTGGATAGTATAATCTCATGCATTCTATTAGATTGTCTGCAAAGTCATGATGTATTTTTCTATGCAAAAATGTATCATGACTTTCCCAACAACCCAATATTTATTTTCTAAATGATATTATTTCAAAAGTCTAGTTTCAAAACTGTAACACAGAGTGCATATGGCGGACACATTTTGAGTGATTATGATTCTAAATATTGTAGGTCTTCACAAGAAAGTTTCAGAAAAATGTCTTTTTAAAAAGAAGAAAAAGGAAAAACTGATTAGTGTGTTTGTTTTCATGCTTAAGTATTCCATCCTTTGGGTATCTTAATTCTCTTCCTCCTGTCTGCTTGTGATCCAACACTGCAGAGATAACTGAATTCTAGAGTGGTTCCTCTTCTCACAGTTTCCTGTTAAGAAGTGCATCATGTCTTGAAGGTGCTCAGATTTTGTACCTGAAAAAATACTTTTCAATAGCTTTTCTTTTATAGGCTTGAGAATTAAATATAATACAAGTTAAGTGCCTAATAATATGCTTAGCATACTCTGGGACTCAATAACACTAGCAAATATCACCTTAATTGTTGTATTATTATTATAATAACTCATCTTCCCTTGATGTGCCCAAATTATAATTTGAAAAAATTACACACACACACACACACAGTTGTTCATCTGTATCCAATGACTGATTCCAGAACTCCTGCACACACAAAATTCAACGGATGCTCAAGTCTTTTGTAAAAATGACGTGATAGTTGCATATAAACTATGCAATCCTCCTATGTAATTTAAATCATCTCTAAATTATTTATTATATCTAATACAATGTAAATACCATGTAATAGTTTTTATACTATCTATCTATCTATATAGTTTTTTTTTAATATTTTTGATCCAACATTGGTTAATTTGTGTGTGCAGAACTTGCAAATATAGAGGGCCAACTGTGTGTGTGTGTGTGTGTGTGTGTGTGTGTGTGTGTGTACGTATTTACATGTATCCTGATCACACTGGCATTCTCATTAAATACTGTTGAAGAAAGACAGAATTGGCAATGAGCAGAGTTGCTACAGTACTGACCTGACATCTATTTCTCATGAGGAGATTAGGAAAAAAAAAGAATAATCATAAAATATCAATCAGGTATGAAAGGATATATTTATTTTGCAATGGACAGATGCCCAGGAGTGAAATACCTTTGAACTCAATAATAATGATGTACTATTTTAATGACACACTGCTGAATTTAACCCAAACTTACACTAACTCAAAATGATATTATGACTTCTGCCACATTTCATAGCCTACGTCAAGCTTCATTTTCTATTCATTATGGTTATTCCAACCTCCAAACATTTTTATTTTTCCCTTTCTTTATGATATTGCTGCCAGATCATATCATTATTACGGATTTTCAAAGCATTGTTCAGAGAATCATGTTTATCAAAGCTGAATAGAATAATTTTTCAGGTGAATGAAACACAGACATGAAGCATCAAATAACATGAGGTTTTGCTATTGTGATATTTGACAAATTGTGTAGATTCTAGCTGACTCTTTTTTAATCCTATTTTGGTTTTACTATCTGGATAATTTTCTACATAGTTTTGAGTCTCCATAGCACTGGGACACCCTTATTTCTCTTCTTTAACTGCTTGGGAAAGACTTGGCTAGCACTGCCCCACTGAAAGACGACATTTAACACACACAGGGTATAACATTAACTCCTGTTGTATTTGTCTATATTAAAATCAACACCTGTACCTTAATTAGCAAGTAACCTGCAGAGTAGGATAAATTAAAGCTATTAAAAATATGTGTGCTTCACTCCACATTGTTTTCGCATTTTCATCTTCCTAATATCTCAAATCAATCAGTTTTGCCGGGCATCATTGATTCTTGAGTACAATACCTGCAAGACACTTTACCCTTTTGGTGATTTGTATTTATGTTCAGCTCAGCAATATCTATTTAGTGCTTAGTACATTTGCGATACTTTATATGTTTTCTTTGGAGATAAGCAGCAGAGTTTCATTTTAGAAATAAACTGAGGTTGATAGACATAGAATGCTTTCATTGGATCCATGTAGTCACGAAATGATGAAGTTCCATTCTATTTGAATTCAAATTGAATTCTCTGTTAGAGCCCCATATGATTATTGAAAAATCATGCTAGGATCAGCTGGTGACATGTTAATGCAGCTGTATCCCTTAGGGCCGACTGTGCAGTTCTAGTCTTGGACTAGTCAACTTGAGGAACACACCTGGTGTGTGTGCTTGTATGCGTAAAATCCCGAAGAAGGAGGAGATGGAGAAAGGACTGTGGCATGACCATTCACTATAGAAGTTGCTTTCTCACTTACCAATTCTCTGCCTTTCTATCTCTCTCCAGTGAGCACACATGCACTCAGGCAAATTAAATAAAGAAAAAAGAAAGCATGCAATGTGCTATTTGCCGAAGTGCTTGATGGGTACTAACCCAAATCCATAATATTTCTATTGTTTAAAAATACTTTTATTTTACTTCCTATAGAATAAAAATTGGAAAATGGCTGAAGAAACAGAGTCTGTACCTGTTAGTTATCTATTATCATGAATGCTGAACAAGTCACTTTGACTTATTTATTTCAGTTATCTTTTATATAAATTAGAATCAACTACAGCTAGATCATAATTTTTGGTAATTAAGTGAAATAATGTATACAGAAATATACAGTGAAGGATAAACTCATTTAACTTGAAAATATATGGTTTAAAAAGTAGAATACGTTATGGAATGATGTATCATGGTAAAGTAAAAAAGGCAATTGAAAATTCAAAATATATTTCTCTACACAAAAAGTTGCTAGAATTACTATCAATTGTGCTCAACGTAATGTAATGTTCAATGTCAAGTAAGATGAATATATAGCCATATGATTATTATACACTGTGTATGTGGTTTGAAAAAAACATACCTCATAAATATGTGCAACAATTATGTGTAAAATAGAAATCATAACAATAAAAAAATGTTATTTGTCTAGTGTTCAGCTAACTCTACCACTTTTCTAGCAATGGTTTGGAGCAGAATGCCAATAAAAGTCAAAAAAATAAACACACAAGTAAATAATGAATATGCTGTATCCTGCTTAACCAGAACTTACTTGACTAGGCAATTACTCTTGCTTCCACTCTGTTAAGATAATAAAGTTGCAAAGAATGTGAATACTGTTACACTTCCAAAATACTGATTTTTTTAACTGCCATCATTTTTGAGATTGTGTTGTGCCTTCATTTCTTCTCTTATTGTGGCATTCCACTTCTAATTCCTATTACCCCAACCCATTCCACTAAAATTGTTCTCTCTACCTTTACTATCTCTCCCTTTGCTCTTGCTTGATGGTTTCTGTTTTTCTTTTAGACTTCTACTGAACTTGCCCATTTGACCCTTTGGAAACTGTGTCCACATTGATTTTCTTCTTGCCCTTTATTGATTCTCTCTATATCTTTTGGAGCATTCTTTCTGTGTTCATTTCTACATCTTTGATGCACCTTTAAATGTGTAGATCCCCAGGTGCTCACCATGTGTACTCCTTGTTCTTTTTTTTTTATATATATAGTATTTATTTATTTTATTTTTCCATGTAGTGAAAGAGAAAAAAGAACCCTCGACACGGTCTTCGCTCCTGACCACTTCTTCCTCACAAGTCTCAACTGGCCCAGACCATGGGCATGTGTGCCCAGCATGTACATGGAGGTCCCTTGACACAAACCAGGGACCTTTCCCATGTGGGTTCAGTTGTGTTATCACTGCCTCCTCACTTGTCTCCTTGTCATGAGTACTCCTAGCAATATTACTCAGCATGTGCTCTTTCTTCTGTGATTCCATTTGCTCTCAGTGGAAGAGAGTATCCACTCAGGTTCATAAACATCTCCACTTTGGAATCAACTTCTCTCTAACCTACTGTGATCAGAAAGAGTTGTATTCTTGTATACTCCTTTTTTTTTGCCATGTTTAATTACAATGAAAGTATATAGCCCATCCAAGTTGGAACAATAAGTCTCTCTCTCTTTTTCTCTCTCTCTCATATTTTCAACAGAATTCAGACAGAGAGCTGGGAGGCAGCCAGTTAGTTTATCTTTTTGCCAGAACAGTAAAAGGTAAATTTAGATAATAAAGACTACCAAATCTTGACAGTATGATGAAGAGTTAGAAAAAAAAGAGAAGCAGCGATAGAAGCAATTTTTGCTAAGAAAAAATGAATATAGAAATAATACTTCTTATATTTCTAATATCTCAAGTCCTGATTCCTTTCTTTGTGTTTTGTGATAAACTTTTTTTTAATTAAAATGCATTTAAATTTTTTAAAGTATAAACTACTTGTTTTTCTTAATTGCAACAGGACTGATTTTAATAGTCTAGTTCTTCAGCATCAACTGGCATGTTTTCAAGTAAAAAATTCAGACCTTGGTATAGACAGACTATGGATTATTGCTAATGGAAATAACTCAAACTTAAAATGCCTATTACATTTTTGACATCTTTTTCTTTAGCTTGCTTTCTCCCTCTGTAACTACTACGCACTTCTGCTCTCTTGCCACCTTGGAGTAGCAGCTGGTTTATTATTGCACCTGGGTCAGCGCAAGAGAAGTGTTTGACCTACTTACATCATGTTCTTCAAAGGTCCTACCATGATACTCCTGGCTTCTACCAAGGTTAGTTGCAAAGCTATAGAAGAAGTTTAAAGGTTACAAAATTCAACATTCCTACAGAACACAGAAACAACTGGTGTGTAGAATTCCATTCTTTCTCTGCATCTAGAATCTGTTCTGAATTCTCATTTCTCTACCCACCATTTTCAATCTGAACTTTGATTTTCCTTCTCATCTTTAATCTCCAAGCTCATGACCTATGCTAATTTTTGGTAAACTTGACTTTTCTTTCCTGCTAAACTCTCATTTTCTTGAGATAATCCCTTTTTCCTCGGCTCACTTTACATACTAAATAAATATTTGCAGAATAAATTAATGATTTCACAGGGCAAAATCATAGATAGTTATTTTGCAGAGAAACTGAAAATATTTGTAAGACATGCTTTGTAGGATCCAGCTTAACTCTTGATGTCTATTGATTAAATTATCACAGCTGTTTTAGAAAATATGATGGAACATTTGAAAGTGTTTACAGATGAAGTACTTCTCAAACTTTGTTTTCCAAATGATATTTATTAAATATTTAAATTTTATTGACTTTTAATTTAGTATTTCTATTAAGTATTATATCCTTAGAAAACTTCTTATTTTTGAAGCCATTTACTCCTTTACTTTGAATTTCAAATGAGATAAAAGCAATTCATGTATTAATGATTTCTTTTTTAAAATTATTGCATTCTAATCTATATTTATTGAATATATAGATTGTACGAAACACCATAGTAAATACTGAGAAAACTAAGATGAGACTTCTTCTACTTAAAGATCTATAGTAATGAAAATGATAAATTCATAATGATATTGTTCATATTAAAAAGACCCTAAATCCTTCCTACTTAGGGTAGTGAATGGTAAACCAGTTATTGTTAGATACATAAGAATATATATAGTACATGACCTAAATATTTGGCCTAATTGTCAAATTTCTCTGGTTCTAAAAAAATTTATCTAATAAGATCACCTGAGCATTCTGTGTAATATCTCATGCCTTTTATAATGTGCCAACAAATTTAAGGAAAGATCTACAATGCATTGGAGATATTCTTAAACAAATTTCTAACAATTGGGCATTCATCCACAAAAAGAGATTGATATTAATATATCAAAATGCTATTCATCCTTTTTATGGTTTTTCTAGATGTGGTTTGCATATAAATCTGATTAAAATTTGACATCTATTCATTTAAAAGCCAATATTCTAAAACTCTTCACTATATATTAGAAATAATAAGTATAGTATATTATAGCATCATAATGATGAAGATAGAAAATGTCTTATTTATTATGGTAATAAGTCAAGTAATAAAATATAACCTATGTTGAAGCTAGAGAATTAAAATATATTTTAAATCAATGTAAAACAGTAAAAACCTAGACATTTAAATGTTATGCTACACTGGAGTAGAAAATTAACCTGACTAGAACATAGTAAAACAATCCTGTCAGGAACTCAGTTGAGCTGAGAGTGAGCGAGGCTGCCAGGTGGTAGAGTAGTGAAATATGCAAGCCAGAATGAAAGTAACAGTCAAGTCTTTAATCACTTACTGATTTAGCATAAGTGATAGTAAAAGGGATCAAACCAGAGAAAGTTCCAGCTCCCCATCCACCCCAAATCCATTTCTCCCCATGGAACAATACTGAAAGTACTGAGTATACTCAGTAGAAGAAAACATCTTCAAGGATTTCCCATTCTTCAATAAGGAAGTCATCATGGAATTTTTTTTTGCTATGGGGCGCCTGCGCTGGCGGGAAAGACAGAGAGAGAGAAAGACAGAAAGAAATCACCCTCGAGAGGGGATAGCCACGTCACAATCCCTTCTCCTCCATTCTCCTCTTGGGCTCTTGGGCACACAGGCACACATGCCCAGCGTGGGTTTATATATAAAGATGTAATTTGGGGACCAGCAGTCAGCGTAATGGCTATGTCGCTGGACTCCCATGTAGTCTACCGTGGTTTGAGTCCTGGACCCAGTGGCTTAAACTCATGCAGGGCGCATGTGCGTGCCCAAGATCCCGAGAGGAGAATGGAGGACAAGGGATTGCGGCGTGGCCATCCCCCCTTGGGGTGATTTCTCTCTTTTGGTCTCTCTGTCTCTTTCGGTCTTTCTGGCAAGCGCATGCACCCTATAGCGAAAAGAAAAACCTCTCCAAAAAAATAAAGATGTAATCTTTAATTATATATGTATGTGTGTATATATATATATATATACACACATATATATATGTGTGTGTGTGTGTGTGTGTATGTGTGTGTATATATATATATATATATGTATATATATGATAGGAACATTGCATAAATTTGAGGATTTTTTAAAATTTAAGCTCATTTTGGCAAGTGAGTATAAAAGTTCTTATAATTAAAATTTTTCTCATTATTACAGAATAAGACAAAAATGTCAATGAATTATAGTGGAAAGATGCTAAACACTTGTTATTCTATTTAAGGACGACAATAGACCAGGTGAATTTGAGTGCAAAAGATTGCCTGTAGCAGTAAATTAAATGTAAAAGATTACCTGTCATGTAGATGATTACAACTGACTATGGAATGAATCCACACAGTCTTTAGTCCATAGAAAGTAACCTGCCAGTGAATGGGCAGATTAGGAAGAGAAAGAGTTGCGTTGGAACCCATGCGTTTTCCCCAGTTTATCCTTATTTATTCTTTCTTTCATTCACTGTATATTAAAAATCTGTGTACACAAAGCATAATTTCAAATATTTCAGATGTAAGAAAAGCACCTAAATTTTTCTCTATTTAAATAACATAGAAACATTTGAATCTTGGACGCTAGTCCATTTAAAAAAACACATGGGGACCCAATTGCTGTGGTGCAGGCTATAGAGCAGCAATCTACAGTGCTGGAGGCCAGGTGTAAGACCAGAGTTTTGGATCTGAAGTTGAACCAAGCATATTATTGACAGGAAAACAAAATATATAAAGGTTATATATATATATATATATATATATATATATATATATATAATATATGTAATATTATATATATAAGTAATATAATTGTTGCATATATATAAAGGTAATATAATTACATATATATATATATACACACACACACACACACACACATCTATATATGATTATACCTAATTAGTATATAAAGTAATGTATATAAAGATAATATATATGACTATACCTATATATACGTGACTATGCAATATATATATGACTATACATATATACATATATATATATGTATATGACTGTGCCTAATTTTAAAAAGTAAGCATATGAGTGATATAGGCAAAGTCAAAAACAAAATGCTGAAAGGAAAATGAGAACCCACTGGAGCCCGTAACGTTAAAGATATATGACGTAGGATGGTACATGGAAACCAAATACACAAAAAAGTGAAGTAAAGCAGTCCAGGAAGTAGGATCTTAGCACAACTGACATTGTAGAAAATTAATTTACTATTGTAAGGACTATCTTATGTCTCCAGACAGTGAGAAGTGACACTCAGCTTATCATATTTAACTATTTTAGCAAGGAAAAGTGCAGGATAACAAGGGAATTAAATTTCAAACAAAAATAAAACTATTTTAGTGTGTGTCCCATATTAATCACTGTCTGAAATAAAATTTACCTGGGAAGTCTATATTTTATTTGAAAACTCTAACCAGGGGATTAAAACCCTGGGGTTTTAAAACTCCTGAGTTAGAAAAAATGTGCAACCAGCTTGCACATATGGGAATTCTCCAGTTCTGTTTGACTGACAATGAATTGACTAGACGTCGGTGTGACTTTTTAAACAGGTGTGTATCTCCTGTGGGTCTGCCTGAGACTTCAGTCCAAATCCAGGATATTTATGACTACTATGGAGAGACAATTCTTCATGAATGTCTTAATTTTTTATATATGTCTATTTGAATAGACTGCCTTTCTTTTGGACTGCCTTTTTTGAGTACAACTGATTAGTACTTGGAATTTACATACGGTGTTTGTCACCTGTGCAAAAGGCAGGCTTGCTTTACTGACTATTTCACTTTCAGTTTTCCTAGGCTATGAGTTTCCCTCCTGTAATGCAACTTAGTCTGGATCCAGTTGTAACTGGCTCCTTTTGCATTGCCTGGCATGATTTGGAACTGAGCAAACTGGTGCAAGAAAATAAAGACATATCAGCTATTGTCAGTGCTGAATGATGAATTACCTTCTCAGACCCACAGTATTTATATCTTCTGCTAGCATCCATGAAAGTGTGGCAAGTCACTTTGGTAGGATATCCTCTGAGTCAATATCTCATACTTACAGATACACCCATCTTATTGCTCACTCTCTGACGTATCTGTAAGAAACTGCAGCTAAATGTCATATCTAGTTTACTCACCCTTGGGGATTCAGATGCTTTGGAGAAAGCTACTGTCAAGAATATATACCCTTCTTTGATACATGCACCTGCACTGCTGGTCCAGTCCATGAAGGTGCCCAGCACATGTTGGATAAAGAGAATATCTAGATAGAAGAAATCTTTACCTTCATAACTTTCCTAGTCTGCCTGATCCTCTTATATATTTGAGATCTTACCCAAAGCATCCATAGTGACTACCAAGACCCCAAAGCAGAAGAACTCAGAGAGAGGATTCTTCAGACATTCTGAATCACAACCCTAGTTTCCTTTCACAAGGGTTAGGTCTTCTGACCTGAGTTCTGCATGCTTATTCTGAAGTACATTCATATATCTTCCTCTCCTTTGTTAAGTAATTCCTACCTACAACTTTAGGAGCAAAGAAGTTGGGGTGCATAAGGGCATCCATGACCTAATCTGAGCAGACTTCTGCAGTAGAATCCATGTTTAGCTGTCTCTTACTCATTAATGTCTGGATCAACCTAGAGACTTCCTAAGGCTCCTGAAATGCACTTGGCATTCTGCCACATCTCCGAGAAGTCTAAGTTTTAACTTATTTCTATCCCTTCCCAGTCAGACCCCAGCAGCCTCTCTCATGCCCAAGGAATGAGTTGAAGGGTTAGTGAACATTTCCATGAAGGAGGCTGTCAGAAAGTTACTGGCATCAACAGTTTTCTCTAAAACAGAATGGGCTATACCAAGAGGGTTTTTAGTGGCCTCCTTCCTAAAGTAAACCAGGCCAAATGACCTCTCTATCATATCGTGCAGAAAAAGTCTGCCATAATGGGAGACTGGATTGGATAGAGAACCTCTAAGTCCTCTCCCAGGGCCCCTGGTTCCTAAAGGCCTTCACTCCCTCCCACAAATGCGTACACCTGACTACATATAACCACAAAATACAAATAATTGCTTGTACACATAATGTGTGTGTTGATTTTCTAAAGCTTACCAATAATTTGAAATTCAGATCTTAAGGTATCTAGAATTTTTTAAAAAATCTAATCTTAAATACTGGTCACCTATTTATATAGCCATTGAGTGGATAAATCTGTCACCTTACCAAACTGACCCCTAAAATCATTGTATGTAAGATTTGTAGTATTTATATAGTAGACGTGAACAATACCACTTTTTTTTTATTGCTATAAAGCAAGAAATCATCTTCCAGGGGATGGCCATACCGCAATCCCTTCTCCTCCATTCTCCTCTTGGGATCTTGGGCATGCACACACACATGCCCGGTGTGAGTTTAAGCCACCGGGTCTGGGACTCAAACTGTGGTCAACTACATGGGAGTCCAGCAACATAGCCATTACACCAACTGCTGGTCCCCAAAAAATACCACTCTTAAGAACTTTAAAAGAATAAACTGTATCTAGTTTACATTGATGTTTCAAATGATCTAGAAATGTGAATGTAACACTATAGGCTTGTTAAGAACTGCTAAATTAATAGTAATTCATTTTACCAAAAAATAAAAAGTTTGTATATAAAAAAATAAAAAGAATAAGAACAATAAAAGAAAAACAATGGCCAGAATAAAATAAAATAATAATAAAAGAAACTGAAAAGCAACAATTATCATAGTAATAATACTATAAAAACAAAAATACAGTTCTTTAGTTCTTTCATATGTTAATATGAAATTAATAAGACAAATTTATTATTTGTTAAAACTTTGTTAATTATTTTTATTTTAAAAGTGATTATTAAGAACTAGGTTATTTCCCTAAAGTAGCAATCTAAAAGATCTAAAGATCTACAAATTAGCTTTACTGGGTTGAATAGTGTCTCCCCAAAATTCATGTCCACCAGGAATCTCAGAATATGATCTTACTTGAAAATAGGATCTTTACAGTTGTAGTTAGTTAAGATGTGGTCCTACTGGGTTAGAGTGGTCACTAAATCCAGTGACTAATATCCTGAAAAGAAGGCTCTGTAAAGACAGAGACAGACACATGGTGCCTGGTGGGGCAGGGTGGGGAGTGCCATGCGATGATGAAGGCAGAGTGCAGTGATGCGTATACAACTCAAGAAATGTTAACGATTACTGGCCACCCCCAGAAGCTAGGGGAGAGACATAGAACAGATCTTTCCCTTCAATCTTCTAGAAAAAAATAACTGAGTCAATTCTCAGATTTTGAACTTTCTTGTGCACTGGATGTTTATGTCCTCCTCAAATTTGTATACTGAATTCCTAACTCCCAAATATTGTTAGAAAGTAGGGCATTTAGGAATACTTAGGTCTTGAGAGTGGAGGACTCATGAATGAGGTTAGCATCCTTATAATAGGAACCTCAGAGAGCTCTTTTTATCTTTTTCTGCCACAAGAAGCTAAAATGACAAGGTGGTCTGAACCTAGAAGAGGGCCCTCATAGGGAACTGGCCTTACTGGCACTCTGATCTCAAATTTTTGACCCCTAGAACTGTGAGAATAAAACTGCTGTTGTTTGTAAACAATACAGTCTACAGCACATTGTTATAGCAATTTGAATCGACTAAAACAGCTTCCCAAACTGTGAGAGTAAATGCTTCTGATTTTAAGCTATCACCCAATTTGTAGCACATTGCTCAAGAAGGCCTATTATAATAATATGCAAATTAAGAAAATTAAAATTAAGATTAAGAAATAGGTAATATAGTAACCAGGTGTTGATACATCAGTAAAATATGATGTTTTGCAAGGCAATCTCACATGATAAAGTTCTTGGTTCAAATCCAGAGACCTTCCTGAGTATAATGCATACCCTGATCCAGGGCGGACTAAAGACTAGGGGTAGACTGCATTGTCAAGACCCTGAGGAGGGTACTGTCTGTTTCTCAAAATTGTAGGAAAAAAATAAATAAATGAACTTGAGAAAAAAAGGAAAAGTAGTTATTACAATTGACTGACAAACTAAAATTGGTAAGTAAACTATTTTTGTGTGTGAATAAAACCAGTGTTAGTTTCTCTCTCCTGTGTTCAAACTTGTAATTTATTTTCCTTCATTATTACAGTGATCAAATTATCATAGTTATTATTATTGTATCCATTATTATTTTATTAAACAATGCTATAAACAAATATCAAACTATTTAAGCACCCCATTAGCTTAGCATAATTTTAGATGTATAATCCTTCTTAAAATTTATTTATTTATTTATTTATTTTTTATTTTTATTTACATTTTTAATACATTCTATCACATTATTTAGCTTACAAGGTGATCATTTCAATATATGAACATTTCTCCCTGGTTGAGTTGATCAAAATATAACAACACTACCTCCCTGTCTCAACAAAGCTGTCTTCGTATCCCTCCTCCAAATGTTCTTCCCCAGGCCCCACTCCTCCACACACACCACATCTGGCATTCACATCCACCTCTTGTGTTTGTACATCCTTTAGCCCTTCAGTTTCAGTTATAGAGTGTGGACATTCGGTATATATTAAGTGGGGACATACAGTGTCTCTCCTTCATAGCCTGGCTTGCTTCACTCAGCAGTAAATCTTCCATATTCTTCCACTTTCTGTCAAAAGTCAGGGTTTTGTTGTTCTTAATGGCTGAATAGTATTCCATAGAGTATATGTGCCACAGTTTTTCAATCCATTCAGCCGTACGGGGGCATTTGGGTTGGTTCCATGTCTTAGCAATCTTGAAAAGTGCCACAATAAACATTGATGCACAAGCACTTTTCCAATGAGAAATTCTTCTGTCCTTTGGGTAGATGCCAAGAAATGGGATTGCTGGATCATATGGCAGTTCTATTTGTAGATTTTTGAGGAATCTCCAAATTGTTCTCCACAGTGGTTGGACTAATTTACATTCCCACCAGCAGTGTAAGAGAGTTCCCCTTTCACCACACCCTTGCCAACACTTATCATTCTTTGTTTTTTTTTTTTTTAATCTTAGCCATTCTGACTGGGGTTAGATGGTATCTCATTGTTGTTTTGATCTACATTTCCCTTAAGATGAGGAATGTTGAGCATTTCTTCATATGCCTTCTGGCTATTCTTATGTCATCTTTAGTGAGTGTTCTTTTCAACTCCTCCTCCCATCTTTTAATAGGGTTCATCATCTTTTTTCCAAACATCTTCTTTAGTTCCTTATGTATTCTGGTTATCAATCCCTTATCTGATGCATAGTTTACAAAAATATTTTCCCATTCTGAGGGCTGTCACACTAATTACTGTGTCTTTTGCCATGCAGAAATTATTTAGTCTGATGTAATCCCACTTGTCTATTTTGGGGATTATCGACTGTGCTTTAGGGGTCTTATGTAAGAAGTCTTTCCCTACCCCAATGTCTCCCAGAGTTTCCCCAGTGTTTTCTAGAAGCAGTTTAATAGTTTGGGGTCTTAGATTAAAAGACATGAAGAGCAGCCAAATATTCAACAAACACATAGATAATTAAGAGTGTACGTCTCTCTCTTAAACTTATTTGTAGCAAAGAAACATTGTTTTTAACTATGTATTTTACCATGGGCAAATCGCCAAGACTGAGTGAACTCTAATAATGTGATTGAATTGAACCTTCTAGAACAAATCAAGTTACATGGTGATTTCTACATTTTCTATCCCAGTGATAGCCATTCTCAAAACCAAACATAAGTGACTCTCCAGAGTAAGTCAAGTGGGTTCAAGCCCAGAAAGAGTGAGATGAAAAAGTCAAAAAGATTTTTTTCCTTTTCTTGATTCTCTGTTATTATTTTGAACTTACATACTCCTGAATCTCTGATATTGTCATTCCATCACCCAAAAGACTCTTATAAATTTAAGCCAGTCATTCAAACAAGTTGTTCAGGGTCCTGACAAAAGCAAGAGGCAGAGAAAGTCCTGAGAGAGAGGTCAAAAACAGAAGACAATTGTGATTTGATTAGTACGTATTGTATGCATATGCTATCAAAAACTATACTGTACCCTAACACACACAAAAATACATTAATAAATTTAAAAAAAAAGAAAAAAAATGGGAGATGGTGAAAGGGAAGGGTAGTGAGAGGCAAAGTGTGGCCGGAAGAGCATTTAATTATTTCTCTAGTTCATTGCTGAGGAACTTAGGAATGACAGTAAACATTTCCCCTTTTCCTCTGCTGAGTTCAAAGTTTTTTTTTTCCTTCCCTCTAATGAATTAGAGTATCTGGGCATCAGTTCAAATTTTACTCTAATTCTGCTGACTGGAATTTGATATCAAATAAAAGATTCATTATAAGATAAGTCTATAACAACACAACAGAGTGGAAGCACTGCCTTTCATCATAATGGAATTTTACCTCTATAAACTTCCTCAACATATTAATGAATTGTAGCATAAAAGTACATTTACTTGAAATTCAGAGAAGTTTTGTTTATAAATTATAACTGATGATTGTATATTTATACCAGACAGTGGATACTTATTTTAGTCATAAAATAAATAAACTGCATCACCATTATGAATTGCATTACATATAATGTAATGACCACAAATTATTTTTTTAATTTGAAACATGCATTTGGTAGTCTAATGTAAGATATTTAGCATATATTAGTGTATTCATGTAAGAAGTGATGGGCATAATTTAATTTTCTTCAAGATAAGAAATGGGATATGTTTTAAGAACTACTGACATATGAAAGTCTTGTGAAAGAGCAATTTTATTGTCTCCTTTTGTTTTACATAACACAATATTATTTGAAATTTACATTTTGATACAGTGTTTTCGAAATTCTTCTTGTGAGAGCTGTTTCTCCCTGTATGTCTGTGCATATCTAGTTCACTCACATTTTTACATGCCACACTTTAAATGTCTTCTTTATCTTGACACCTCTTGAAAAAGGGGTGATGTTTTAGACTTCCAGTAAGTTCTGCTCAGGCAAAAATGTTTAGAAATAAGATGCAATTGCAATTTTGTCTTATATGAGATGGGTTCAGTAGGCACAGTCTTTTTAGTTTGTGTGAGAACAAGGATTTTTCAAGGCACTTGGAAAGTTTTACCTATTTTATTTCTTACAGAAATATGCAATTGATTTCTTTTTTTCTGAAGTCGATGCACAAGGACCATGTTGTGACTTTATGAAAATAATAGTCAAAAGTCACACAATTTTACTTCTTTGTTTAACTGATGAAGAAAGTGACATTAATAAAGAACTTTGGATTTAAATAACAGAATTTCACCAAGGCTCTCCCACAAAATTTAGAGACATGTATCTTAACCATAATCTAAGGTACCCTAATAATAATAGTCATGTATAACTATATAACCATACAGTTCATAGAAAACTTTCAAATCTATTATATCATTTAAGCAGTATAGCACCATTACTTACTTACTTAATTTAATTTTAGAGGGTTTTGCTTTAGGATGCATTTGCTTGCTGAAGAGAGACAGACAATGAGAGGCAATGTGAGAAATCACCCTCCATAGGGGATGACCACACTGCAATCCCTTCTTCTCCATTCTCCTCCAAGAACTTTGTGCATTCATTCATTGTACACACACCTGACATGAATTTCAAGCCACTGGATCCAGGACTCGAACCATGGTCAGCTATGTGGGGGTCCGATAATGTAACCATTGCATCATATACTGTTCTTATAGCACCATTATTAAAGCAAGCATTGTAATCCCTATTTTACTGTGACGAAGTGGCTTAAAATCTTCTATCTAAATAAATAAAATGTATTGTTTGAAAATGAGGACTTCTCAGCACATTCTCTGCAAATCAAAAACAACAATAATAAAAAGTCCTCAATGTTAACATGAACCACCTGTCCTATCACAGCTCCTTAACATTGCACAGTGACCTGCAATTTTGCAATATGCATGACATTATTACTATTTGGGGCTGCATACTATGTAGCAGATAAGTATTCTTGAAGTTTAAATGAAACTTTGTACCCTTTGACCAACATCTTCTCTTTCTCCTCCCTTCTCCTTGCCCAACTCTGATAACCACTCTTCTACTCTCTTTTCCTATGAGATTGACTTTTCTAGATTCCACATATAAGTGAGATCATACAATATTTGTCTTTCTGTGCCTGGGTTTTTCATATAACGTAATATTTCAAAAATGCTAAATAAATAGATTCTGAGGTTTCCATCACAAGAAAGGTAAGTTAGTGTGGGGATAGGTATATAAATTAGCTTTCTTGGTTTTATATAACATCTAACTATTTAGTGTAAATAAATATTTATTTGATCCCCCTTGTTTTAGACTTTTTAAATTTTAAGTTAATTAATTAATTAATTAATTAATTTACTGTAGAGAACATGTGCTAGCCTGAGACAGAGAGAGAGAGAAAGAGAAATCACCCTTCTTCGGTGATGACAATGATGCAATTCCTTCTGCATTCTCCTCTTAGGATTTTGAGCATGCACATGGATACACCCTGTGTGTTTTTCAAGTACCCACCTGGGATAGACAGCCGTGTAGAATCCAGTGTCTTGACCACTGTGCCATCTATTGGCCCTACTTTAACTATTTTTAAATAAAGGAAAATATATTACAGATAAGCACTTGGTTTCTTTTTTCTACTATCCTATACTATTTGTCCTCTATCCTCAGAAGTAGTTCTTGAACTTATTTTAACTGAATATATCTGGCATTTTTCAGTCATTATTTAAATGTCATAATCTTACTACATATATACATTAATAAATAAAATATTGTATTGCTATGGTACTTTAACAAAAATGTGATGATGGATAGTTGGAAGAGTAGTATTCCCACTGCATGGCAATTGAAATGAATATAAGAACAAATAAGTCATTGACATTCAGACATCAGTAAAATATATTTTATTGCAATATTTCCCAATCTGTTTTGTTTTTAGAACACTATTTTTGTTAAGTTCTCCTCCACAATTTTTTTTCTAGAAAATACTGCACACAATATCCTTAGATGTCTAGGAATGTTATAATAAACAATGACAATTAAATCCTTGAAGAAAAAATGTGAAGAAACATGTGCATTTGTTACTTAACACTAGTATTTTCAAAACATCTTGAATACTTTATCACCTATCAGTAATAAATTTCGTAGGAGATGACTACCCAACAGAACAATTTACTGACTGTTTCTCCCAACTACACCTAAACTAGCAACATCTATTATTTCCATGAATACTAGTAATTGTCCATTATATCCATTCTTGCTATTTTTAAATAATTATTTATTTATTTATTTATTTAATTCCATTTGTTATCATTATTTTTAATTTGACCAGAGAGAGACAGAAAGAGAAAGGGAAAGCAAGAAAGCAAGCCTCCAGGTCTTGGGTCCAGGACTCACTCCATGGTCAGCCATGTGGGAATCCAGTGCCTTTAACCACCATGCCTCATTCTTGCTATTCTTTAAAGTCTGTTCATATATATTTCCAAGGAATGACAGAGACAGAGATAAAGTGGCAGAGAGATTGCAATCATAATAGGGTCCCATCACCATAATCAATCCTTAGCCCAGGAATCCCTGGGTCACTGGCACGCCCATGCCCAATATATTCAAGGAGGTCTCTGCATAGAGACCTAGAACCCTTTTGTATGAATCAGTTTTGCAAAGAGTCTTGCTCCACCACTGAGACTCTGTCTGACCTCACTTAATGCCATATTTTTCTGAAAAATGAAACTCCTTTAGTTTTAATCGGAACCTTAAATGTTCAACCGGGAAACACATTTATCAGAATTCCTTATTTGTTTTATGACAACGTGCCTAAATTTGAATCACATGCCTGAGGTTGCGTCAATGGGTTTCTGGAAAAGTATTGAACACAGTTCAGTGTCATCTGTTTAAAGATGAATTTAAAGACTTATTATAGACTCTCTTTTCTGTTTTCTACTGTTTGAGAAGTGTAAAAAATAGCTACCTTATATTCAGAGTGCATGACAGAGCTGTCCAACTAGACTGGGTCCCTGGATAATCTTAGAGAAAAGTTCTCCTGTGGTCAGCTATTACAGGAGAGAGAAGTAAACACCTATGTTTTGTGAGCTATTATATGTTTGTGTCCCCATTTTATAGAATAGCACTTAACCTAAATATTTCTGTAATAACCTTTGGCTTTTAAGTTTGGGTCCTTTAATTTTTTTTCCATTTTAACGTTAAGCCCAGTCTTTCTATCTCATGTGCAGTAGCTTGTCTGAAAAAAAAAAAATTGTCTATAATTATTCCCTTCCTATGTCCATATCCTTTTATAATGTAACTCATAGTTATTTCCATTAATGTCTTACCATAACCTATTTTTGATTACTCGTTATAATAATAAATACAAATCCATTTTTTCTTACAGATTCTTTTAAATAAATATATATGTGGCTGAATAAAATAAAAAATAAAATCTTTATTCTGCATGCAATCATATAAATTTAAAGGAACTGGTAAATCAGATTTTAAATAATACTAGTCCTATATACCATGTCATATTCTGTGTTCCAGATCCTAGAACAAGCACTGCTTCAATCTTTCATCTAGAAATATAACTCCATTGGGACTAGCAGTTAGTGTAATGGCTATGTCGCTAGACTCCCACGTAGTTGACCACGGTTCGAGTCCCGGACCTGGTGGCTTAAACTCATGCTGGCACGTGTGCGTGCGTGTCCAAGATCCCGAGAGGAGAATGAAGGAGAAGGAATGGCGGTGTGGCCATCGTCCCTGGGGGGTGATTTCTCACTTTCTGTCTCTCTGTCTCTCTCTGTCTGTCTGGCGAGCGCATGCGCCCTATAGCAATATATATATATATATATATATATATATATATATATATATATAATTCCATTAACTTCAAATATTTAAAATTCCAATAAACCTATGGCCAATAGACTGATAAACATCAGTACACCAGTTATCAAAGTTATGCATCTGATTGGTTACTAAAGCTTGCGTGAAACTAATCCTATTGGTGATATTCTCCTACACAAGGGTATAAAAATGACTAACTTTCTATCACCAGCTCCTCTGTTTATATTTCTCTCCTTCCAGATTACACTTTGTTTCATTTTAGGAAAAATGATAACCTAATCTTCCTCATACAAAGAGGAAAAAAGCTCTTCAGACAGAGCTTTTTATTACACTCAGATTCAGTCTTTAGTCAGAAATCAATTACTCTGCAAACTGATATATGATATGTGTATATATATATATATATATATATATATATGCATACATACATATACACATTTATTTTGAGGCTTAAACAAAACAATTATGTGACGTTTAAAGCTAAGCATTCTTATAAATAAAACCTAAGGCTATCATTTTTATCACCATCATTGATACCATCATGGTCTTCTATAATTGACATTTGTGAACATCAGTCTCACTTTTTTTCTTCCTTTTTTTTTTTTTTTTTTCTTTTTAGTTTTCTATAAGGTGGGTGCACTCATTGGATCAGAAACAATCTCCTGTGGTGGTGGCCATACTAGAATCCCTTCTCTTCCATTCTGCTATTGGGATTCTGGGCACGTACACACATGTGCCCAGCACAGTTTTCAAGCTGCCAGATCCAGGACTCAAATCACATGATTAATCATATGAGATCCAGCTGCCTTAACCTTATTACTACCTTCTAGCCCCGTGATTTTAGCTCAGTTTGTAGTTTCTGTTACATTTTTTCAAGTCTTTCTGTCATGATTTTCTTCTGCTTTCCCCCTATGTAATCCTATAATTCCTTTTTTCAAACCCAAACCAGATTTTGTCTCTTCCACGAACAATACCAATTTTCTCTCCCTTTGCTAATGCTGATTTAGCAAGTATTTCTGCTACAACCATGTCTTGCTCTACTTTGTATTATTTACATATCTGCTTTAAGTTATATCACTTGAATTAGATTAACATTTAGTTGGGATACCATACAAAGTAATAAATTAAGTCCACTAAATCTTTTTTTCTTTTTAAAATTTGCTAGAATGTGTGTACATTTATACCCCTTGTAGGGAGTGGTCATTCTGCAATCCTTTCTTCTCCATTTTTAACTCCCTTTAGGATTTTAGGGGCACACAAACATCTCCGATGTAATTTTTTTCAGGTCACTGAGTCTGGGACTCATACTGTGTAATAGGCCACGTGGGGGTCCAGCTGGCTTAACCACCATGCCACCAGTTGGCCCAAGCACATTAACTCTTAAGGGTCCAGTTTGATCATTTTTTACTTACCATATCTGAATAAAATCATGACTCATATCATGATATGAAATATTTCTAGCAGCTCCTAAGTTTTACTTACATGTTTTCCTAGATTATGTCACCCACAATTTATCCTAGGAATAAGCACTACTCTTGAAAGTTTATTTACTTCCTGATATAAATAGAGAGGTACCCGTGGCAGAATCTCACCATGCTGTGATTACCCCACAGCCTCCCAGGCAGTCAGGGCCACAGGCTTGCCCCACATAGTCACTCAGACCTGGGATCCAAACCCAGGCTCCATGTGGCTCTGAAATTGTACACTCGTGCCCCATCACTTGTGCCACCACAGGTACACTATCCACTTTTCCAACTCACATAAACATAGATTAGTTTGCTTATTCTTGAATAAGTGTATAAATTCTTATCTTTGTAATTTAAGTTAATTAATTTAAATTAATTTGAAATATAATTTTAGGTTTATAGTATACCACATCTAAATATACAGGAAGTTCCTGTGCACTGCAGTCAAGCTTTCTCTCATTCTAACATTGTACATAACTATGATGTAATATCAAAATCAGAAAAATGGCATTGGAATATACAGATTTTACCAGTTAGTTACACATCCACGCATTGTGTGTCTGTGTGTAGGCATGCATGTGTAAATATCTGGTTCTGTGCAGTAAAAGTGTATGTGTAGGTTCTAGTAATTAGACCACAAGAAGATGCACAGCCAAACTACACAGCTTCCTGGTGCTATACCTTTATAGCCAAATCCAGCCACTCTCATCCCTAAAACCCTAAACAAAGCCTGGAAAACATTAGTCTGTCCATCATTTAAAAAATTTTGTCCTTTAAAGAATATAGTGTATATATGTGTATATATATATATACACACACACACACACACACACACACACACACACACACATATATATATATATATATGAGAGAGAGAGAGAGAGAGAGAGAGGAATTCTACAATATGCATTCTTCTAAGGTTGACTTTCTGCATGCAGCATAATTTCCCTGAGGCTTATCCAGTTGCTGTGTACATCATTCGTGTGTGTGTGTGTGTGTGTGTGTTTGATTTTTACTGCTGATTACTGTTACAAGTCATGGATATAACACAGTTTGTTTAACCATTCACCACTGAATAGCATTTGTAATTTACAAATTTTAGATGTTACTAAACATGCTGCCATCAGGGCTGGCCCCATGGCCTAGTGGTTAAGGGGACCAGATGCCACATGGCCAACTGTAGTATGAAACCCAGCCCTGGCAGCTTGGAGAACATTCCAGGGACATATGCATGTGTACTCAAAACGCCAACGGGATGGGCAAATGGAGGAGAAGGCATTGTGCCCATTTAGAAGGGCACATACTCCCTCTCTCTGTCTTTATCTGGAGAGCACACACATCTTTTGGATAAAAAAAAAATTGCAATGAGCATTTATGTATAATGTCTGTGTGAACATAAGTTTTCATTTCTCACTGATAAATGCCTAGAAGCTCAATGGCTGCTTTATAATATGAGTTTATTCATCAATTTTCTTTAAAGAATTGCCAAACTCTTTTCTGGTATAACTGTGAAATTTATATTCCTATTAGTGACATATGATAATAAGTTTTACTGCATTCTCGCCATCACCATCATTGGAGTTATCACTATTTTAAAAATTTTAACCATTCTGATATGCGTGGTTTTAATTTGCAATGAATTGAGGCTTTAGTTAACATTTCCATAATGACTAATGATGTTGAGAATTATTTTTTGATAAGAGAAATTTCTGCTGTAAGGTGTGTGCACTTGCTGGAGAGACAGGAAGACAGGGAGAAAGAAAGCGAGAAATCTACCCCTAATTGTGATGGCCATGCCAATTCCTTCTCCATCATTCTCCTATCGGGATTTTGGGAATCTCTGCACATGCTCTTGGCATGAGTTTCAAACCCCTGGTTCTGGGACTCGATAAACAGTCAGTCATTTAGGAGCTCAGTGACGTAACCATTACACCATCTGCTGGCTCTAATGTTGAACATTTTTCCATATGCTTATTTTTCATCCGTGTATTTTTTAATGCAATATATTTTTGTATCTTTTTCCTCATTTTCTGATTTGATTATTATTATTATTTTTAATATTTGGTGTTTGGAGTTCTTCAAATACTTTAAATCCAAGACAAGACAGTGTGGTACTTATAATGACAGGCAAGTTGATCAATGAAAGAAAGTAAAGAACTCAGATAGACTCACATGAATTCCCAACTGACAAAGGTGCAAAAGCAATTTAATGGAAGAAGAGAGAGACTTTCCACAAATTGTGCTGGAGCACTCGGATACCTATAGGTTACAAACTAGAACCTTGACTTAAGTCTCACACTTTATGCAAAAATTAACTCAAAATTGCTTATAAACATAAATAGAAACAAAAATTCACATGACTTTTAGAAAAGAAAAACATTGGAAAAAACCTTCATGATTAAGGAGTAGGCACACAAATTTTAGGCTTGACACTAAAAGCATAGTCCATGGAAGCAAAAGTTAATAAATTGTATCTTATGAAAATTACAATATTTTGCTCTGTAAAATACCTTGTTAGGAGGAAAAACAGGCAAAAAAGATACTGGGAGAAAATATTTTTAAATATTTTTAAATGATTCTAACTTTTCTTTCTTTTCTTTTTTTTTTTTTTTTTTTTTTTTTGGTGTTTGCCATAGTGTGTAAGCACTAGCCTGAGAGAAGCTGTGAGAGGGGAAGTGAGAAATCTCTCAGGGTGAATGGGCTTGTCATAATCACTTCTCCATTCTCTTCTTGGGATTTTTTTTTTTTGAGAAGTTTTTGCTATAAGGTGCGTGCGCTTGCCAGACAGACAGAGAGAGACAGAGAGACAGAAAGCGAGAAATCACCCCCCAGAGGGGATGGCCACGCCGCAATCCCTTCTCCTCCATTCTCCTCTCGGGATCTTGGGCACGCACACACACACGCCCGGCGTGAGTTTTAAGCCACCGGGTCCGGGACGCGAACCGCAGCCGACTACGTGGGAGTCCAGCGACATAGCCACTACGCTAACTGCTGGTTCCCACTTTGCCTGGGATTTTGAGCACATTATACACATGCCCCTGAAGTGATTTTTCAAGCCACCATGTCTGGGACTCAAATTGTGGTTGGTTATGTGGGAGTACCTTTACCACATGCCACCTGCTGCTCCCTGATTCTAACAACTTTAAGGGCAAGAATTATGTTTATGTTTCTCTCTTACACTTTGTAAAAAGTGACTGAATGTACATTACACAGTAAGTTTGAGAATACTTGTTTAGAGAAAGCTTGAAAATTAATTTATAGCTACATTCTACTTCAGTGTCAAGGAGGGCAAATTATTATAAAATGAAAGGAGAAAAATCCAACTTACATAATTCATAAAAGAACATGCAAAAGTTTTTGAGAGGTCTGATTTTCTATAGACCCTCTTCAGCACAATGTTTCTGTGAAAATGATGTGCATTGTTTACAATGAGTAGGTCATAGTCTAATGTCCTTGTTGACAAGTGTAATTGATTACAATGATACTATTCTTGACAGGGCTGGGTCTGCTTGCTTTGCAGAATGTGAGTGTCCTACCACAGCATTGCTCCTGTTCAGTAGGAGGAAAGTACCAATCTCCCTGAAAAGTCCTTTTAGGTATAGCCTGGCTATCAAATGTCATTACAGCTGACAAACTGGCCAGCAAACTGCAAGTACTGGATATCACACAGTGATTATAAAAATTTACAGCTGTCAGCTAAAATGAGAATGTCTCCCATGGGTGTGAAAGTAAAATGTGAGGATTAGCTGATAAAGCATTCTACTCTGGTTTTTTCTTTCATGAACTAAGATCACAGAGATGTGAGAATGTCATCCACAAGGTTTAACAAAATGTTCACCAAGATTTAGAGCATTGCATTGAATTTTTTTAGAAACATCTTTCTTACACAAGACAAAAATTTTAAATTACTTTGAAAGACAGGGTGAAGTTGTTCATTGCAAAGGTATACTCAGTAAAGACTAACACGCATCTTTTAGTTACATAATATATTTTAAACAATGAGTTATATTTCAAAGTAATCATCAGTTTGGCATAGTTACTGGTATGATGTGAAAGGCATTCTTAATTTAAAGATAAGAGTAGGGTCATCAGTGTTTCAATCTTGTCTTGAATGGTCTAGATCCTTAAAAAAAAAAAAAGGTTACCATTAAATTTTGAGCCAATACTTTTATTCCTTCTTAAAGGAAATTTTCTTTAAAGTATTCTGAACAATGTTTAGGAATATACTTTTATCAAGAAGTCTGGATAAACTGAGTATTTCATTATTAGAGCTTTACCTGAACACAGAATGGAGTGTATTTAATATAGGAAAGTGGCTAATTCACCATGTTACATGAATCAATAAAAAAATCTAGAAACTTCTTAGAGGTGAAACAGATACAGAAAAAGAATAAACAAGTGATGCATAGAGTATGTTCCCTGTAGTTCATAGGTTATTCTCTCAACCCATCTTCTTGCTGTATTTATGAAATCCACCCTTCCAGTACAAAATATATTTTTTATGTTTTTTAAATAATTATTTTATTTAACTTTATTAATTTTAATTTCACCAGAGAGTAACAGAGTGAGAGAGAGCGATAGAGAAAGTGAGAAAACAAGCCACCAGGTCCAGGACCTGAACCACGGTCAGCCATGTGGGAGTCCAACACCTTTAACCACCATGCCACTTGCTGGCCCCTCAGTACACAAATCTTTAACCCAAGCATTATCTCTAATTCAATACTATATTCTCTTTTTTGTGTAAGTGCCATCTGAATTTCTATTCTCAGTTTTTATCCATCTTATCTCTATTACCAAGTTAAGTTTTCTAAAGCACAGTTCTGATGATATTTATATATTCACAATTTGAAGTTATTACCCATTGACTATCAGGTAAAGCCATGAGAAGTTCTTGGCTTTTTGGCTTTAATTTAATATTGCAGGGGTATTTCACTCGCTAATCATCATTTATTCAACTGAATTAGACAGACCATGAATGGTGCCCAAATCAATAGTAGTTTCTTTGCAATGGAATGCTTGTGATATGTCATTTTATTTTTAGCATATTAAACTTGGAACTGGGATTCCAAATTTAGAACACTGAAAAAAAACATTTCTTATAATATGCTAGAAGTTTATACTAGAACATATGCAATGGCTTGTTGGAAAAAGAAAATCTGATAAAAACCAAAAATTCTTTCTTAAAAAATGAGTGTGTGAAGATACTAACAGGATGAGTTAATTAGCAGTAAATGTTGATGCTAAAATATGCATAAGTAGGAGCCTTGAATCTGATCTGAGGCCATGAGTGGTGAAGGTTAGCTAAAGTTATAAAGAGAATATGTAAATAACTAGAAGCTATGAGAGTGCAGTATTGTACAATGGTAATGGGAGATGATTATAATTGGAGTGCCAGCAGGCATGATCAGATGATGCTAATTTCTGTACTGAAGGAAAACCATGTAAGAATTCAGCAACTTGGAGATGACATTGCCAAGCAGAAATCATGCAGCATTCTTGGTCAGAGGAAACTTTCCTTAACTCTAGTGCCCATGATACTCACACAGCTGATAATGATAAGTGAGGCGAGGATTTAGATTTCATGATGTTTCTTGAGAACTTTCTTTTCCCATTCCATAGGATAATTCCTCTTGATTCTTCAAAATGGTTCTGAAGACTCTTCTGTCATGTTTGCTTTCCTTTAGGGGCACACAAATTGTAATCACCCTAGCGTATGCCTAAGTGCTTACTGGGAGACCATTTCCTGGATCATTGTTTAACAAGAGGTCCTAGAAATCAGGCCATTCTGAGTTTATTTCTAAAACATGTCTTGGATTTATTGTAGTAATTACCATTTAGCAGATTTAGGACATGTTATATTATCATATGTAGTTTACTATACAGACTGAGTAATTTATGAAGAATACAGATTTATTTGTCTCATGGTTCTGGAGGCTGAGAATTTCAAGATTTCCTGGGCAGTTTCTGATGAAGGCCTTTTTACTCCATGATAATGTGATGGAGGGCATCACATAGCAAGAGGCCAAATCATACAGGAAAGAGAGAGAATTGGACCAAATTCCTCCTTTTGTAAAAAATATGCTCCCATGGTAATGGTCTTAGTTCATTTATGAAGGGGTGTTCTTATGATCCAATCAGCTCTTAAAGGCCTTACTATTTAATGCTATCACCACGGGTAGTAAATTTCAACATGAGTTTAATAAGGGGACACACACTGAAATAACAAAAGTAGTTTTAAGTCTTTTATTTATGCTATTTTAAAAATAACTTTTAAAATAATTACTTATTTCATTTTTAACATTTTTATTTTTAAATATTACTAGAGAGAGACAAAGAGACTGAGAGAGAGAGAAAGGGAAACTGAGAAAGCAAGCCCCTAAGCTTTGGACTTGAACCACAGTCAGCCATGTGGGAGTCTAGTACCTTGACAACATGAATCCCACATTACTGATTAGATTACATGGTTCAAGTCCTAAATCTGGTAGATTGAAAAACACCCTGGCATGTGTCTGTGTATGCCCAAAATCCAAGAGGAAAATGGAGAAGATATCGAGGTATGATCATCCCCCTGGGACAGTGTTTTTTCACTTTTCTTTTCTTTCTCTGTCTCTCTCTATCCTATAGCAAATTTTAAAAATAATAACTTTTTTTTGAGAGAGATATTTTTGCTATAGGGTGTGTGTACTCACTAGAGAGACAGAGACTGAAGGTAAGAAATCATCCCACAGAGGTAATGGCCATGGTGCAATCCCCTCTCCTCCATTCTCCTCTCAGGTTTCCAGGCATGCACAAACACCAAGAATGAATTTTAAGTAGTCGGGTCTGGGACTCATACCCCAGTTGACTACATGAGAGTTCAGTGACGAAACCATTATGCCATCTGCTGGTCCCTACAAAATAAAATAAAATAAAACTTTTACAAGTCATGTAGAAGTTACAACTTTCACAAATCAGGTTCAAGATAAATATTACTATTATGACAATTAGGTCTTGAATTACTCAATTAGGAAAGTATAGTATTTCAAATAAAACAAAGTTTGTATATCTTTCTCATGTTCATATTTAGTTCAAAAATCTTGAGATGAACCCACATCTTACAAATCTTAATGTAAACACAAATCAGCATCAATTGTCTAGAAAACAAAATTATTTGTAAACTAATGATAAAAAGTAGGGGGCATATACAATTAATAGAAAATATTAATGAAAGAAACAGCATACACAAGTACAAGCATTTGATGTTTGCTCAAATTTCCTTTCATTTATGTGTATTTCTTTATTTTTAAACACTGATAACAAAGTATTTTTAATTACAATTTTATAAGTGCTCAAATACATAAAATTTTAATTCTCAGTATTCAAATAACTACAAATTTCTAAAACTTAAGACAGCAGCAAATTACAACAAAATTAATGTCAGAAATCATTATAGATTTTAAAAACATAATGCTGTAAGTTTTGCAAGTGAAATTTTCAGTACATATTTAAAACATTCTCTGGGATTTTACAAGCAGCAAGGCTCAAAAGCCAAATTTCAGATAGGGTTATTACCAATTACAGATGTATATTTTATTCCTCCCATAATTATAGTTCCCCTCATACTTTTAAAAACAACTTCTAACTATTTCATAACTATTTTTGTAAGTTTTGTTCTAACATCAAACATATCATCCAACAAGTATAGCTATAATGTATTTTGAGTAAATAGCACTTTGGGTCAATTAAGGTAAGCAACCAATTTTTTGAACATTCTTTCATTGAGATTTTGAGGATGGGGAAAAAAAGCTCCCCTGTCTACCTCTCTTCTATCCTATCTCAGAAACTATGATAGCAAATCAACATGAACTTGTTATGTCTTAAAGATAGAATACGTTATGTTGGAGGAGTTAAGTTGGACCACATATTTCTCAATTATTCCTGTTGGCTTTAGTTCAGGAAGAAAAAAATATATATCTCCATAAAAATAATGACCACTGTGGACAGTCTTCAGAGTTGTCAGGATGATGGTCAGGAGATGATAAGTTTGGTGTAATGAGATCAAGAGTAACAGTCAAAGGGCACATGTTCCATTATTGCAAGGAAAGGATAAAAAGAACTTGATTGTGTGGATTTGTTTCTCATATTACTACAAAAGAACAACGTGGAGGCAGTATCTTTAAAAGATCAGTATCTTCTCTGATCTTTAAATTCTCTTAATGCATCCAGCTATGGAGATACGAGTATAATCACACACTTGAAGAATGCTCCTTTGCAATTGTCAACATCTTGGGTCACCAGACTCTTCTGGAGACTAGATGAGAATAACTATGATAGCTCTAGAAGATGACCCCTGCCTCTATAACTTTGTTTTTGCTATAGGGCGCTTGCGCTCTCCAGACAGACAGAGAGAGGCAGAGACACAGAAAGCGAGAAATCACCCCCCAGGGGGGATGGCCACGCCGCAATCCCTTCTCCTCCATTCTCCTCTCGGGATCTCGGGCACACACGCACACGCGCCCTGTGTGAGTTTTAAGCCACCGGGTCCGGGACTCGAACCGCGGTCAACTACGTGCGAGTCCGACGACATAGTCATTACCCTAACTGCTGGTCCCTCTTTTTACTTTGTTTATCCTTGGAATTTTGTCTGGATCTTCATAAAAATGTTCATTCCCAAAGATGGAATCTAATACAAATTTTTGATAGTTGTGTGAGCAGAGCTTAATCCCTTGCTTCTTTTCTGTCTAAAATAAAAATGACGAATACCTATAATACATGAAAATGCTTACCTATTCACATGCCTGAAACAGTGAGAAATTTCATTTAGGGCCAGCAGGTGGTATGATGGTTAAGATACTGAACTCCCACATGGTTGATTGTGGTTTGAATCCCAGATATGTCAACTTGCTTTCTTACTTTCTCTCTTTTTCTCTCTCTCTAGTGAGTATGTGTCCTATGGAAAATTGAATAGTAATAATAAATAAAATTAAATAAATAATTCTTCTTAAAAAGATATATATATATATATATATATATATATATATATATATATATATATTTATGGAACCAGCATATGGCGTAATGGTTATATTGATGGACTCCCACATGGCTTATCTTCATTTGAGTCCTGGAACCAGAGGCTTAAAACTCACACCAGGCATGTGAGCATGTGTTCCCTCACTGTCTCACCAGCAAGCACACACACCCTATAGCAAAAATAAATCTCTCTAAAAAAAGAAAAGATTAAATTTAATAGAAAGGGGAATTTATTAATAAATCTGACATTGTACTAGTCCTTCAACCAAAAGAGGAGTATACCGTAGCAAAAAATACAGAACACAGTTGCAACACACTCTAACACCAGAAGCTAATGTGGTTGAGGACTTGTTCCAGAACATACCTATGCCACCAACAGAAGCCTCCTGAAGAGGAAGTAAAGATAATTGGGCAACATTGTTTCAGAATGAACTCTCTTCTGCCTTATGTGAGGAAAATTCTCAATATTCTTCATCCAAACCACAGTGTCTGGAATAGCATGGTTGCTCAAAATTATCTCCTGAATATATTTAATAAATAAAATTTTGTTTAAACTGAATGTAAAAATCATTTTAATTCAATTGTGGAATATTTTCAAGATTGTAATAGGAGAATGTAAACTAAATAAGCCATCACAATTCCAAAAGAAAATAGTGGTGTCCAAAAAAATTCTAGAGTACAAAATGAAAAGCTGGAATTTTTGTTAAACATTGAAATGAACAAGTTCCATAGACCAAAGTATAAAATTTGATAGACATGTCTCTAAAAATACCATGGTAAATGAGGAAGTACTGCAATCATCCACCATCTGGTGATTGTTTATAAGATGACTCCTATAGGGATCTAGGCATTTCTCTTGGGATTTAATGAGTTACAAGGAACAAGAATGCACAAAATACATCCTACCAGTATTATAATTAGATAGTGTTCTCATTTTCTGCAATAAATGCTACTGAAATAAAGATAAAACAATATACTATTTAACTCTTCTCCCAGTTTTATAACATGTATGACTACTACATCATTCATATTTCAAATACAATGTCCTTCTGGAATTTGTGTGTGTGTGTGTGTGTGCATGTGTGTGTGTAAAGTTGAATGGGTTGAGCATTCATATGAATATTTAAAGACAATGGCACGGTGGTTAAGGGTACTGGACTCCCACATCGCTGACCATGGTTCAAGTCCTGGACCTGGCAGCTTGCTTCTCACTTTCCCTCTCTATCTCTCTCTCTCACTCTGTCCCTCTCTGGTCAAATAAACAAATAAATAAAGTTAAACAAAATAATTCTTTAAAAAATAATTAATAAAAAACAAAAAAATCCTGGACAACCTTAAATGATCCTTGTCCTGTAAGAATTAAGTAAATTTGTTTTGACAAAATAATAAAGATGTGTTTTCAATGTTGAAAAATTCCTTCATGTCAATACAGTGACCCTATAAGTAAATATTAATTTATTAAAATTTACATTTTAATCATTTTCTTTTCCTGGGCTAGAAAACAACTCACCATTTTTTATATTTTTTTAAAAATTCTATTATCAAGGTAGAAGTAAATTTGACTGCTGCTTTGAGTCTTCTTAATTTTATGTTTTTTTTTTAAATTAATGTTAACATTAGAAACTATGTCTACTCAGAGAATAACTGACACAATTAACTCACTGCTGGGTTTTTTTTAATTTTATTTTGTGATTACAGAAGAAAAAAAGAATGCATGATATATATTTTTTTGAGAGATTTTCGCTATAGGGTGCGTGCGCTCGCCAGACAGACAGAGACAGAGAGACAGAAAGCGAGAAATCACCCCCTGGGGGGATGGCCATGCCGCAATCCCTTTTCCTCCATTCTCCTCTCGGGATCTTGGGCACGCGTGCACACGCGCCCAGCGTGAGTTTTAAGCCACTGGGTCCGGGACGCGAACCGTGGTCAACTACGTGGGAGTCCAGCGACATAGCCACTACGCTAACTGCTGGTTCCCAAGAACGCGTGATATTTTTGACAAATGTCTCAAGATATCTTGTGATAACTGGCATAAAATATACTGAGTTTTCATGTTAATGTATCAGTTAAATCATGTAACCTTTATCATCTTTTATTATTTTTTTCTAAGCAATTAAAGGAGTACAAGAATTTGGTTATAGGTATGGTGAAAAAACTGTTCAATTTTGAAGCTCTCTGCTTCTTTTACAAACTTAACTATTTTTACAAGAATAGTTATTTAGTTTTGCAGAACAGTAAAAGAAGAAAACAATAAAGGTGATATATATAGTGGAGCTAAAGCTTATCTATAAAAAAGAAAATCTGTTTTAAATCAATTATCAGTGTGAAGATATCAAATATGTCTGTAAATGTGCTTAGTTTATTTTTTCTTATAATTTTTTATTCATTAAATATTCCTATGAGGCATATGAATTATTATCTCCTCAGAAAGTTCTTTCATTTCAATGAGTATGAATCACCATGGATCTGCATCAGTATCACTCAGGCAAAATATGGTATTGTGGATCTGTGGAATGAAGGTCTAAATTGGGAGCAAGAAAGTAATAAATGCTAGAACTATTTGTCTCATAATGGAAATTATTATTAATTGATGCTTATGACATAGATGTTTCATGGTTGAACCAACAGTATTTGGTTTGATTTAGTTTGATGTTTTAAGATTAAATGATTTATTCATTCAAGGGATTTCAAAGGTTCACAACATAACATATTATAAATGTTTGAGATGGTAGGCTTATTGTCCTGATTTGATAAATGCATATTATATACATGTATTGAAACACCATAAAAATGTGCAATTAATTCAGGGCAACTAAAATTATAATTAAAAACAGTATGAAGGTCTTCAAAAAGTAAGAAATACAACTGTCATATGATACAGTAATACCACTACTGGGTGTGTATCCAAAAGAAAAACAACTATTTGAAAAAATATCACCACTCCCATGTGAATTGCAGCACTATTCACAATAGTCAAGTTATAGAATCAACCTAAGTGTATATTAACAGATTACAGGGCAAAAAGCAAGGTGATATATTTACATCATAAAATACTATTTGACATAAAAAAAGAAATTCTGCTACTTGTGATATGAATGAACCCGGAGGACATTATGGCAAATGAAATTAGCCAGGCACAGAGAGATAAAGACTGTATGATCTCACTTGCATGCGAAATCTTAAGGTATTATGGGTACGTCACTGGATTCTCTGTAGTAAACTGTGGTTCAAGTCTCAAACCCAGCAGCTTAAAACTCATGAGAGGCGTGCGTGTGTGTGCATGCTCAAAATCCCAAGAGAATGGAGGAGAAGGGGAGGTCATTCCCCCTAAGGGGTGATTTCTCACTTTCTCTGTCTCTCCAGTGAGTGCATGTGCCCTACAGCAAAAATCTCTCTCTAAAATAAGAAGTTGATCTCATAGAAGTCAAGAGAAAAATGGTGGTTACTAGAAGCTGTAGTGGTTGGGAGGTTGGGGTGGATTGAGGAGATACTAGTTAATTGATACATAATCACAGTTAGAAGAAATAAGTTCAAGAAACCTATTGTACAGCATCATAAATATAGTGGATGATACCTCCTTTTTTGCACAGATCTTTAGTGTTTATTTTGGTAACTATTTATTTATTTTACAGATTTTTGCCTTAGGGTACATGTGCTTGCCAGAAAGAGACAGAGACAAAGACAGTGATAAGGAAAGTGAGAAATCATCCCTGGGGGTATGACCATGTCACAATTCCTTCTCCTCCATTCTTCTCCCAGGATTTTGAGCACACATGCACACACATGCACACACATCTTGAGTTTCAAGAGCCTAGAATCAGGACTTGAACCATGGTAGGCCCTGCGGGAGTCTACTGATGTAACTGCTACATCATCTGTTGGCCCTTGATAACTCTTTTTATGATTTGTGATTCACATTTAATTGTTGTACATCTATATAGCACATAAAATAATTTTCAAAGTATTAATCGAATCAAGGATATTACCATGTACATACTTTTCAATGGAAAACATTAAATTCTTATGTCTAAGTATTTCGTTGCTGAGTTTATCTCTCCCACCTTTTACTTTCTATCCCTCTCCAATGCAGTTTCTGGTATCCACACTTGTCCTCCCTACTGTTATATCATCAGATCTTTCCATTTTTGCCATAGAGTGCATTTTGAGAGGGTGATATACAGTGTGTGTCTGACTTACTTCATTTAGAGTTAAATCTTCTATATTCATTCACTTTAAATCGAATGACAGGATCTCATTTTTTCTCATGGCTTGATAGTATTCTATAGTGTATATATAGAACATTATTTTCAATTCTATTATCGGTACTTGGACACTTAGGTTGACTCTGTATCTTAACAATTGTGAATAATGCTGAAGTAAACATGAATGTCCCAGTGTGTCTCTGACTATTTTCTCATTATTTAGGTAAATAACAAAAAGAGATTATTGGGTCATATGGCAGTTCTATTTGTAGGTTTTCAGGAACTTCCATATTGTTTTATTTATTTTGTTTTATTTTATTTTATTATTTTATTTATTATTTGTTGTTCATTTTGTTTCTTGAAGTATTTTTTTTAAGTTTTTACTACAGGGCATGTGCACTTGACAGAGAAAGAGAGAGACAGAAAGTAGAAATGACCCACCATGGCTATGGCCATGCCACAGTCCCTTCTCTTTCATTCTCCTGTCAGGATTTTGGGCATACATGCACACAAGCAGAGTGTGAGTTTCAAGCCGCTGGGACTGGGACTCAAACCGTGGTTAATCATGGGAAAGTCCAGTGCCTTAACCACTACATCATCTGCTGACTGTTTTATTTTTTTTTCATACATTTAACCACTGTGTATCATTACAGCATGCAAATTGAATTTTCCCAGCATCGATGAACTCTGTATTAGTCCAGTTAAAGATACTGTAATATACTTTATCATCAACAGATAATTTTCCATTTCTGTGTCCCTTGTATGTTTTGTTCCTTTATTTTCCCCTTGATTTCCTTCCTCTCACTCTTTCCCATTTCCCACTTTCCTCCCATACTGTCCCTAGTATCCACAATTGTTCTCCATGCTTTTATATCTTTTAATCTTGTTAATGGTGAGTGATAAGTCTCCTGTCTAAGGCTTCTGCAGCTGGATACTCAGTTTGTTCAGCACCAGTTGCTAAAGGGATTTTCTTTCCCCTACTGGATTAACTGGTGCCCTTTGTAAAAAAAATCAGTTGGTTCTATGTTTTGAGGTTTATTTCTGGGGTTGCTCTTCTGATCCATTAGTCCACTTGCCTGTCTGTGTGCTAGTACCATGCTGTTTTGATTATCACAGCTTTGTAATATATTTTGGGCTAAGGGAGTGAGATCTCTCCTATTTCACTAATCTTAAACAGAATTGCTTTGGGAATATAGGGTCTTTTATGATTCCAGACAAATCCTATGATTGTTTTTTACAAATCTGTGAAGAATATTTCTGGTATTTTGATTGGTATTGCATTACATTTGCAGATTAATTTGGGTAGAATTGGCATTTCCAAACCAGCAACATGGAATGTTTTTCCATATTTTTTGTGTCATTTTCAATTTCTGTTTTTAATTTTTCTTAGTTTTCCTTGTAGAGATCTTTGTCTTCTTTGGCTAAATTTATTCCCAAATATTGTATACTTTCAGTGGATATTGTAAATAGGATTTCTATTTTCAATTCTACCTCAGTCTGGTACTTGTTTGTGTATAGAAATGTTATAGATTTCTTTATGTTGATTTTACTGTATTCCTTTATCATTTCCAGAAGTTTGTGTGTGTGTGTGTGTGTGTGTGTGTGTGTGTGTGTGTGCAAATAGAGATCATTTCACTTCTTTCACTATTTAAATGCCTTTTATTCAACTCTCTTGTCTGACTACATTGACTAGGACTTTCAGTACTATATTGAAAAGAAGTGGGAAAAATGGGCAGCCTTGTCTTACTCCAGGTATTAGTGGAAAAGCATTATATTTTCCCTCTTTCATTATGATGTTGACTATGGGGTTTTCATATATGGCTTTCATTGTGTTAAGAAGTGTCTCTTCTTTATTTTTTTAGAGATTTTTGATTTAGGACACAAAATATACGTTTTTCTCACCCTCTCATGGGACATTTTAAAAGATTGACCACATAACATGGTACAAAACAAGCCTTTACAAATTTAAGGCATATGAACTGCATCTGGCATTTTCTCCAACCATGATGTACTTAAACTTGGAATTAATTTCAGAAAAAATCCTTGAAAATATACAAACATATGAAAACTAATGCACAAGCAGATGAAAACTAAACAACCTACACTTGAATGTCTTTACAACCATTGAAGAGAGGGAGAAAGAGAGACAGACATAGTGAGAGAGAAAGTGAGAATTCATTCCCCAGGGAGGATGACCATGTCACAATCCCTTCTCCTCCATTCTCCTCCTGGGATCTTGGGCATGCATGTACATGCTTCCAGCATGAGTTTTAAACCACCAGTTTTGGGAGTAAATCATGGTTGACCATGTGGGAATCCAGTGATATAATTGCTATGCCATCTTCTGACTCTGAGGAATGTCTTTTCTATGCTGATTTTGCTGAGTCTTAATCATGAAGGAATGTTGTATTTTATCAAGTGCTTTTCTTACATTGAATGATATGTTCATATGATTTTATCTTTTTTTCCTTAATATTGTATATTACATTTGTGGTTGGCATATGTTGGAACATTCTTGCCTTCGTACAATAAAGGCTACCCTGGTTGCAGTGTATAATCTTTTTAATGGGTCATTGCATACAATTTGGTAGGATCTTGTTGAGAATTTTTTTTATCTATCTTCACCAGATGTATTATTATTTTTTATTATGTCCATATCTGTTTTGAGATGGGGGTGATGGAGGCTTTATAAAATAAATTTGGGAGGATTTTTTCCTTTCAAATCTTTAGAAATCATTGCATAGAATGGTGGCTAGCTCCCTTTTAAAAGTTTTGTAGAATTCAGAGTAAAACCATTGTTACCTGGGCTTTTCTTTGTTGGGTGGTTATTTATTACTGATTCAATTTCATTGCTTGCTATTGGTCTATTCATGCTTTCTCTCTTCCTCATTCAGTCTTGATAGATTATTCAGTACTTCTTGAAGAGCTGTACGAGTATTGGTGAATTTGTTCAGTTTTTGCTTGTCTGAGAAAGATTTTATTTGTTCTTCCCATTTGAAGGATAATCTTGCCAGGTATAGTTTTCTTGGTTGAAATTGTTTTTCTTTTAATGTTTAAAATATGTCAATCCATTCTTTTCTTGCCTGCATTGTTTCAGTTGAGAGTCTGATGTTAGCCTACTAGGCTAACCTTTGTAAGTAACTTGATGTTTCTCTCTTGTCATTTTCAGAATCTGGTTTTGTCTCTGATTTTGACCAATCTATCTATGATATGCCATGAAGAAGATCTTTTTATGTTGATTCTCTATTGTTCCCTTGTATTTCTTGGGTTTGGATATATGAATGCTTCTCTGGATTTGAGAAATTTTCTGTAATTATTTCATAGAAAAGATCTTCTATGTCCTTGTTAGACTCTTTACTTTCAGGAATAGCTATAATTCTGATATGTGAGTGATTAACAGTGTCTAGTATTGTCCTTATGTTGTCCTAATTTTTTTTTAATTTGTTTTTCTTTATTTTTTTGTGGTTTTATCTAAGTCAATGGTTTTTCTTCCAGCTCAGATACTCTGTCTTCTGTGTGGTCCAATCTGCTATTAATACTTTTGAGAGTGGTCATGATTTCCTCTGTTACTGTATTCATCTCTAGAATCTGATTTTTTTAAAATGATGTCTGTCTCCTTCTTCAAATCTTGGAAAGACTTCCTCATCTTTGTCACCATGAATACTCTGAATTATTTTTCTGACATTTCTGTGAATTCTTTTGTGTTTTCTACAGTTGAAGAAGAGTTGCTCTGTTCCATTGAGGAAGAGGTATCATCTTGTTTTTTCATATTTCTTCTGTCCCTGTGCTGATTTCTTACCAGCTGCTGAACTACACACTTATTACTTTTCTGGTGTTGATTCTGTAGTGTTGGGGGCCAGGAGAGAAGAGCTCTACTTTTCATATGTGTTCTTGGTAGAGGGTCTTGTCTTCTAATCAGAGAAATGTATATATAGTAAGCTTTAGGCATTGGTGCCTTTTCTAGGTTTCTGAAACCAGGTGCACCTGATACTGAGCTAGAGATATTCAATTGGTGGAGCACTGTATGGTTCAGTAAATTATGAAATCTCAGAATACTCCTGGGGTGGGGGAGCAGAAGGCAGCTAGAATTCTGAGGCCGTCTTCCTGCCTCAGTTGGTCTCGCTGACTGCTGCTGCTCTCTGCTCTATAGTGCGAGTTTGAGAAATTAATGACAGTGAAAGGATGTGAAAGGGGCCAATCTGAGAAGTACCTGGGGCAGTCAGAAGGCAATGGAAAGACTGAGCTGTTCTTCCTATGTCAATTGGTCTCACTGACTGCTGCTGCTCTCGGCTTCTACTTCCATATTGTTTTCTATGGTGTCTGGACCAATTTACATTCCCATAAGTAGAGTAGAAGAGTTCCCTTTTCACTACAGTCTCCATAGCACTTTGTTTAGTAGTTCTTTATTTTCTTAAAGCCATTTTTACTGGGGTTATGTGGTATTTCATAGTGGTTTTACTTTGCATTTCCCTTGTGATAAGAGATATTATATATTTTTTTCATATGCATTTTGGTCATTCATAGGTCTTCTTTAGAAAGTTGTCTGTTCAACCGAATCACCCATTTTTTAATTAGATTCCACCCTCCACCCCGCGGAGGAGCTGCTAGAGTTCCTTATATAGTCGGGTTATTAATTCCTTATCTGAAGCCAAGCTTGCAAATGTTTTCTCCCATTCTGAGTGTTTTCTCTTTACTCTAATCATTGTTTTCTCTGATATGCAGGAACTTTTTAGATTAACACAATTCTATTTGTCTATTTTTAGAAGTATTACCTGTGTTTCAGGGGTCTTATTTAATAACTCTTTGCCTACTTCAATGTTTTTAAGTATTTCCCCTGTGTTTTCCACAAGTAGTTTATAGTTTGAGGCTTTAACGTTGAGATCTTTGATCCATTTTAAGTTGATTTTTGTTAATGTTGAGAAATAGGAGTCAAATAGGAGTCAAGTTTCTTCTTCTTTTTTTTTTTTTTTTTTTTTTTTTTATTAGAGAGATTTTTGTTATAGGGCATGTGCGCTCACTAGAGAGACAGGAAGTGAGAAATCACTCCCAGGGAGATGGTCACACTATAATCCCTTCTCCTTCATTCTCCATTCAGGATCTTGGGCACAAATGAAAATGCACCTGGTGTGAGTTTTAAGCTGCTGGGTCCGGAACTCAAACCATGGTCAACTACGTGAGAATCCGGCAATATTATCCATTATGTCATCTACTGGTCCCACAAGTTTTATTTTCTGCAGGTGGATAGGATATCCAGGTCTTCAAGGAGCATTTGCTCACAACAAAACAAAAATTATGTGAGGCTATTTGTTCATTAGCCTGATTTAACCATTTCCCAATACATATAACTTCAAACATTATGATATACATGAAAAATGCATACAACTTTATCAACTAAAAAAAGAAATCTGAAACAAAAAACACAATAAATAAATGTTTCAAACATATTTGGGAAAAGATTTTCTCCTTCTCTATTTTATAATCCATTGTTTAAGGATGTTGATACTGATAACATATATACATATTTAATTATGTCTAGAAATTTTAGTTATTTTCTATTTAAACAGAGAAAAAAAGAACTATTATCATCTGCCATGTAACAATTTTTAAGTTAATAAGGAGCTACATATATAATGGTGGTTTCTTAATATTATACCTTATATCTTAAGTGTATAGTATGCTATAATATCTAAGTTCATGTAAGTATACTCTATGATGTTCACAGAACCACAGAATAACCTGACCCATTCCTCAAAACATATCCTTGTCCTTAAGTGACACATGGCAGTATTTCAATTTATTAATTTTGGGAGTTACATTGAGAAGGAGTAGTCACATTTGATTTTAGAGAAATCTTATGCCTTGCTGAGCATCAATGTTTCCACTAAGCCACACATGTGCAAAATAAACAAATCTATGTGCACAGTTACACTTGTCTTATTTTAGAGTTAAAGATGAACACAGTCAGCTCAAGGCAAATCTGTGATGGAAGAGACAAAATTGAACATCAAGTCATCTACTTCCTTCTGTTTGCTTCCAGAATGTAACCTCCTTTGCGAGTTTTGAGAATCGTCTTCTTCCTTTCCATGCTCCATGTCATTAGATAGATTGAAACAGTTGTTTTAAATCTGGTAGTTTAATGTTTAAAATAAAAGAGCATAAATAGAATGATTAATAGGTAACTTGTTGATTTATTCTTTAGTTTAAATCTACACTAATTAAAGAGAGAGATAGCACTCCCGTCCCTTATGTTGAATATTTATGCTGCAATCCTATCTCTTCAAGTTTTCCTTTCTATCAGGATTTTGGGCACACATGCCTATGCTCCTGGCATGCATCTCAAGCCACCAGGTCCAGGACTCAAACCATGCAGTTGACCAGATGGGATCTAGCCACCTTAACTGCCATACCACTGGTTGGTTGGCATTATAGTTATTTTAAGCCTGGTATAAAGCAAGCACTATTTCAAGGACTTCTTAGAGCATTGTGTGAACTAAGTGTATTCATATGTTTTATATGCCTGCCTGCAAGTCTTCTAGCAGGTTCTGGGAGTTTCAGCGATGAATGATAAGGCCAGCTAATATCTGTGGAGGGTTTGGTATACATAGGCATGATGCCAAGTATGTTATCTGCATCTCTGAATTTACAACCACTCAGTGCTGTAGAGACTAAAACTACTAACCAGGAAACACTCTCTTCAGTCATGGTCCTTGGAATCAACAAAACAAGAATGTAAAAAGAAACTCTTCAACTGGAATATTAACTGTGTGCTACATGGTAGTCAAATGATGTCCTTGCCAAGACTGATTTAATTTTATAAAACTTGTACAGTCTCTAAATTTAGAATGATTTAACAAGTTGTCTCCCAGCAGCTGTATCCCTATCTGAAGACCTCTTAACCACCCACATACAGATAAAAGCATTGGGAAAAAAAAAAAAAAAAAAAAAAAAAAAAAAAAAAAAAAAAAACATACCTTACAAGGCCACTCAGCTGACTTCTTCATCTTAAAATGCTAATTGGGCTAATCTCATCTAATATCTAAACTAGGTCACATTCCTTCCTCCTGTCCAAAGTAAACAACAACAAAAATCCTATATAGTGAATCTTGCATTACCAGTAGAGAAAAACAAGTTCTTATTCCTTTTTTTTACCTTTACCTTTATTTACCTGTGTTTAGATGCAAAGACAAGTTCATGTGGAGGCCATGTTACATAGTTAGATAGGGAAAATGAAAACACACAAGTTTATATGCAAATGATCATCATTTAAGACAAGAACATTTTTTAGAGTTCAGAAAAAAATGAGAGAAGTAGGGTCAATTTTTTGTTTTGTTTTGTTTTACTGTTTTTTTTTTTTTTCTTCTAAGGGGTCTGAGTTTAACTAAGATTAATTCAGAAGTTTAGGCTGATAGTATATGCAAAAGCCATGATGTTAATAACTCCTGTTTGGAAGAAGATCTTTAAATTACATCACAATGGCTCATGTAATTTGTCTTATGGTTTGGGGGGTTTTATTAGGCCCACATGGTCTTCACAACAACAAATTCAGATATGTAAAAATCATTATTTCATACAATTTATTAACTATCTTATTAAATAGAGGGTAGGAAAACTGACAAGTTGATTGTTAAATATGGTTTTCAATTAAAATGTGGATTATGTGAAGCTCCTTCGTTTAGAATTGTAAAATCACACTATATTGGTCTGAGACGGCCTCCATACTCATATACTTGCATTCTTGTAACCAAACCCCACAACCTCACTTGGAGCCTGCTTTCTTCACAATTTGGTGAGTCTTAGTCAATCACAGCAGCCATGATTCAATCAGTCACAGACAGCTCACCCTTTAAACTGTGTCCCTATAGACCAAAACCGAATTGTAATCAGTCCAGCTGTTTTTTGTACCTCATTCCCCTCATTTCCATTTTCTTTCCTTTTCCTGTGGTACTGAGCTGTTCCAGGGAAGCCATTCCGAGGGCTGCCCAATACACAAATCTTGTCTTGCTTAATTAAATTCTGCTAAAGTAGCTTCATCTAAAGTTTTATCTTTTTAAATGGAATGAAACAGCAATGAAAGATAAGCATTATATCATATCACGATGCTATACACAAAGGTTACAAATAGGAGCAGAATTCTGAAATTTTGAAGCTAATGTCAACGTTGTGGAGGACAAAACTTTTTTTTGCAATTTAATTAGTAAAACTCAAATATGTCTATTATATTTTATTATACCGTTTTATTAAACTGTGCACCGTGGTAGATATTGGGAATGGAAAGATTAAAAAGCTTATAACCTAGAAAGGAGACACTAATGCCAACAGTAAAATGAGTTAAAGTAATTGCCTTACTCAGGGTCGTGCCAGAGAAAAAGAAGTAATGCATCTTCTTTAGGAGCAAGGTTACAAAACTACATCTATATATGCACATAGACATGGATATATAAATATGTATATACATATTTATGCACATATACATAAATACCTAAGTGTATATGTGCATATACATTTATATATTTATATTACCTGCCATGGTGAAGCTAATATTTAAAGATTTAGATGTAATATGTACTTTTGTTATCTAGGTGAAGTATTCTTAGTAAAACAAACTAGAGAACTTTCTTTATTGCTTGTTTTTTTTCATGTTTTACTGCCTAAAATATGTAAATAGTTGGTCTAATTCCTGATGCATTTTGAAATGTACTTTTAAGTATAAATTCAACGTTGGACGTTATCAAAATTGAGAAAGAATATAATTATATTAACTTTATTCTAATATTGTATTTTTATAAAAAAGTTGTTAGTGAAGAAAAAAAATGAATGAATATATGTTATACGCTTGAAACAGCATATCGTAGATGTTTAAATTCCAAATACAAAATGGTAGTCACTAAATAAACATTTGTTGGGTGAATGAATATAGTTGCAAATAACAAAAATTTTTTTTTTAATTTAGAGATCATTCAGAAGGATGATTTAGATGATTCAGTCTAAAACAGAAGACCTCTGAATGCAAACAGGTAATAGGATTTTAATTATTCCCCTCAGTAAGAAAGGCCAAGGATTGCTGTGAATGGTTAAATAACGTATAAAATCAGTCAAAACACAAATTTCAGTCACATAATTTCTGTTTATTAAAGTTATGAAAAAAGGCAAACTGGCAATTAAACATCACAAAGCAAGTAATAGTTGTTTCATTAAGTTTTCACTTTTAAGCAGTTAGAGTTGATTTCAGAATTGAACTGTTAGAGATGACCAGCTGTTTTCCATTTCCATAGAGGATAGAAGAAATAAAAAACGAACTTAAACTGAATCATAAAGAACAAAAATAGCTAGAAGGAAGATAATCCTTAGTGTGAAAGTTGTTGCAACCAATTCCAATGAGTTGTAAAAAGGGGAAAGGGGGAGTCATCAAAGCTTCTTTGACAAACTTGTCTTATAGTCTCCGGTAAATATAGCCATATACCATACTAGGAGGGAGTGCAGAGCAGATGTTCTCCTCAAATTTTTATATTAATATCTCTGTCAGAGTTTTAAAGATTTCTCAAATATTAGTAATTAAAGATGTAACAAAATATTTCTGCAGTCTATTTTGTGGAGAAAGTGTATATGCTCTTTTCACAAGAAAATAAAATTTGATCAGTCCTAGCACAATTTTTATTTTAAATCAGACAATACAGTAATTTTTAAAGGTTCAAAAAAATTTCGTCCTAAAAATTGCATTAAGAAATTTATTAAATTGTTCATTTTTGTATAATAAATTAGATTTTGCTAAAATTCATTTGTATTTGTTAATTTTAACTTTTACAAATTAATCCCCTCCTAATATCTAACTGGACCAATTAATCAGAAAGAAATAATTAAATATTTTATTTTTATATTAAGGTAAAAACAAGTTACTTGAGTTTTAAAATTATATCCAGACTTCTTAATATCAACCAATTCTTGAGGATTTTATAGTGGTTTTAAATAAATACATAGAGTCTTACAGTACTACAATATTTTTCTTTAGATTGAATAATTTAATGATTAACCAAAATAATTTCCTTGTTTCACAGTATACACATAATGGATATTTCATGAATTACTCAGCATTACCATATAATAAGAAGGTGATGTAAGGAACCAGGAACATAATCGACTGTGGTTTGAGTCCCAGACCTGGTGGCTTAAAACTCAGACCAGGCACATGGGTGTGCTTGCCCAAAATCCTGAGAGGACAATGGAGGGGAAGGATTGTGGTGTGGGCATCCCCCCTTGGAGGTGATTTCTCTCTTTCTGTCTCTCAGTCTCTCTGTCTCTCTGGCAAGCATACACTCTCTATAGCAAAGAATCTCTAAATAATATATGTATTTTTTAAATTGATTTAATAGAGGGCAGTCAGTAACTGCTTTAAGTATTTTTGGAAAGAGATATCTTTCTAGGTACATTTTGTTTGAATATGTGTTGAATTACATTTTTCTGAGTAAGCATTTGTTGTTAATTATCATATTTTCAATTGTCTAATTCATGTTATTTTTCAAACAATTCACTAGTCCCAATAAAATGATAAATCATAATAATCCCACAGTTATTTTTTATTTTATACATGCAATCACTATACATTACTACAACTTTTAAAGTTAATTTACCCAACATGAATACACTTCACACTAGTCCAGTTGAAGATATCACATACATTATCATCAATAATCATCCATTTTTGTGTCCCTTAAATGTACTGCCTCCTTATTTTGCTTCTTGATCCCTCTCCTTTCATTCTCCCCATTTCCCACTCTCTTCTCACACTGACTCTAGTATCCACAACCATTTTTTATGATTCTATATCCTCTAATCTTTCATTCTCAGCCATAGAGTGCCAACAGTTGGCATATATTAAGTGGAGACATACAATGACTCTTTTATAACCTGGCTTGCTTCACTCAGCAGTAAATCATCCATATTTGTCCACTTTCTATCAAATGCCAGGGTCTTGTTTTTTTTTTATAGCTGAGTAGTATTCTATTATGTATATGTGCCACAGTTTTTCAATCTATTCACCTATTCATGGATATTTGGGTTGGTTCTGTTTCTTAGCAATTGTGAATAAACATAGACATACAAGCACTTTTCTAGCTGAGAATTTTCCTATTCTTTGGGTAGATACCCAGGTGTAGAATTGCTATATCATATGGTAGTTTTATTTGTGGATCTTTGATCAACCTCCACATTGATCTCTACAGTAGCTGTACTAATTTACACTCCTATCATGGTTATGTATGTGGAAGTAGACAAACAAAGTTAGTGCCATAAAAACAATGGATAAAGAATAAACTTAACTGTGCCATGGTGAAGAGAATCAAGGACTTTTCTTTCCTTCCTTCTTTCCTTCCTTCTTTCCTTCCTTCCTTCCTTCCTTCCTTCCTTCCTTCCTTCCTTCCTTCCTTCCTTCCTTCCTTTCTTCCTTTCTTCCTTCTTCTTGCCTTCCTTCTTGCCTTCCTTTGAATTTTAGTAACTATTTAAAGGTATATACTTTAATGCCAAAATATAATGGTAGTAGGTTAGGTTACCTCTTCCAGTCTAAAATTAATACTGATATTGGGACCATCCGATGGCATAATGGTTATGTCACTGAACTCCTACATAATCAACCACAGTTTGAGTCCCAGACCCAGTGGCTTGAGCTCACACCAGGCACATGTGTGTGTGCCCAAAATCCTGAAAGGAGAATGGAAGAGAAGGGACTGTGGTCTGTCTATCTCCCGGGGAGTGATTTCTCGCTGTTTCTCTTTCTGTCTCTCTCATTGTCTCTCCAGCGAGCACATGTGCCCTATAGCAAAAATCTCTCTCTCTATATAAAAAAATTAATAGTGATATTTTCAAAATATTCAGATATATCATGCTTTTAGAAAAACTGAAATGTTATCCATTAAATGTGGTTTATAGAATTATTAAGGATAAAATATACTAAAAATACTATCTTTGGTTTATTTTTTTAATAAGAGCTTTTATTTTACATGTAGAAATTCCTACTCTTTCAGAGTGTCCCTCTATAAAAATACAAATGACCATTTTAGCTTAGACTAAAGCAAAAGTTTTAGTTTGCAATACTCTGTTTTGTTGTTGTTGATTAGTTTTTGCATCTGCTTCCTTTTCCTTATAAAAAGCTTAGAGTACTTTTTAAAAGTATGAGGTGACATTACTGTAAAAATAAGAATAGCAAGTTATAGTAACATAGGATATTTTATGCTGTGTAGGTACAATTTTGTTTGTTTGTTTGTTTGTTTTTGTTTGTTTTCTCTAGAGGACATGTGTACTAACTGGTGAGAGAGAGAAAGCAATCTTCATGGGAGATGGTCATTTCCCAGTGCTTTCTCCTCCATTTCTCCTTTCAGTTTGGGGTAGGCATGCACAAGTGCCTACCATGTTTTTCAAGCCTCTGGGTCTGGGGCTCCAATAACATAATCAGGAATGTGGGATTCAGGCACCTTTACTACCATGCCACCAGCTGACCAATAGGTTAAACTGTTAACTGTCAATCAGTTACTTGGGAGACTGGGTGAGACACATCTCACTCATGTCCCCATAAAGGAATGCAACAGAAGTCCCTCCAATTATACAACAACAGAGAACCTAGAACCCTTTGTAACCATATTCTTCTAGGGTGTAATTATCTGTCTTTCTCTGGTACAATGTTTCTCGACTGTAACAATTTTGTTTTATATTGCCTGTGAACCACTTTCCTTGTTACTGCTGGAGAGGGTGGGGTGCTTCTATTAGTATCTAATGTGTGCAGAAGTAAAATGCTGCTCAGTATTCTACAATGCATGGGACAGTCCCTCATCACAAAGCATTGTGCACAAGGTCGGCAGTGCATAAGACAAACCTTTTCATAGTAGAGTGAGTTGTCTGCAGGAAGATGATCTGTTTCCTGCCACATCTATAAAACCTAGCACAGTATCTGGTGGGCCATTAGCATCTAACAACATCTGGGGTTATGTATGTTTCTCTGCAGAGAGTTGAGAGAGAAACCTTCTGGTAATATATGAAGCAAAAGAGACTATTCCCATTATACTCTAAGATTTCTGCACCAAAATAATTGCTTTATTCAAGCCTCCATCCCTACCAATGCCTAATTAAAATTCTTCAATAGTTTCCTTTTGCCTCAGGATAAAGAATATTCTAACTAGACTTGATCTCCTACCTCATCTTGTATCACGTGCTTTCTGTTATTCAGTCGACTCTTCAGGTGCACAGCCATTTTCTCAAAACGGCACTCAAAGTGACTCTAGAAGTAGTCTATGCACACGTATAATACTATGCAATTTTAAATTAGCCCTACATGAGAAGCAGTGTCTTAAACACATCTCATGTTTATGAAAAATCTTTTTTAAAAACTACAGCCCTACTATACAATGGCACTATTACTCCCATGCCCCAAATGGGTAAACAGGAACATGGAAAAATTTAAGTGATTAGGCCAAATATACCCACAGTTTTAAGTGCAGAAACTCTTGAAGCAGAAGGAAGGGATTAGTGCATTCCAAGTTGAGAAATCACACAAGAAAAGACAAGATGCCAAAGAAAACATGGTCGATTTGAGAAACTGCAAGCGATTCATTATGGTTGAAGTAAAACAAAACTCACTGGAGCATGTCTCACACATAATGCTAAAATGATACACATGCTCACTGCATTACAGATTGTCCATTCAACTCTTCATTCTCTTTATCAAGACGTGAATGTCTAATGCAAGATAGCAACTTCAGGTGCATTTCTATATCTTTACTGATCTCTGCTTACATATTTGTATATATAAAGTTTAAGTCCAGACATCTCTCTTCACTTAGACATAAATGACCTTAGATAATTAAAGATGTTAGAGAAAATGGGACAATTTCCTGAAATTCAAGCAACAGTGAATTCTCTGTAATTCTCATCTATCACTTTTGTTGCTATATTTTGTGATGTCTCCTTTGACTTTAAAAAGTAATGCTAAGTTTTTGCTGTTGGTTCTAATTCTTTTATGAATGAGGTAATATCAATAAATAAAACCATTGCTAATAGCCATTACGAGTCTTTTGAGGAATGAGGTAATTTTTTTATAAATGAATGCTTTCATAAATGAAATTCAAGTAAATAATGTACAATTTTATTATTTTGTTATGATAAGAACACAGTCTGTACATTGACAGAAACAGTAAGTCTTAAGTTGTAAAATAAATCATTTATGAATAAGAAACGTCAGTAAGTTCCTAATGTAATGAATTTTGTAACATTTTGTATTGTATGACTATAAGGATACAGTATAAAAAGTAATTGTATCATGAAGTGGAGAATGATTTTCAAGTAATTTATTAAGTTAAAAATATAAATAAATAAAATGAAAATATAGAATTAAATTTGCTTTGGGTTAATTTTCTGGATTTTCATTAAACAAATGTTTACCTCAAATATGATGATTTCCAAGTACAAGGTAAATAAAATGTAAAAAATGATAATTCAGGGGACCAGCAGTTAGCATAATGGCTATGTCGCTGGACTCCCATGTAGTCAACCGCGGTTCGAGTCCTGGACCCGGTGGCTTAAACTCACACCGGGCACGTGTGCGTGTGTGCCCAAGATCCTGAGAAGAGAATGGAGGAGAAGGGATTGAGGTGTGGCCATCCCCCCGGGGGGTGATTTCTCACTTTCTGTCTCTCTGTCTCTCTCTGTCTGTCTGGCGAGTGCACGCGCCCTATAGCGAAAACCTCTCCAAAGAAAGAAAAAAATGATAATTCAGTAAGAATTAAATTTTATAGCCATTTTCAAAATAACTACTAAAATTGCAGAAGCTTACTTTTCATGTGATCAATTCATTAGACTACTTTGGGCATAAAATTTACAATTTTCTAAATTTAAAATAAATGTTCTAAACCTAAAAGTAAGTGGTATTCTGGCAAGAGGAATACTTAAAACTATTCAGAAAATGCTAAACTACTCTTTGCAATAATGCATTTACTCAGACTTACATTTTTCATATCACACATCATGTAAGTTGCAGCATACTTACCTTTACCAAGTCTTCATCTCCTATTCCTCACATACCTCAGAATATTTTCCTGGTGGGCTGGATATGTGGTCTGGTGGTTAGGAGAACGAACTCCTGCAAGACTGGCTGCCATTCAAATCCTCACCCCAGAGGCTTGAAAAACACTCCTGGTGCGTGTGCCGATGCCCCAGATCCTGACCAAGTGAAGAAACAGAGGAGGGTATTGCTGGTGTGACTAATCCCCACTGGGGAGTATTTTCTATTCTCTCCGTTTCCTTCTCTCTCTGACAAGTTTATGTGCCCACTAGCAAATTATACACACACACACACACACACTATTGTGCATCTGTGTGTATACATATATATTCCTTTATTATCCCCCCCTCCTTGGTTTCCCAACCCTTTCAATACTGTCTCTTGACCCTGGGTCCAAGGACAAACCTTCATTAGTTTAAGCCAATTGGTAGTTCATCCTTAACTCTTTCAGTCATTCTGATGTCCAGATTCTTCCTCACGTGACCATCCTTTGTGTTTTGTGCATGTTGTTATGAAGCCTGAACGAAATTATTTTGCCAATAGAAAAGGTAGAATCTTAAGGCAAGTTAACAATGAAGAAAAAAAGACAAGAGAGATGATAAGGAACTAGATTCTTGACACATTTTTCTGCTGAAACAAACAAAATTAATTCCTGGACTTTTCAATTCTTTTAGCCAATAACCATGTCCTATTTGTTTTTGCTTTTTTATTTTTTCTTTGAAGCACAGCTTTGTGAATAATCTATTATGATCAAATAATGTTTGTAATTTTAGGATTTTAGGAATGCGTGTGTGCATACTTGAGCTTGGTTCCCTAATAATTTAGAAAGATAGCTCACTGAAGTAACGTACTTTTACTTAGCAGGTTTCTATATGTTACACAATGATTAAGAAATGACATTAAAATTAGGGAATCAAACTACAGAGAGATCAATTCAATTCGATTAGAGATACCTCATGTGCAAAGTGAAATTAGAACAAAGTAAAATAACCAAATGTAATGAATTCTTTCTCCTGTAGTATAGTGATTAAGTGGTATATATTTGTGGTGGAACACATGCACATAAAGTAAGTTACAAACATAGGAGGTAGTTAAATAAATCTGGTGTGACCTGAGTCGGTCCTGCTCTATTTCAATTAGTCTGAGTAACTGAGTTAACCAATCAGAATGTATTTATAATTCAAAGAGATCAGCATGAAAAGTTTCTGTTTACTAAAACCTTTATTATTATTGCACACTGGGCTGTGCACAACTGATTATAAGAATACTCTGATTTTATAGAGTAGGACATTGTGCTTTGTTCTCCAGTCATTATTGTTTTATTGCATATGTTCTCTGATTAAATGACACTAAGCAGATTGAAAATAGCTTGATTGTTGGGACAACAGTAGTGGAATTCAAGCTATTCATAGGTAGTAAGAGAATTCGATGGCAATGTAACAGGTTAAAATACAGAGGTGAAACATGTGAGATCATTCCCTCATGGCAGACATGGGTTACTAAAGTAAATGAGATATATCTACACCAGTAGTTGCTGTGATTTACTTACCTGTTCTTATTTGAATATCTATGCTTTGTGCTGCAGTGATTTGAAGAAAAGCCAGCCCAGACTTGCTTTGGTTTGTGTTTCTTCTTCTGAACAGAGAGAAATTTCATTAAAATTCTCCTTACTTCTTTTATTTATTCATTGCCGGATATGGGAATGAGTGAAGAAAGATTCATATGCATGACTCAATATATTTGAAATAGTAAGTCATAAATACATATTTCAATGGAAATATTATTTTTTATTCTACAGTATCATAAACTTAATTATAAAAAATTATAGCAGAGGAAAACAGAGAAATCCTACTGATTCTTGTCATGGTGCATTTCTGCATGGGACATTATTTTATAGGAAGGCTTCTGTACATATATATAATACATATATTGCACTTTTTAAAAAAGAGTTACTCTTAAAATACTTTAAGTTAGATTATGTTTCTGATACTTATTAATACCATGACTTTAGTTATTCAATCTCTCTTAAATAAAGGCTCTGATGGGATATTAAATGTGACTTTTCTGTTTCTGGACTTTGGACCATAATTAATAGAATCAGTCAAGAACATATAAAACTGTCCATGAGGCTCTTAGTATATCACCTATTTCTTGAATTTATAAAAGAATCAAGGAGGGGACCAGCAGTTAGCGTAATGGCTATGTCGCTGGACTCCCACGTAGTCGACCACGGTTCGGGTTCCGGACTCGGTGGCTTAAACTCACGCTGGGTGCGTGTGCGTGCGTGCCCAAGATCCTAAGAGGAGAATGGAGGAGAAGGAATTGCGGCGTGGTCATCCCTCCTGGGTGGTGATTTCTCGCTTTCTATCTCTCTGTCTCTCTCTGTCTGGAGAGCGCACGCGCCCTATAGCAAAATAAACTCTCCAAAAAAAATGAGGAGTCAAGGAGATTGATAAAAAAAAAAAAAAGTAACTTAAGATTCCTTGGAAGAAATCAACAGTGTGCATTTCTTACTCAATCTATGTTTCTTTGGAAAAAGAAATAAGAATCTTTCCCCATTCCCCAAAATCACTACAGTTAACTTCAGGGAACTTTAAAGCAGCTTGACATTGGTTTCCTTTCATTTAAAGAGGTCCATATAAACTGATATTTATGCATTTCTGGGAAAGTCTAAAGACCAAGGCCAGCTACAGCTAGCCCTGATTCCAAGTGAAGGAAGAAAGCAAGCATACGGGTAGAGCAAGGCCCAATGGCATAACTAAGATTCTCGTTTCCTTTAGGCGTGGTATGCCAGTTTGTCTAAGAGTAAAAGGTGATTTGAGTAATTTTTAAAGGGCTTTATTGAGAGAATGTTGGTGGTACTGGGGGATGAGAGAGTGAGGTAAACTTTTAATAGAAAGTCTGTGGGGGGTGGTTGATCAATAATAGGGCATTAAGGGAATGAGAAAAAAAGACAGGATAATTAATTTCATAACCTAGAAATAGAAAATGTGTGTTTACCCAAGACTGGGTCTCTAAATAAAAGCTTCTTGGGTGATGGAAAAGACATTGGAAAACTACCACTTGGGAGGGTATTTTTCAAGGGATAACCACTGAATTGTTACAACTTGAGACTTAACATTTTTTTCTCTCTTTAATACCTCCCCAGTTTTTGACAGTTTGTAGGAGCCAACAATATCACTTAAGATGGATGGAAGATGGCGAAGCCAAAATGAATAATGAACAAGAGCACACTCGCTCCTTGCCCATCCCTAGTGGTCTTTGAAGAGTGAGTTAGACTTGAACTTTAAGGAAGAAAAAAATTAAAATATATAAGCAGTAGATACCAGATTGCATTAGACTTTTAGAACCTGGAAATAAAGAGTTGTTAATACTTGGAATTTTTTAGAAAATCTTGCTTAGACATAACTAGATGCTGTAATGCTGAAAAAATAACTTGTATTATTTTTCTGATTTGAACCTAGTAAGTCTATTTCATTCGACCAACTCTATGTGGTATATAATCAAATAGTACACACAATTGGATGGTAAAAGATCTGGTTCATTATTGTGCTCTTTGTTTTTTTCATTTATTTTATTGAGAGAAAGAGAGAGAGACACAGGCATCATGACACAGCAACCCAGGATCTGAACCATGTTTGACCGTGTGGCTCCAGGATTGCATAGCAGTGCTACCACCTGCACCACAGGCTGTATTATAGAGTCTGTTGGTTTCATTAGAATAATAATAATGACAAAATACTGTTACTTAGTCATTTTTTCTGTTACCAATTAATTTAAGAGCTTTATTTTATACACACATACACACACACACACACACACACACACATATATATACACAAACACACTCTTTATATATTATTGATCTTTCAATAATTATAAGAGGTGAGTATGATTAATATCCTGTTTGACAGATGTACAGACTAAAACTTACAATGATTAAGTAACAGTGCATGCAGCCAATATTAAAGAATGCCTGCATTTTAAACAAGGTCCATCTGACTCTAAAGTATTAAAGACTGTGCTCTATTAGGTCATTTCTCAGTCTCATTTAATATACTCCTCTTCAAATACACTATTAGCCAAACTTTACAACCAGAATAATTTACACTGTTCCGACCTGACTCCAGGGGAAAATAAAAAGGGGACAAAATCTTCCTGGCATCACTTTTATGCATGCCTTTCTCCTGGGCTGTTTTACAAGCTCATTATATGAAAGAGATACAGGGTGGGGGACAATAAATGTTAGCTGAGCACCTCTGTATCAGGGCAACATAAAAATTCAACTGGGAAACTTATTTTAAAAGCTGAGCCAGGAGGACAACTGTGTAAATATTTATGTAAATGAGTCAGGGCCTAGTAAAAATTCAACCCATGTGGCTGGTTTGTTAAATCGTGTTAGACTATGTTTCCACTTGATCCAGTATTGCTCTAAATAAAATCCCAGGTTTTATGACTAAAACTTAGTAAATGATAATTGGGTTGTGAGGCAATTTTCTCAGTTTACTCCTTCAAGGAAGGTAATACCCACCTCTGGCAGAAACCCACTATGTTGCAGTCTGTATTTCACTTTTCTAATGCGCTCTGACCAAAAATGAATTCCAATAGAGCTCAGCTCTCCCCTCCATTTTTAAGGGAATATTTTAAATAAAAGTAATCAGTTTCCCCTTAATTGTTATCATAGGTACCCATTGAATATTGTGCAATCAAGTTATATCATTGCAACATAAAGTGTGGTAGGAAATCACTAACAATCTAATTTACAAAACTTGTATGATATGTTCTTTAAATTTTTTAATGGACTTCAGGTGCAGAGAATTGGCTTAATTACAATACTATTTTTCTGAATGATACCCTCATTTTCCGTGAATAGTGTTAATTTATTTTATCATGTTTTATTCTACTTTATTCTTTAATAATAGAATGAGCACTTATTACTACAAACTGAAACACAACCAATAATTTATATACACCTATATACTCATTTTTATTATCTCCTTGCATCTCACTCAAAGTTGCTTCTATTCTAAATTTTGCCTTCAACATTTCCTTGCCTTTTTTTGCACATTTATTTCAAACACGTGTATACAAGATGACTGTACATATTGCTTAATTTATTTGTTTTCAAACTATACATAAAATTTGTCAATTTAAAGCCCTATCACAGGACTTGCCTTTTTAAAAAACATTATACTACAGAAATAATTAATATTATGTGTATTTTAGTATCAATAATTTTCACAGCTGAGTAATAGTCCACTGTATGCATATTATTCTTTATTAATCAAACCTCCTGTCAGTAAACATTTGCATGATTTCTAGGTTTTTATCTTTACTTTTTATTTGAGGTTTTTGTCTTAGTGCACGTGCACGCACCAAAGAGAGATAGAGATAGTGAGAGGGAAAGTAAAAAGTCACACCCCAGAAGGGTGGCCATGCCACAACCCCTTTTCCTCCGTTCTCCTCCTTGGATCTTGAGCAAACACACACACACACACACACACACACACACACACACACACATACCCTGCATGATTTTGAAGTTACTGGATCTGGGACTTGAACTGTGGCCATGTGGGAATCCAGCAATGTAACCACTATGCAATCTGCTGGTCCCATTTCTAGGTTTTTATAACTATTGCAAATAAGAATGTTATCACATATGTCTTTTGGTATGTATATGAAAGAAGATACGTACCTAAAGTGGACTTGTTGAGAACACAGGCAATCTGTGAGAGAGCCAATCAGTTAGTGCTCTCCAAAATACTTGAAATAGTAAGACTTTGAAACTTTTATTTTTACCAACTAACCATTTATAGAATGTTATCATGCTGTAATATTGATTTGCATTTTCCTGATCACTATTAAAGTCTTTATATCTCTTATTCACCCTATGCTTCTCTTTTTTGCATAGTATTTATTTGCTTTCATTAAAAAGTTCTAATAATTATACTGAATTACTCCCCAAATTCCAGAACTCTAGGATAGCACACACATATTCAGCATTTGTTGTTGTTGCTATTTATTTCATTTTATTTATTGTTATTTTTACTTAATTTGAACAAAGGGAGAGAGACAGAGAGAGAGGAATAGTGACAAATAAAGCTGCCAGGCCAGGACTCAAACTACAGTCAGCCATGTGGAAGTCCAACACTTTAACCACCACGTCACCAGCTGGCCACCATATTCAGCATTTGGATTGAAGAAATTCTAAAATCACCCATTAAAAAGCATCTTCATATAAAATAAAGGTCAATTATTTTATTTTTGATTACTTGCTGGACCTATATAATCGCTCCATTATCTTCTGTAATCTTATTTGTTATTTAAGAGAATACATATTATCATTGTAAAAATAGTTTAAAATAATCCAAATGTAGGTGAATAACTCAACAGAATAGAAAACTAAGTCTAGAAATAAATTTTATGATCACATTTCAGATAAAGAAGGTATGTTAAACGCATGGGTAACTGAAGTTTTTAAGGAAGTGGTGTTGGAGGCCTTTTTAAAATCTGAAAAATAATAGATCATTTATAATCACACCTAATTCTAACATTAACTTAAATAGATTAAGTAGATTATTTGAAAACTAACAAGACTATTAGTAAAGGAAGGAAATAATAATCATCAAATATGGATGTGATTCTTTAAAAACCGAAACTTTTAGATAATTAAAATGAAACTTTTACAATGACTTATGGATGGTTATATTTTGTATTTAATACAAACTCATTTTAAAAATAAACTAATAAATGTCTATTAGTTTCATAGAGAAGGAAATGAATAGCAATTTATAAAGAGAATATCAAAACAATTCACAGACAAAAAGAGACAAGGGAGGGACCAGCAGTTAGCATAATGGCTATGTCGCTGGACTCCCATATAGTCGACCGCGGTTCGAGTCCCGGACCCAGCGGCTTAAACTCACGCCGGGCACGTGTGCGTGCGTGCCCAAGATCCCGAGAGGAGAATGGAGGAGAAGGGATTGCGGCGTGGCCATCCCCCCTGGGGGGTGATTTCCTGCTTTCTATCTCTCTGTCTCTCTCTGTCTGTCTGGCGAGCGCACACGCCCTATAGCAAAAACCTCTCCAAAAAAAGAAAAAAAAAAAAAGAGACAAGGGATTGATTATTAGCTTCAAATAAAATGCAAACTAAAAATTGTATAATTTTTATTTAGAAAAAATACCATAAAACTTAATATAGGAAGATATTAGTCAATTAGGTGACTCCTATATTTTTATTGCTGTTACATACCGTGTAACACAAGAGGAAAAGCAGATTATGAAGATAAATTGGAACCATAAGTGGTTTATAACCTTAACATAGAAACTGATTTCCTGAAAACTATCTAAGAAAATAATTTTGAAGTGAGAGAGACAGAGAGAAAGAGAAACACTTTGTATGGCCAAATTTGTCATGAACAGCTAACAATAGAGGTAGCTTAGATGTTTATATATGAATAAGATATTGACAAATTAAATTATTCCTTTAGGCAGAAAATCTTTCTTTTCATTTTCTAGCTATTTAATTATTGATTTCTATTGTCTTCAGCAGTATCTAATTCAGAAAACATTTTAAAATTTTTGTTTATTTTTTATGAGGACTTTTGCTAAAAGGTGCATGTGCTTGCTGGAGAGATAGAGAGAGACAGAGAGACAGAAAGCAAGAAATCACCCCCCCCTCCCCCCCAGGGAGAAGGGCCATAGCACAATTCCTTCTTCTCCATTCTCCTCTTGGGATTTTGGTCATGCATGCACACACGTGCCCAGCATAAGTTTCAAGCCACTGAGTCCAGGACTTGGCGAACCGCAGTTGGCCATGTGGGAGTCCAGCAATGTAACCATTATGGCATCTTCTGGTCCCAGAAAATGCTTTTTAAATATCTTTTTTTTTTTAACTTGCCATAGAGTAAATGCACGTGAGAGAGAGAGTAAATACACCTGAGAGAAATAGAGACAGAGAAATAGAGAGAGAGAGAGGGAAAGGGAAAGGGAGAAAGCTCCTTCTAGGAGGGATGGCCATGCTGCAATCCCTTCCCCTCTATTCTCTTCTTTGGATTTTGGACACATAGCACATGCACCCTGCGTTTCTCAAGCTGTCAGATCCAGGACTTGAACTGGGCATTTAGACCTGGGAGATCAAGCAACCTTAACCACTAGGCCACTGACAGATCCAACAATAGGTTTTTATTATCCTAAACCCATTCTTGATCTTTGTCAGAATTCTGATGTCTCTGTCTTTTCTGTCTTGTTTTATGGTGTCCTACATTTGAGTTGACTTAATTAAAGCCTTTTTACTTAATGATTTATCATGTATATCAATCAATATACATTTCTATTGCACACAATGAGTATGCATGTGGTATGGGACAAATTAAGGATATTACCATTTACATCATTTTTCATAGAAAACTTTCAATCTTGCAGAGTCTTCATAAGTTTCTTTTAAAGTAATGCAGATACCATCTTGGGATTTTTGCCCTTTTAGATTTAAGCAATTACAATTGCCTCAGCTATTTCCTATTTGGAAATTCAAAGCTTATTTGAAGACTTCTGGAGCAGTTTACCATCTCATGGGCAACTATGGAGTATCACTTTATGTTAAGTCTTGGTAACCACCTCATCATCCAAAGGAAAAAAAGATAAAAACTATAAGAAATTCTTGATTTCATAAATATCCACTAACCATATAACATATTTTCGAAAGAATTGTGAATTTACATTGATGGAGAAAAAACATTCAGACTATACACCAGAATTTTCTACTCTGCCTTTCTGCTGTTCCATCAGGCAATTTCCACCAACTCTTCACCCAACCTGGCTGTTGACATCTTCTACACTTTCTAGACTTCTCCATGTATTTACCATTATTCTTTCCTTAAACACCATATTCTCATAATCCTTTCATTTTTATTTTTTTCTGGCAAACTAGTTCTGGTTGTTGTTGTTTTGTCTCACCACAGATCCTCAAAAATCTATATTCGAAGGATCTTACCTTTCATCCCATTAGCTTCTGAAGTCATCTTTTAATGAAAAGTGCTTAAAAGCAGTATATTTTTACCCTATTGGCTTATAAATACAAGCTTATTTGTCAGTTTTTTTTTTAAATTATAAATTCTGTAAAGTCAGAGAGTACTACTCTTGGGCCAACAGGTGGTATGGAGGTTAAGGTGTGTGAATCCCACATGACCAACTGTGCAGTTTGGGCTCTGGACCTGTTGACTTGAAAATCTCACTCACCGTGTGTGTGTGTGTGTGTGTGTGTGTGTGTGTGTGTGTGTGCCCAAAATCCCAAGAAGAGAATAGAGGAGATTGGATTGCAGCATGGCCATCCTCCCCGGAGGGTGTTTTCTCACTTATTTTCTCTATCACTCTCATTTTTATTATTCAGTTTTTTAAAAATCTCAAAAATGAAATAAGTGTGGAATCATTAATATATGCATACTAAATACATTATAAGACTATTTAGACTTTTGAAACTTTGAACTAAAACCCATTTCTATTGGAATTTAGTGTGACAGAAGGAAAAGATATTATACTGTAATTGAAAAAGTCTGGATTTGATTTCTGATTAAACTGTACTATAAATTAGTATAGGCCAGAGGTTTTTGTGTTGGCCTGAAATTCTACACTGAAAAAGCACAGAATGTGTGTCATAAACAGTGATTCAAGATATCGTAGAAAATGAATGCCTGGTGTTTATGTGAGCTGAGTTTCAGAAGGTCTACTGCAGGGTTCAAGTCCCTGACACAATGGCTTGTAAAACACCCCTGGCGTATGTGCATGAAGGCTTATAATCTTGAAAGGAAGAAGGGAGGGAGGAAAGGGACCATGGAGGACAATGCTCCCATGGGAATGCTTTCTTCATTTCTCTTGCTCTCTCTCTCTACCTCTCGCTCTTTTTCGGTAAAGGTATGCATCCTCTGACAAATTTATAAAGAAAGAGAGACAGAGAAGGGAGAAGAAGTATGTGTGTGGATGTAAGTAGAAGTGAGCATAAAATACTTCAATTTCTTCCAAAGAGGCACATTTATTACAGGCATTGTAGTTTGTGTGAAGACATGGTTGAGCATTACGAAAATCTGCAAGCTTTAGAAGGCATTCTAAGGAGTGTGCAAATAAGGGCAAAAGAATGAGAAGAGGTAGCAATGTCACCATTCTCTGAGAGTAATACAGAAGTCCTGACCTGCTAAAGAAAGGCACTCAGATTTCTATGAAACAGTCCCAAACTCCCGTGGAAGCAAAGGCAGTATTTGTGGAGCCTCAACTTTCCACATATCATTCTTATGATTTACTTTACTGAAACCAGTGGATGAAACTGATAGACTGTCTTTTTCATTTTTAGTTTTTGAAAGACAGGATCTCACTGTGTCTTGATCCTCCTGCCTCATCCTCTCAGCGAGGACTACAGGCACTTGCCACTATGCTGTGCCTTTAAATTTAACCAGAAATTGAATCCAGGTCTCCCTCTTGCTCCCAGCTTGCAAGCACATCTTAACAAGTGCCACTGAGATCAGACTATGCAATTTTAATTTATCATAGAACAATAAATACAATTGTGGAATTGCTCTTTTAGATTTCATTCTAACCAAGAAAAAAACTTAGTAACATTGAAACAATACCAGGAGTTTTAAATTTCAGGTTGGGTTTTAATACTAAATGATTAACCTCAATGAAAAGAATTAGTCTTTTGGGTCTAAGTCTCTTCATCTTAAAATAAAGATGTTGAACTGCATTATTTTTTATGTGCTTTTTAGCTCTCTCATAATTCTTAGGAAATTATGCTTAAGTGTCTTTGTATAATATCTTCCTATGTTTTTATCTCTTTAATTAGAACTTTGAATAATACTGTTTAGTATTTACTCATCAGGTCAATGAAAATGTAAAGAATTAATAACAATAAACATAAATTTTAAAATTGCTTCATTACTGATTTATATAAATAAAATACCTATATGCAAGAATATTTTAAGTTGGAGATTTTACATAGCCAGATCATTTTAATTATTTTTTCTATTGAATTTGATCTAATTCATCTCTCTATGTCATCTACATGTTATAAAGTTCTAAATTTTATTTTGAAGAAACATTCTAATGCATTATTGAAACAATGCTTTTTGTTTGCTTATTTTCTTCAGAGCTTAAAGATTGAAGACATTTTTCAAATAAAAATTTATGTATAGGACCTGAGTGACATATCAAACAATGTCCTCTACAATGACTGTAAAATAGATGCTGAAACAGTCTCCCAAGGGCTGGTTCTTGTACAATCCTTAATAAAAAATCGTAACATATAATATTATAATACAGCTCAATACAGGAGATTCTGATGGGAAAGAAAATAGCATTCACTGAATAGCCATTAGGTGACAGGTATTCTACATTTATGACCTGAATTATCTCAATATCATTGAAAGACTGGTAGGACATCCCAAGAAAGAAGTGGAAAAAATTTGAAGAGTAACAAATCTAATACTCTACTACTGGCTGACTTTGCATGGGAACCCAGGTCTATCTGACTCCTAAACCTACATTCTTTCAATCCAGTCACAGCACAATCACTGGTCCAAGTTAATGTTCTTTCAACTTCTGTTTGGTTAAAGGGGATACTGAATTCCTGAAGGAGTGGGTGACTCTATTCCATTGATTTCAAATTTTAGAATCCATCAGGATTCTCTGAAACAGACATTGCTTGATCTCACTGCCAGAGGTTATGATTAATTGAGTCTGAGGTAAAGTCCTTGAATTTTCATTTTGAACCAGTTCCCAGGAATTGGTGCTGCTGCTATGGAGACCATGCTTTGAAAACCTCTCATCTAAGTTAGCATACTCCAGTGTATTTAGTGGTTACAAATAGAGGAACTTAGCATGTTTGGAGGAGTTTTAAGGAAATAAAAGAACTTGTATCGATAAATAATAGCAATGATAAACAACAAGGGAATGATTATTTTCTTTACTAGAATGCATAGAGTAATGGTTAGTTACTACTGAATACACACTGGGTAACATATTAAGATATAGACTAAATAACTTACATGAAATATTACATCCTCAAGATATCTACAAAGTTAACAAACAGGAAAAGTGGCAGTTGAAGTGTGAGTATAAGCTCTGCAGCATGGCTATTGAGCAAAGTTTTGTGGAAAAACTGTAAGGCATTGTTCATTGCCTCATTATCCAGGCGAGAGGATGTTCAGGTCTGTTTTGTTGCTAGTAATAGAAAAATACCTGACCTGGGCAATTTATAAAAATCAAAGTGTATTCAGCTTATAGTTTGGAAGTCCAACGTTGAGGGGCCACATCTGGTGAAGAATTCCTGGCAGAATTACAACATGGTAAAAAGGGTGGGTGCATGGGTGGAGAACAGTTTGTCTCTTTCTTATTCTCTCTTATAAACCTGTCAGGACTGAGTTGCTTAAGTGATGCCCAATCACTGCCCAAAGTCCTCCCCCAGTCTCTTCCAACACTTTGGAAGAAATGAGTCTCTAATTCCCCATCACTATTACAATGGCTCACCAAATTTTAACACATATAATTTCAAAGGACACATTCAAATCACAGAAGAGTCTATTTTTATGAACATTTGTTTGTAACTACTTTGGTTTGTCTTTGGCTCTACCCTGTTGTTTTGTATTTCTTTTTTTTTTTCTAATTTTGTCATTTTTTTTTTCTTTCTATGAAAGGGAGTAAAAAAAGTTTACTAATAGCTTCTTTCCCTCAAATACATTGTTTTATTTATCTCTTATACTTTTATAGCACTCTCCTCTATCTCTCTACTTATTGTCACAACTTTTTCACATTCTTGCGTTCCTAAGTCTTAAATGAGCAGTGCTTTCTGGAGTTTTAAGCTGGACCCTTTTCTATTTTTCTCTATAAAACTCTTGTCACCTTCAGTAGCTCTAAAATATGACACTTTCATAATTGTTCATGTATTTATGCTTTTGCACTTTCTCACTGATGTTCTGGGATGTACTTTATCCTATATCTATCTAGTATATTATATCACTCTTCAGCTCATTTGTCACTCTTTATATTGCTGCTTCTAATTCCTTTAAATTTTTCCTCTACAATTTCAAATAAATGCTCATATGTCTTAAATATTATCTGTACCCTGACTAAGGTTAGGTGGTATCTCATTGTGGATTAGATATACATCTCCCTTATGATGAGAGATGTTGGTCATTTTTTCATATGCCTTTTGACTGTTCATATGTCTTCCTTAGAGTTGTTTTTTCAGATTATTTTCTCATCTTTTAATTGGGTTGATCATTTTTGGGGGGAGTAAGCCGCTTGAGTTCCCTGTGTATTCTGGTTATTAGTCCCTTATCTGAAGCATAGTTTACAAAAATATTTTCCCATTCTGAGAGTTGTCATTTCACACTAATCACTGTGTCTTAAAAACAATAAAGGACAAACACTGGCAAGGATGTAGTCATAGGGGACCTCTCTTACACAGATGGTGGGAATGTAAATTGGTTCAGCCACTGTGGAGAACAATATAGAGATTTCTCAGAGATTTACAAATAGAATTACCATATGATCAGCAATCCCACTCCTGGGTATCCACCCAAAGGACAAGAGAATCCTTAGTTGGAAAAGCACTTATACATCTATGTTTGTTGTGGCATTATTCACAATTGCTAAGACATAGAACCAACCCAAGATGATTGGATTGAAAAAGTGTGGCACTTATACTCTATGGCATACTACTCAGTCATAAAAAACAAGACACTAGCTTTTAATAAAAAGTGGATGAATATGGAAGACTTACTGCTGAGTGAAGCAAACCAGGCTATGAAGGAGAGATATTGTATGTCTCCACTTAATATATATCAACTATCCACACTCTATGGGTAAAAGTGAAAAATTAGAGGACGTAGAAATGGAAATGGTTATAGATACCAGATAAAGTGTGGAAACAAGGTGGAGAAGGAGGAGAGTGTGAGGAAAGACATTAAGGAGAAAAATAGAGAGACAAGAAATTTATGGAACTCAGAAATGTATTATTATCTGCTGATGATAATGTGCATAGTATCCCCAACTGGACTGGTGTGAAATGTATTCATATTGGAAAATTAACTATACAAGCTAAGTGACATATAGTGATTGAATGTAAAAAATAAAATAAAATACATTAAAAAAATGAAAAGCTATTTGGTGATGATAATGTATATAGTAATGTCTTTGTCTTGACTGATATGCATGACGTTCATGCTACAAAAAGGAAACTCATTCACTAAAAATATATGTGATTAAACATAAATAAAAATAAATAATTAAATTAAAAAATAAATATTGCCTGCGCCAATTTATGTTATGCTCATTTATTTATGTTTCTGTCTTTTCCAAATGACCTTAGTATATCACTCTTTGTCTATTCATCTTATTGACCTTTGTGCTCTTTTTATGACTGTATCTGCTCCATTCAAGCAATGTAATGAATAATTGCTTGCTAAAAAAAATAATCCCCAAATTACAAATAATACATAAGTGTGTTATCAGTATCATATGAATAAAGTAGGAATAGCTAGAATATTGGAAGTGATCTCTTTTTTCTTTGTTTTGTTTTGGAGAGGTTTTTGCCATAGGGGGTGGTGCGCTCGCCAGAAAGACAGAGAGAGACAGACAGAAAGTGAGATATCACCCCCATGGGGGATGGCCACACTGCAATCCCTTCTCTTCCATTCTCCTCTCTGGATCTTGGGCATGCATGCACAAGCGCCTGGCATGTTTAAGTTACCCAATCTGAACTTGAACCCGGGTTGACTACATGGGAGTCCAGTGACATGGCCATTACTCCATCTGCTGGTCCCAGAAGAGATTGCTTTTTTTTTTTCCCACTGTCGCATAGTAGTAGAATTCAATACTTCACTGACTGCAGTCTGGAATATTCTTCTACATTATTCTAGACTGGGTTTCTTGTCTCATTACTGAATTTGATGTGATGGTTTGAAAGCCCAGGACAGAAATTTATTTGTAGAAACTGGACATATTTCAAAGACTTAATGTCCATTATGCAGGAGATTACACTAGAAAGTGGATATTGCCAGAATTAGTGTTAAAATAAAATCTAGAGATACAGAGGAATTATTAATAAAAACACAACAGATTTAGTGTTGCAACAAGTGAATGAATGTGCACTAAGTACACACTTATGAATGGACAAATTAAAAATATGGGAAGTATAATGGTGGAAATCAAGATCTCAGATATTAGTTATCTAGAACCAGGTATTCCAATGATTCTTGGGTAGAGGAACAAGAATAATGTGATTAACATGCAAACATGTCATGATTAAGTGGCTCACAAAAAAATCTCCCCTGTGTAGTGGTAGCACTTCTCTTACATGAACCAAAGTTGAGTGAGATAAAAGTTACCATGTAATGGCTGGCAGAGAAAAATGTCCAGACATTGCAGACGTATTTCTGCATTTTTTTCTTTAGCTATTGTCTGAAAGAGTAAATAAATAGAATGGTAAAATAATATGGTAAAATAATATATTAACTTAAGTCTTTTGAATACAAACTCCCAAACCCTCTCCATCCAGATTTTGTTTGATTATAAGTTTATATTTTCATGTTTAGGAGAGCACTGTCCAAAGCTTAAAATAGTGCTGGAAACTCTGACATGCTTTTCTGGTGAACTACAGGCTTAGGATGATTTTGAGGGTTCCTTGAGCTATTATTCTGCCAAAAGGCAGCACAAACACTAAATAGGCTGAAGAAAAATGCAAAATGTTCTGAGTTTTGAGTAATAACATAGTTGCATTACCCACTTCCCTGCAACATGCACAAAAACACAAAACATTGTATTTCATAGTTTTATTTCCTTTTTGATTGGTGTTAAATTCACTTCAATGTTAGCAATTGATTACATATGTTTAATAGACCAAATCGTACCATTATAAAATGAATGACATTTTGATCTGACTTTAGGCATTGTTTTCTCATGGCTAAATTGCAAATAATATTAAATATCCCATTTTGCAGAAACACAATTTCAATTTATATCAACATCTAATATGATCTTCATTTCTTTTTTAAAACAGCATAACAGTTGCTCCAAAACATTAGTTTACTGTAAAAAATGTATTCGTTTATCCAAATGTATTTTTAATTGATGCACACTGCACACACACACACACACACACACACACACATATATATATATATATATATATATATATATATATATATAATTGTGGTAGTTAGGCAAGAGGAGACATAGGGAAGATGTTGGTAAAGGATACATATATCAATTAGATAAGAGGAGTCATTTCAAGAGATCTATTGTAAAGTTTGTTTCTAATTAGCACTGAATTCTAAATAAATATTTCCTCTGAAATTACTACATGACACGTATTGAATTCATAGGATCTAGTAAATGTGCAAAACTATAATATTTTGGCAATAGTTCTTTTTATGTTTTGTTTAACAAGATGGCTTTATTTTTTCCTACAATAGAAACTTTATTCAGTTCATTCAGAAAACTGGCAAAAAAAAAAAATCAGTTGCAAGTTCAGATACAAGTGTCAATTATAAAGGTTTATATACCAAAAATACAGGTATTATTTATAATAATAACTTGTATATATAAATTAATGACAGACTACAATTTCACAAACAATTATAAATATTTTGCACACTTGTGAATCCTTTCTTTTAGGAAAAGTGCTCTTTTGATGACAAATAAATTAACAGATACACACTAGGGTGAACTTTTTTCACACAAAAAACATACACAAATTTTTATTTGTTTTTCTCCTCAACATAAATTTATTTATAGTCTTCAAAACTTTTTGCACTTGAACTTCCATAATTTGAGAAATCATTCATGAAAAAATCTGCAGACTAGTTTAACAGACAAATAACACTTTTAAGTTGACATGACTGTCCTAATTACTTTTTACATCCACCATTTACCACTCACTCTCTACCAACTACTTTCCCACTTTAGAATCTCTTGCATCTGCACCCATCCTCTCCATCATCACATCTTCAGATCTCATTCTCTCTCTCTTTTAGAGACAGAGAAATTTTTGCTATACGGCATGTGTACTTGCTGGAGAGACAGAAACAGAGAGACAGAAAGTGATAAATCACCCCCCAAGGGAGATGGCCATACTGCAGTCCCTTCTCTTCCATTCTTCTCTCATGATTTTGAACAGGCATGCACAAGTGCCCAGAGTGAGTTTGAAGCCATAGGGTCCAGGACTGAACTGTGGTCAACTACATGGGAGTCTAGCAACATAACCATTACACCATCTACTGGTCCCACATTTTTAGATCTCTTAACATCTGCCATAAAGTGCATACACTTAGTACAAATTGAGTGGGGATATACAATGTGTATCTTTCAAAGTCTGGCTCACTTGGCTCAAGATTAAGTCTTCTATGTTCATCCATTTTGAGTTGAACAATAAAATCTCATTGTTTCTTAGAGCTGTGAAATATTTTATAATATATATGTACCATGGGTTTTCAACCCATTCATCAGTTTTTGGACACTTAAGTTGGGTACACACTTTAGGAATTATAAATAATGCTTCAATAAACATGGATGTGTGGATGTCTTTCTGATTGAGTTTTTTCTTATTCTTAGGGTAAATACCAATAAGGGAGATTAATGAGTCATATGAAAGTTTTAGAGAAACCTCTATATTATTTCCCACAGTTTGGACTAATTTACATTTCCACCAAAAGTGAGAGTTCCATTTTCACCCCAGCCTCATCAATATTTGTCATTATTTTTTTTTATCCTAACCATTCTAACTCAGGTTAAAGGATATTTCATTGTAGTTTTAATTTACATTTCACTTATGGCAAGAGACTTTGAACATTTTCTCTTATGGCTCTTGGCTATTCATTAGTCTTCTTTAAAAAGTTGTCCATTCAATTCATTTATCTTTTTTTTTAATGAGATTATTCACTTTTTTATGAATGAGCTGTTTGAATTCTTTCTATATTCTTCAATAGATATCAATCCCTTGTTTGAGGAGTAATTTCAAATATTTATCCCATTCTAAGGATTGCCTTTTCACTCTAGTTTTAGTTTCCTTTGCTGTGAGGAAGCTTTTATCTTGATGTAATCCCACTTGTGTATTTTAGGGACCATTGTCTGTGTTGAGGGGTCTTATGTAAGAAATTTTTGATTTCCAATATCTTCAAAAGTTTCCTCCATGTTTTTTTTATCCCAGTAGTTTTTTTAGTTAGAGGCTTCATACTTAAATCTTTGATCCATTTTGAGTTAATTCTAGTTAATGGTGATAGATGGGGGTCCAGTTTCATTTTTATGCAGAAAGGTTTTGGGAATAGTTTTATAATTAACTACATAAAAATATGTAGTGGTTATTTAATCACTCCTTTTATTTAAAAAAGCCCCTAAATGTATATTGTAGTATATAAAGAGGCACACACACACACACACACACACACACGCATATAAGAATTGGATATTATATATATATATACATATATACATATATATATGTATGTGTGTGTGTGTGTGTGTGTGTGTATATATATATATATATATATATATATATATCAGACTTTACCACTTAATACATTGTTTGTAACATATATAAATAAGGGGTTAATGTATTATTTGCACTTATCATAGTATTAGATAAAATATTAAAGTATTTTTAAGAATATCGATTATTTTGAGTTAACAAATTTTTATTAGTTGAAGTAATTCACTTATTTCAAAGTATACAAATTTAAATTGGACCCAATTCCTGTTTTCAATTATCATATAACTAATTTTGAAAAGATATACTTAGCTCCCTTAAATATATTTGCTATGTTGTGAATATATTCCATAAATTTCACATGTTAAATTTTGGTGGGCCATTGTGACAGTATTAAAAAGTCAGAAACTTAATCTGACTAAAAGATTAGGAGGTGGAGCTTTTCAGAAGTGATTAGGATTGCATAAGGTTACAAGGGTGGGACTCTCTTCTTAAATACTAGGGAGTCTACAAAGAGAAGAATGACACTAGGTCAGATTCACATGGAAACAAGAAGATATGTATATACTCTGCTCTGCTAAACTCTTCTCACATGATTATCTCAAAATTTCTCCAAGAAGGTCTTAACCAGATAGAGATCCTTGATCTTAGCCCTCCAAAATCATAAGCTAAATATTACTTTTAAATAATAGTTACCTTGCAAGCTAAGTGACATATGTGATTAGATGTATAAAAGAAATTGAAATAAAATATCTTAAAAAAAGAATTCAGACTTAGGTGTTTCTGTTATTAGTAATGCAATGGGCTAGAACAAAATAAATTACAGATGTAAGTTTATTTTTTTAATAAATTTTATTCTTTTGAAAAAGAAAGGAAGGAGAGAGAACGAGAGAGAAGTCAGAAACCCCGGAGGATGGCCAGATGACACTGTTAAGTCTGTTCTCCCTTTTCCTGTCAGGATTTTGGGCATGCACACCCATAGACACAGGCCCAGTGTGTTTTCCAAGTCACCAGCTCCAGGACTCAAACTGCACACTCGGCTATGCAGGATCTAGCCATCCCAACCACCATGACACCTGAATGGGTGGAGAGAAAATCAGAGTGAGTTTCCTGAAAAATGATGACACAGAATTGAATGTGGCATGAGAAATGAGAGTTAATCACATAAAAATAAAACTTATCTAAACACTTTTCTATATTTTCTTCTTTACTACCATCATTCTAGTGCATAGCTTTTGTGCCTATACTAATTAAAAAAGGATTTTGTACTCTTGCCTCTGTACAAACAATGGTCTCTATGGTTGCCAGAAATACGATATTTTACGTTCCAGGAAGCTATTGGAAAATAGGTAGAAGGTCCAGATGCTTTATAGTCTACACAATATCTTATAATATCATAAAACATATAATCTCTACCAGCTATCTTTCCTTGCTCATTACACTTAGGAAATTCAATCCCCCCCATTCTCAATGGGTCAAAAATTTTTCCCTAAATCAGGATTATTAATTTAATTTTTCATTTCTACTAATTAATAAGCTCCTCAAGGCTGACTCTTAGAGGTTTTAAAATGTGGGCGCTACGTTTTTGGCATTCCTTCTGTAGATTTATCTACCAATAGATCTTAAACTTTGAATCAGGGATTGAGTTAGCTAACAGTCCACGGAAGAAATAATGCTATTTGATATGTGAAGGTGCCTTGTGAAATATGGTGCAATATCCATATGTTTATCTGGAATATTCATGCTTGTTTCTTGAGCTATCATGTAAGAAATCAGCTATAAATCCAACCCAGATTAAAGGTACATGTGCATGATTGAGCCTTCAAACTATCACAGCTCTCAACTATCCAACAATCCCTAACCTTCAAGCGTTTCAGGTCCAAAGTCTTAAATAGAGTATGGCAAATCATCCCACTGTGTTTTGTATACATTTTTTAGCCCACAAAAGCCACATGTGTAAAAACTGATTATTTTGAACTACTACATTTGGAATAACTTATAATGCAGCAGCAGTAACTGACAAATCACACAAATCTTATCTCAAATAACACCTCGTTAAAAGACTTTCTGATTAGTTTATTTAAAATTATCCCACATCATCAAACACTGTTAAACACAATGTTCATATTATATTTATTACTCATAAATGATTTATGATAGTCCAAACTTAGGAATAACTCAAATATTTAACTACAAACAAATAAATAAAAGGTAGTATAGTCATAGAGTGAAATAGCATATAGTAATCAGAATGAAGGAGCTGTGTTTACATGTAGCACATCAATGATTCATCTAAATAAAATGTTGACCAAAAATAATTAGATTAAAAAAAATTGTCAGAACCCTTTTACATTAAGTAAAAAGCAGGTGAGATGCTTTCTGAGTAGTTATTTATCAAAAAGTGGCAGCAAGATGGCTGTTTGAGTATTGTCTGAGTGCTGGCTGTAATCTGTATAAGTAATGTGTAGTACAATAAGTTTAACGTAATCGTCTCTAGTCATTTCCTCCTTGTTACCTATACTTTTCTTTTTTCTTAAAATTAAAATTCTTAGAAATTATCTCTCATTATCGGTACTGTTATTTCTTTTTTTTAAAGAAATATTTATTTAACTTGATTTATTATTATTATTTTATTTGCTATAGGGCATATGCACTCATGCGAGAGAGAGAGAAGAAAAATTGAGAAAGCAAGCTGCCAGGTCCTGACTCAAACCACAGTTGGCCATGTGGGAGTCCAACGCCTTAACCCCATGCCATCTGCTAGCCCCCCATTATTTCTTTATAATTTTGTTGTCACCAAACTAGAATTTGATAAAAGTAGGCGCTACTGTTTCCTGTTTACTTTTTTTTAAAGAACTGCTTATTTATTTATTTCCATTTGTCATTATATTTTTCAATTTGACCAGACAGAGACAGAGAGAGTGATAAAGAGAAAGCAAGAAAGCAAGCCACCATGTCCGGGATTCAAGCCATGGTCAACTATGTGGAAATTTATGGTCTCTAACCACCACGCCACTTGCCAGACCCACATGTTTATTTTGTGTGTCCTTTGTCAGTTGAACTGAATTAGTTTTAAATTACATAATATATTTTTAAGTTTTATTCACTGTCATTATTATTTTATATTTTATTTTATTTTATTTTATTTTATTTTATTTTATTTTATTTTATTTTATTTTATATTTTTGAGGTTGACCAGAGAGAGAGAGAGAGAAGGAAAGTGAGAAAGTAAGCTGCCAGGACCAGGACTCATACCGTGGTTAGTCATATGAAAATCTAGCTGCCCCAACCACCATACCACCTGCAGGCCCCTAAATTGCATAACATTAATATAATGTAATCTTTTATAATTAAATTTTAAGACTTAACTGTATTGTTTTATATCAGTTTAGAAACATTTAAAGAAAGATATATTTGTAATAAATCATGGTAGATTCTGCAATTTAATCTGAGAGAATTTAACATTTAAAAGCAGAAAACCATATAGCTAGGAAAGTGAAACAGCTGTGTCATGTTCTGTTATAATAAGCTAAATCATTATTTTATGTCCAAATGCCAAGATTCAAGAGAAATAAACTGGAATATATTTAAAAAAAAAACACTGAAAATATAAAACAACTCAAACATATCCTATGTGAAAATAATGAAGATTGCTACTTTTCACTTGAAATTTCTATTTCCTGTGTAATGCACTGTGAATATGACTTTGTTTAAAAAGTATGGTGGTGGTTTTATTTTTTTAGCTTCTTTTCACTGAATAGTAGAACCCACAGTAAGTTGTTAATTTAACAATTCATAAAAGTCTGAACCTTTGAAAACACTCAGCACCTAAAATCTGATCTCTGACTCTCTGACTTTTCACCTCTGCAAGTATCTTAGCAAGAATTCAGTGCTCTGCGTGGTCTCTATCTCTTTATGTCATTCTGGAAATTGACTCTAGGGAGCAAGCTGGAATGTTTACAGTGGATGTGGAAATCCACATTATTACATCATGGTTGCACACAGAATCATGATCATAGTTTTCAATATATTTTGGCAGTTACTTAGTAATCTGTCTAAATCCTCACTTTTGGTATCCTTGAGACTGCTGCTCTACCCATTGTCAAAACAAAACAAAATGAACAGTAAACATTGCTTGCCCTGTACTAGTATACTGCCTACTGAGTTTAAGCTACCAAGAAAGGAAATGGTGAGTGGAGGGGTAAGTACTGAGTTGCACACATTCAACTGACACCTCTATACACACTTATTTTATTTTGATCAGCCCAAGCACATGTACTTTAAGGTGAATAAGTAATCTATCTATGTATTTTATATTTGAGCTAAGTACCAAGATTCACCTTCCTTGCAAAATTAAAAAAAAAAAAATACATTTTTCTGTCAGATTTACAACTTCATTTAATCCCACAAATAATCCTATATGGAAAGGCTACATCCAATGAAAGGTGAGAATTTAAAGAATTTGTAAACATGTATACAAATTATGTCTCAAAACCTTTTTTTGGAAAAAAAAAGTTTATTTCTTCTATGAGAGAAAGAAAGACAGAAGGTGAGAGTCACAGATAGAGAGTAATAGGTACCCTTGACAGGGTCTCATCATCCCACTATCTCCCCTCCTTCAGCCCTCCAGCCTGACAGCATCACAAGCATTTAGTATGTTTAAGGCCAACCTGGGATTTGAACTATGGTCATCTTTGTGATTCCAGGATCACAGAGCAGTGCCCCACCAGCTGTACCACCACAACCAGCTCTTGAAAATTCTATGTAAAATCATTTTTTCCTGCTTCACTACACTCATAGAACTTGTTATCTATTGCAATAGTGTGATGTGTTGTTATCAAGAACCCTTTATTGTTTTTCACTAGAGCTATTTCTTTTTTTTTTCTTTTTTTAGAGAGATTTTTGCTATAGAGCACATGCACTTGCCAAAGAGACAGAGAGAAACAGAGAGACAGAAAGCAAGAAATCACCCCTCCGGAGGGATGGCCATGCTGTAATCCCTTCTTCATTCCCCTTTCAGGATTTTGGGCATGCACGCACACAATCCTAGTGTGAGTTTTCAGCTGCCAGGTCTGGGACTCGAACCATGGACAACTGTATAGGAGGTCAGTGATGTAACCATTAAGCCATCTGCTGCTCCCAAGGTTTTTTTTTTTTTTAATGTGCTTATTATTTTTCAGGAATAGTATGTACATGGGCTTTAAGATTTTATGAAGAAATTACGCATGGATCACAAATATTTTTTGCACCAAAATAAGCTTGTACTTTAATCCTAATCTTTCTTCAAATTTTGAGGTACTCTCATCGTATGTGTGCAAACATACTCATCAGATAAATTTTATAATTATTTTTCCAACCAGATCGTTATCCTTTTTTTAAAAAAATTCTTACATGAAAGAGAGAGAGAGAAACAGAGAGAGAAAGGCATGCTCAATAGTGACTTCATGCTGCTTTCTACTGCTAGTCTCAACCAGCCTGGATCAAGGCTCAGGAACATCTGAGAATGTGAACCCAGGACTTTTCCGGTGTGTCCTGTTGTGTTACTGCTGTACCACTGCCTGGCTTCAGATTGTAACTCAATTTGGGCCTAGGATCACGTCATCACCTATATACCAAGATACCATAGTACCTATAACAGTTGTGCATGATCTATCTTTTTACCTATCTAGACACAGAGAGAATATATAGTATATTAATTTATCTTTAATATTTATTGTTAAACCAAGCACATATGTTAACTTGGAATTTTTGTGCCACTAATTTATTAATGTTATCTTTGCCTATTTAGTAAATAATAAACTATCTTTGACTTTCACATCCACTCAAAACTGATGAAGTTCTATCTACTTCACCTTGAAAAAAATGAAATAGATGATACTCTTAAAACTGGGAGATTTGTTGATATACCGTGTCTGAACATAACACACCCTCTTTGTACTAGGATAGCACCCATCCATTTCCTTCTCTCACGATTTAGACTTCTTTTGCATTGTATCAACTAAGATCTCTTGTACTGGCAGAAGCCCATCTTACCTCAGTTACTGTCACCATCTCATCTGCTTGTGTCCAAGACAGTTTCGTGTCTCTCAATGGCTAAATAGTAACTGATTTGCCTTCTTTCTTTGGTACTGATCATTACTCATGCAAAATTCACGTTGAACTAACTTGTGTGATAAGTTTTCTCTACCTGTGTGATGATTTTTTTCCAGGACCTTTTTCATTTAGATGCTGACATTCTTACCGTTGAATAGGACATACGGGAATTACGGCAGTGAACAATTAGGGTTTTAGCTGGGAACCAACATAACTCTCATAAGAACAGAATGACAGCTGCCAATGTATACCATCCTTTATTATCCCTTCATCAAGATTCATTTTCCTGCACTAGTTTTTTTTAACTAATAGAGTCAAATAGAGCAGTGTGATGAAAATTACACTGAATTAAGGAACAAAGACAGGTGAGAAGGGCTCAGTTTACATTTCTCTCCTTATTCAAATATTTTCTTATATTTAAAGTAGAATTGGAAATATCTATTAGATTATCACAAATTTGCCATATAATTTAATTAGGTAATGCGGACATCTAAATGTGCATACTGATGTTTTTTATAGGATAAGTTTGTATAAATGAATCTTTCTGTTTATATTAACTAAAGACTTTCATCCATCTCTGCCCAAATGTGCACAGGAGAATACTAAAACAAACAGCTTTATGTGATAACGCCATGAATTCTTGGGAGTATCCATAAATATTCATTGCAATATTAATTGAATCATTTGAAGTAAACACACACAGGGCACTTCTTGGTGTCACTTGCTTAAACTATTCATTTCTTGTCAGCCCAGGATAAAAAAAAATGGCTCACCAGACAACTACAAAATAGTACAAGATGGAAATATTCCGTGTTTGTTTTAAGCTAAATAAAATCAATTTTTATGTATGTATACCTAGGTATGCACGAACTAACTTCAAGAAGTCTACAAGATTCTCTGATGTTGTATGTACATTTTTGGTAAAAGTATCCAAAAGGAAATTATGTTATTTTTAGCAAGTTCTCAAACATGTCATGGATCACTATTATACTTCTTTATTTCTACCATAATCTCATTCAAGTTTTATTTCTCACACTTAACTCATACATATGTCCTATACATAACTGTAAATCAAAAATGGGATGTTTGCAGTGTTAATTCTCATCTAGAAAAAAGATAACTGATGAAGTCTTTTTCCCACATAACCCTTTGTTCTTCAAATCCATGTTTTGTAGTTACTAGAAAGACTTCATGTAGAGATTGCAGAATTAGTTCATGTAGCATGACTGATAGGATAGACTACATAATTTTCATTATGGGGAACTCCAGCAATATTAGGGAGAATAGGAAGAGTGCTGTTTGGGGACCAGTAGTTAGCATAATGGCTATGTCACTGGACTCCCATGTAGCCGACCGCAGTTTTCATCCTGGACCCGGTGGCTTAAAACTCACGCCGGGCGCGTGTGCGTGCGTGCCCAAGATCCCGAGAGGAGAATGGAGGAGAAGGGATTTCGGCATAGCCATCCCCCCAGGGGGTGATTTCTCGCTTTCTACCTGTCTGTCTCTCTCTGTCTTTCTGGTGAGCCCACGCACCCTATAGCAAAATCCTCTAACCGCCCCCCCCCCCCCAAAAAAAAAAGAGTGCCGTTTGGATCTCTTTATATTAAATGTCTTATATTGACAAGAAACTCTTTGGAAGAATGCATGTGATAGGGTTTTTATGTGACTTTTATGTTTTTATATTTAAAGGTTCATAATAATAGAGAAATTCAAGGGTAAGGGGATTTTTTTTTTTTTTTTTGAGAATTTTTTGCTATAGGGTGCATGCACTCACCAGAAAGACAGAGAGGGACAGACAACAAGAAATCTCCCCCGAGGATGGATGGCCACATTGCAATCCCTTCTTCTCCAGTCTCCTCTTGGGATCTTGGGCACACACATACACACAACCGGCGTGAGTTTAAGCCACTGTGTCTGGGACTTGAACTGCGGTAGACTATATGGAAGTCCAGCGACTTAGCCATCACACCAACTGCTGGTCCCTAGGGTGAGGGGATTTCAAAAGAAGTCTTCAATGTTATAGAATAACTCTTTCTGGGGAAAATATTTAGATATGACAGTTTTGTCAGTTCACATATAAAGCTAGCCAGATCAGATAAGTCATAAATTCCTTGCCAACAGTATCTTATAAGACTGAGTGATTCTCTAAGTTGTCTTTGCCAGGAAATATTAAGCATAACTTTCTAATCATTGAGCAAAGAGAAATCCTTTAATATTTGTGAAAGAAGGAGGCAGAGAAAATGGGCTGTCATTCATCAATAGCCTTGATTTTATAAGAGTATTGGTCAGGGTCAGAGGGTAGCACAGTGGTAACATAGCTGGACTATGTGAGAAAGGTCTGATTTGTGTCCCAGGACCTCTCTGAGCACACCCTGTGGAGAACATACGGTAATCAGGATCTGCTGAGACTGTCCTTGGCCAGTGGAAACTGGAAGTAGATTTCAGATTGATGACCCAGTTGGGAGTTACTGTCTTTATGTCTGTCTCTCTCTCATGGAAGAAAAAGATGAAATGAACAGAGGAATAGCCAGCTTATCTGAGACCATGAAAGGCTCAACTTCCCTTTTATGACCTAAACCTTCTTTCTTTGGCCCAGATGCTGTAATGGTCAGATTTTTAGATCTAAGATATTGGTTAGAGGGGGTATCAGATAGTAAATAACCAGTTTGCAAAATCATTAAATTATGGTCTTGGATTATATTCTTGGGCATCCCAGATAGAGGGCTCATGGTCCACATTTAATTATCAGACACTGTTTACTAAATAGGTCATTTTCAAATAGAGTTATCTGACAATAAAGCATGGAAACTAGTGAAAAAGTACAGAGAGGCAAGAAGTGATTGAGATTAATACAGGGTCATTTCAGATTCCTATCTCTGAACCTGTTTGCTATTCCAAGGACAAATGATGGAAGAGTAATAAGGTTTATGGTTAGAGGGGAGATGAGTATGAAGTAGAAACAGAACACTTCGTAGTTGCAATTTTTATTTTATTTTATTTTGTATATTCAATCATTATACATCACTTAGCTTGTAAAGTAAATTTACCCAACATGAATACAGTTGGCTAGAAATATCTCTATTTTTTTCTTATAGAACATTGTAGGCTGTTCGGAACAGCTTATTCATTAAGGGGAGGGTATCATTATGTCAGATAGTTTGTCCTTTGTCTATTTAGATTGTCTAGTTCAAATGAAGGCAAGCTAAGCTAATTCTCCTTTCATTGATTACCCCCCCCCCCGTTTTTTGTTTTCAGCAAGTACAGCTATTTTTCTATAATGTTTTAGACATGTACTTGTACATGGACTCATCTAAATGTTTAATCAGAAGAACTATTCATAGAAAGTAGTTCTTTCTAAATCAAAGTATCTTTAAAATGCTCGGTAACTTCTTGTAATCAGATAGAGGGTTAATCTGATGCTTTTCGGTTTTCTAACTAAATCTAACATTTCAGGATGAGACTATCAATAAAGAAGAGCATAGGCCAGCAGATGGCATGATGGTTGGGGCACTGGACTCCCACATGATCGAATATGGTTCAAGTCCCAGACTTGTTGGCTTCCTTTCTCACTTTCTCCCTCTTTCTCTCTGGTGAGCATACATGTCCTATAGCAAATTTTAAAAAGTAACAATACATTAACTAAATAAGTAATTTTTTTTTTTTTTTTTTTAAAGAGAGGTTATTGCTATCGGGTGCCTTCACTTGCTGGAGAGACAGAGAGATACAGAGACAGAAAGTGAGAAATCACACCCCTGGGAGGGTGGACCCACCACAGTCCCTTCTCCTCCATTCTACTTTTGGGATTTGGGGCATGTATGCACATACATCCAGCATGAGTTTTAAGTCACTGGGTCCGGGACTCAAACTATGGTCGACTACATGGGACACCAGTGACATAACCATTATACCATCTGCTGGTCCCAATAAATAATTTTTCTAAAAATTAAAGAAAAAAGAGAGTAGATAGGCCAATTGTAAGGCTTTCTCTCTCAATAGAAGTGAGATAACATTAAAATCTGGTTGCTACTTTCACAGCATTCTAGGAGATATAATCCTACTTTTATACTATTTTTATATAGAACCAGGTCAAATTTTGATATACATATTTGAAGTCATCTTGGTTATTAATTGATTATGCCTTTATTAACCAACCAATTTTATCTCTCACAGGATTATAATTTCAGTTCAACACTTTTAATAAGCTGCTAGTTCTTTTTTTTTTTTTTTTTTTTTCTTTAATTTGCTAGAGGGCATGTGTGTTTACTGGAGAAGGACAGTGAGAAAATACTCCTCATAGAGGATGATTACACAGCAATCCCTTCTCCATTTCTCCTTTTGGGATTTTGAGTATGCATGCACACATGCCTAGGGTGTTTTTCAAGCTACTGGTTCCAGAACTGAAATGTACAGTCAGCCATGTGGGATCCTATCACATTAACTGCCATAGCTTCAGTTGGTCTGACAATCTTATATTCTTCTGCAAACTTTTTTTTCTTCCTTATGAGACTTTAGACCGCTCTTAACTAAATTATGTATCTAATTTTGAATGAGATTTAATGTGATAAGACAAACAAGGTGAGTCATCATCTTTGACTACATGGAGAGAGGATATTACCTAATAAGAACATGTGATTAAGGAAAGGGAAGAAAGTCTGGTAAATGTGCTGAAGGAATAGAAGCAATTGGGTGGGATGTAGAATTCTAAATGGCCCATGTTATTTTTTCTACTTGGCACGATTCATGTGATTACACAATTTTTCCTGGCAAAAAGGCAGAAGAAGTAAGATATATCTGAAGCATGAGTAGGAATGGGTATGCCATTGTTAAATTCGAGATGAAAGTTGAGTTTTGAGAAGAATATGGGAAGTTTCTAGAAGCTGACAATAGCCCTCAGATGTCAACAGCATGACAATGGAAACAAGGACATCATTCACACAACTATGATGTATGAATTCTACCAATAGCTGAATAAGCTTCAAAATGGGCTCTTCCCCAGAGCTTCCAGATCAGCATTCAGCCATGGAAAATACCTTGATTTTGGACTGGTGACACTGTAAGCAGATCTAGCTGAGTCCTGAGGGATGTTTTACCTATAGATCATTGAGATAATAAATGGGCATTGTCTGAAGTTGGTAAGTTCTTGGTAATTTGTTATACAGTGATAGAAAATATAAAGTTAGGTACTGGACATGTTATTCGGAGCCATTGTGGAGTTAAGCTTGTAAAAGGGAAGGAAAGTTTGTCTTTGGATTTCAGATTTTCTCTATTGTTCTTAGCTTTTAGGAGTCCTTCAGGGACATAGTTTCAGGCTTTGCTAGTCTTTTAAAGGCCTCTTCATTCATATCAACAAATAATTATGCTATCCATGGAATAGTTAGAGTTGTTGAAGCTTTAATTCTAAGCTGCAATACAAGTGAATTACTTTATTCGTATGTGAAGCTTTCTAGTGTGGCCACTGAACTTATAAATCTTCCTTGGTAAAAGCTTGAGAGAGTTTCAATTCTTAATGCTGTGGCACCACGTTTGCAAAGGTGAGATTCTAGACAATGACTGGGAGTTTCATTGACTGTCGATTGCCCATATTGAAATGAAGAAAATGAATAAGAGACAAATGATATAATCCCATGGTCCATATAACATCTCTGTTCATCCGTGGGAGCCTTGAACATGAAAATTATTTAAGTCAAAAGGCCTATACAAGGAACTCTAATGAGAACTAGCAAAGGTTTACATGGCGATAAACATAAGGGGTAGAGCACTGGTCAGAAACATGGTCAGCAGAAGGAAGACAACCAGGACACACATCCTATGCCCTTCAGTACTGAAGAAATAACCATCGCTTAGATGGGGTAGATCCAGCCTCCACCTTATCACAGCACCAAAAGCTGTGGAAACGGATCAGTCAGAGTACCTTTAGGTGTAAGCTTTTATTCAGAATGTCATGAGCTGACCATGACCCAGAAAGATTAGTCAACTTTGAGGAAGAAATGTAGTCTTTAGCCAGAGGGGTCAGTAGAAGTTCAGCCAGTGTCCATAATAGTTGTTCAAGAGTTATCAGAAAAGGAACAAATTGTACTTGCAATTTAGCAGAAGCTCACGCAATTTAGATCTAGCAAGAAAGATGGAAGGGGAAGAATAATAGTTTTGTGGCCTAAGGTCTTCAGAGGGGTCGTAGCAGACATTTTTTGATCTGTTGGGATCATTCATAAATGAAATGTTCATAAGACATTCTAGGGAGAAAATGATATGAAACAATTCACAAAGAATATATATTTCAAGCAAGGACACTGACAAGTATCAGTACCTATATTTTTCTCTCTTCTTTTTATAAATATGTGAATAAACTTACAAAATGCATTTCACTAAGATCTGAGAGTAGTTATTTTAGCTTATAGTATTATAAAATCAACTGCATTTCAACATAATTGAAGTTTTTTTTTAATTTATATTGCCAAGTATTTAAAAATTACTAGGTAAACATCACTATTAAAATAATACTTAAAGGGACCAGCAGTTAGCGTAATGGCTATGTCGCTGGACTCCCAGGTAGTTGACCACAGTTCGAGTCCCAGACCTGATGGCTTGAACTCATGCTGGGCACATGTGCTTGTGTGCTCAAGATCCCGAGAGGAGAATGGAGGAGAAGGGATTGCTGGATGGCCATTCCCCTGGGGGTTGATTTCTTGCTTTCTGTCTCTCTGTGTCTCTCTGTCTTTCTGGTGAGCGCACATGCCCTATAGCAAAAACTTCTCCTAAAAAAAATAATTAAAAAAATAAAATAATACTTAAATAGTGATATGTACCTAAAAATATGCAGTGTTTATAAAATTGTTGTGCATATATATATATATATATATATATATATTGCATTATATGTGTGCGTGTGACTAATGATAGTCCATAAAACATTAAAATTCTATGATATAGTTGTGGGATGATAAAATAATATACTCATAGATTTCCTGGTATGACTACTGGAATTTTTCTATAATGTTTACAGGCATGGAAAAATAAAAATATCTAAAACTAAAACATCATATTTACCTTTAAAATGAGATCTTCAGTAAACCCTGACCCAATTAGTAATACTACCATCTACTCAATTATTCATAGAGGAAACTTCTAAGGCATAAGTGATAGTTCTCTATTTAGTCTATGAACCAGGGGTGATAATTCCAAATCAGAGCTACTTTTCCTCTTTTCTCTTCTACTACCCTTGTCCAACTAATTGTTTGCCTTATTGGGCTATTTTCTTAAATGATCTACTGTCCTTAAGCCATAGGATTATAAATTCTAAGATTCAAATGATCTTCAAAATAGCATTCTTTTTTTTTTTTTTTTGGAGAGTTTTTTTGCTATAGGGCACATGCACTCGCCAGACAGACAGAGAGAGACAGAGAGAAAGCGAGAAATCACCTCCTGGGGGGATGGCCATGCCGCAATCTCTTCTCCTCCATTCTCCTCTCGGGATCTTGGGCACACATGCACACGCGCCCAGTGTGAATTTAAGCCACTGAGTCCAGGACACAAACCATGGTCGACTATGTGGGAGTCCAGCGACATAGCCTTTATGCTAACTGCTGGTCCCAAAAATACCATTCTTTAGGGGCCAACAGGTGGTGTTATGGTTAAGGGCACTGGATGCCCATATGATCAAGCACAGTTTGAGTTCTGGACCTGGAGGCTTGTTTTCTCGCTTTCCTCCTCTCTCTCTCTCCCACTCTGTCCCTCTCTGGTCAAATTAAAATAAATTTAAAAGTTAAATAAAATAATTCTTTAAATAAGAAAAACTAGCATTATTTAATTATATTTTTAAAAGCCTTTCATTCCTTTGTGATGTACTTTAAGCTTGATATCCTTATTATAGTCTTAATGCTTGCTCTTTTGCTGAGTCTCTCTTTTCCTCCCATTGTACTTTCATTGACTTTCCTTGGTCGTGCACTGTTTCCTCTCTGGGTTTCCTATTGTCAGAGCTATCCTCTGCTAGTTTGCTAGTTTTGTCAGGATAAGTTTTACCGTACATGGGTTTTAGACTTCAGCTAAATGCCACTGTCACTATGTGAGGAATCTTCTAAAACTTCATGAAAAATGCATATCATAAAAATATATGCATAGATTTCACAATTTTGAGGGGGCAAAATAAATTTGTTCTTTGATTCTCTTCTTCGGTGAACATTTTGAAGTCCCCTCATATATACAAAATTGTGATAAAGGCTTATATTAGAAGATTTCATACTATGTTGTATTTCTTCCTTATAACACGTAACACCATCCCTCTTGTATCTAATTCGTGTTTATATCCCTAAATGATGTGTAAGTTCTGTGAGAAGAGGGCTTGTACTTTTTTCACTGCTTATTTATTTAATCCATGAATTCCAGATATGAAAAAAATTAAGAAATATTTTGTATAATAAGTGAGGACTACTTAATGACTTAATAAATAAATGAGTGGTTTTTATAGAAAGGAATTTAAAAGCTGTATGTTAATGTCAATATTTGTTTTAGGGAGAATAAAATGATTTAATTTATAGCCTACTCTTAATTGAATTTTATGACTTTGTGCAGAAGACATTTCTTTTCCAAGTAATAAAATGAATATATAAAACTGAAATAAAGATTTTATTTTTTACAAAGTTTTTTTTTTCCTAAGTATATTTGAAGCCAAATGCAACTGCACATCATTTTTGGCAAAGCTTACTTTGCTTCAAATGATTTTGTTGACTGCATACCCATGATCGTTTAATCCTGCAGCATTAGGATAATAAAGAATGAAAAAAAAAATATTTGTTTAAAATTAATTAAAATCAAAGGAAATAATAAAATGAAATTCCCAATATTCTTCAAAATTAACAAAAGTATTTAATAATGAATAAAGACTTATGAAACTGCTCTACGTGAAACACACACAGCGACACACATACACTTTAAAATATTAATTTTTACCAACTTTTCCTCTTTAAAACTTTGATATTTTTATTCAGTTTTTAACATTTAAGAGAAATAGGCCAGCTGGTAGCATGGTACTTAAGGTCACTGGATCCCACATGGCCAATATGTGGTTCAAGTCCTAGATCCAACAGCTTCAAAACCATACCAGGTGCAGGTGTACATGCCCCAAATCCCAAAAAGCGGGAGAGATTGAGGGGAGATGACTGCAGGATGATTAAATGGAGTGTTTTCTTGCATTCTCTCTCTTTCTGCCTCTCTCCAGTGAGCACACGCGAACAGACCATTGTGCTCAAAACTGACTGAGCATTAGCAACATTAGCATGTTATTACTTTTGTAAGGAAATGTTACTGATAAAATTAAAGAAAGAAATGTACTGAGAAGGGAAGTTCATAGCAATAAAATGCTTGAATTTTGCATTGATTTTATGGCCCTTAATATTCAGTAAACACTCATGCTTGTTCTCATACAGTGCAGAAATTATACTAGATTCTCCATTTGTGAATGATCTGTTTTTGTACTCACATAATCAGATTTCTCTATTAATTTTTATTTAGTCATTTATTCATTTTTAGAGGCTTTTGCCATAGGGTAGGTGAGCTTGCTGGAGAGACAAAGACAGTGAGAAGGAAAGTGAGAAATCACCACCCAGGGGGTATGGTCATGCCCCAATCCTTTCTCCTCTTGGGATCTTGGGCACGCACATACACACACCTGGCATGATTTTCAAGCCACTGGGTCAGAGACTCAAAATGTGGTCAGGCATGTGAGAGTCCAGTAACATAACCACTAGACCACTTCTGGCCCCACCCACACTATTAACTTTATTGAGATTGCTAAAATTTTACAATACTTTAATTCTAATACTATAGCAAAAACTAAAAGAAACAAAAGCAAAAAACACCAGAGTTATTTTCCACTATATAAATAATCTGTTGTCAGGAGCCCCTTGTACTTCATTTTCTTGGCCATAAATTTAAGATGAATGCAGGTATACTGGAGTGGGATGGGAAAAGTTTCTTTTCTTGACTAGTTAATGTCAAAATAAGAAAGATTTTGATGAATAATTATATAGCATTCTTTTGGGGGGAACAACAGTGAAATATTGCATCATTTTTTTCTGCTATGAAAGAGCTCTTAACATCTCCAAAAAATGGAACAGAGACTACATGGAATAATCAGAAACTTACTTAATAAGAAATGATGGGCTGGGACTCCCATGTAGTCGACTGCAGTTTGAGTCTCGGACCTGGTGGCTTAAGCTCACACTGGGCATGTGTGTGTGTGTGCCCAGGATCCCGAGAGGAGAATGGAGAAGGGATTGCAGCGTGGCCATCCCCCCTGGGGAGGGGGGCAATTTCTTGCTTTCTGTCTCTGTCTTTCTGACTAGTGCATGCGCCCTATAGGAGAAACCTCCCCCCTCCAAAAAAAAAAAAAAAAAAAAAAGGAAAAAAAAGAAGAAATAATGGGACTGCCCATTCTCTAGAGAGGATGCCAAGTGGCATCAGGGATACTTCATGGAATATTGTAGTTTAAAGGGGATCCTGGTGTGTCATCAAAACTAAAGGAGGAATATTGGACATTGAATGTCACATATAACTTGTCTTTTGTATCAGTCTCTAGAAATGTGAACAATGAATAACCTGTTTAGACAAATTATTTCTAGTATACTTTTCCATCACTAGCAAACTTTTATGTCTATGAAGTCCTTAATGGAGCTTTAGACATTTTATTTTATTTTATTTTTTTGTAGAGGTTTTCGCTATAGGGCGCGTGCACTCGCCAGACAGACAGAGAGAGACAGAGAGACAGAAAGCGAGAAATCACCCCCCAGAGGGGATGGTCACGCCGCAATCCCCTCTCCTCCATTCTCCTCTCGGGATCTTGGGCACGCATGCACACGTGCCCGGCGTGAGTTTTAAGCCACTGGGTCCGGGACGCGAACCGTGGGACTACGTGGGAGTCCAGCGACATAGCCATTACACTAACTGCTGGTTCCGAGCTTTAGACATTTTCATATACATTGTTATTCCAGCTATTGAGTTCTGATATAAACATAGGTGACCCCCGCTTTAAGACAAAGACATGAACCAAACAGATAAATTAATTGCCACGCTAAATTATTTCACCATCAACAACTACCACCAAAAAAAAAAAAAAAAAAAAAAAAAAAAATAGAAACAAATATTGATTTTGAAAGCAGGCTTTTGCATTCTAGGTCTAATGATTTCAACTACACTTACACGCCTTTCTGGCTCATCTAATTGTCTGAAAAATGACCCAGAACCCATTATTTCTTCTAATCTAGCCCTGAGTTCTACTGTGGCTAGCATCTCCATGAGTAAAGAATTGAAGCATTTTTTTCCCTTTTTTTTCTTCTGAAACAACTTCTCATTAGCCATTTCTCTTTACTTAAGCATCTTAATTATAGTTATTTATATAAAACAACTTATGCAAGTATACACAACTAAACAAAGCATTCAAAAACATTCTCATTAGTAACTTCATATGCTAGTCACATCAGCTTCTGTGTTATCTTTCCAATCACTGAAATTTTGTAGGGATATTTATAATGTGTCCCTTAATGGTTCTTCCTAAGTAAAAATGTAAATTATGGATGGTTTATTTAGAGCTTAAAATACCCACCCACTCAATCACTCCCACTCACTAGAAAAAGGACTTAATCACTTATTTGCCATGCCAGATTTTCTTTGGAGAACAGCTTGTAAAAATGTTCTTTGGTTCTCTAGAGCTCTACAGTAGTACTATGGGGACTTCTTGAGCATAGAAAATTGAACAAAGTCATGGGGACCCTTCTTCTGAGAGCATCTTCACTTTGCTATATTTAAGTTATAGTGTTCTAGATGAGATTTTGTTGGAGGGAGAGGAAAAAATCTACTACTAAAATAAAGTTTGGAAAATAACAAATACTCTGATAAAGTAGACAAGATGATTAATTAAATATTAAATTCCTTAAAGCATGTGATCTACCTTTTAAAATTATTTTCTTTAGGCTTCATCAGTTTCTTTTTCTTCTTTTTTTTTTTTTTTTAAGTTTATTGTTTATTTATTTGATGAGCAAAAGAGACAAGCACTTCCAAGTATCTTGACACCCAGCTTAGCCAGCTCAGGATCAAGGGCTTTTGTGTGTCCAGAATATTCAGGGAGGTCTCCAGACATGAACACAGAACTTTTCCATGTGGGTCAGAACATTGTGTTTCACTGGAGGAGCACTATTTTTCCTCCCCATCAGTTTATTTCTATAACCAACAGGAATCCTATTACAAAAATGTATTATTTTGCATGTCTATTATTGAGCAATATCTGACAAATGTACAATACTTAATTTTTACTTGAGTTCAATAGAAATAAATTTTATAACTGATTAATAACTGAAGAAACAAAAATATTGATATTACTTTCTTCAAAACTATATGATTCAAGTTTGCCAATGTAAAATTAAAGCTATCAAACTATTTTTTACTATTTTATTGACATTAATTGTTTAAGTGCTATGAGCAAGAAAAGGAGCTAAGATCTCTGCTACATAAAAAGATCAACGGTTACAAGCTTAGTGTCCACCTGCTCCGGGCCAATATTTTAATGGAAAAAACCATTATCTATTAAAAATACAAAATCAGGTTAAAAGTAACTGAAAAGAGTATGATGTGATCTAATCTGATTTGATTCATTTCCATGTGATCAGGAAATAAGTCAAGTTTATCACACTGCTGTGAGATTAGCTTGTACTAGGCACATGGAAAGACCAGCTGGGGACCAGCACTTAGCATAATGGCTATGTCGCTGGACTCCCACATAGTCGACCACGGTTGAGTCCCGGACCTGGTGGCTTAAACTCACGCTAGGCACGTGTGCGTGCATGTCAAAGATTCCAAGAGGAGAATGGAGGAGAAGGGATTGCGGTGTGGCCATCCCCCCTGGGGGATGATTTCTCGCTTTCTGTCTCTCTGTCTCTCTCTGTCTTAGCAAAAAACTCTCAAAAAAAAAAAAAAAAAAAAAAAAAGAAACACCAGCTGAATGAGTATGTGTCATGTTTCGATAACAAACGTGGCAGTAATTTAGACTGAAGTAAAAACTGGATGCAGAAAAGCTAGTTTTAGGAAATAGTTGGCAGTTATTTGAGTAGAAATTACATCTGACATAGCAAAATACCCAAGGAAAGAAAAAGAGAAGGGACTTAAGAACATTTCCAGATGCAAAGCCAACAACATTTAACAACTTACTGGCTCTGAGTTCAGTGATGAATGATTCTGATGAGTTTCTAACACAACCAGCTGAAAGGATTAATTAGTATTTAAACTATGTTATGTTGGTTTGAGTTTGCCTATAGATAAGGAAGAAGTCAAGGAAAATGTAAAAATGATGGGCAGAATAACACCATGGAAGAAAGGAAAGCTGGGTTATTCAAGAAAACCTGTTGAGGAATTTCTGGTGTGTCTTTTTGTTTTTTAAAAATTTTCCAGAAAGAATGTACTCACCAGAGGGAGAGAAAAAGGTGAAATGAGAAAGCAAACCTCAGGGGATATGATCATGTCAAAACCTTTTCTCCTTCTCCTTGTAGGGATTTTGTATACATTTGCACATGTGCATATGTGCCTAGTATGTTTTTCACGCCACTAGGTCCAGGACTCAAATCATGAAGTCAGCCATGTGAGATGCAGTCACCTTTACTACAACGCCACCACCTGGCCCTGAGGAATTTCTTCACAAGATAGTTAACCAGAAAAGAGAGAAAGAGTAAAATTAGAAAAAGAATCTATAAAATACTTCAGACTTTCTTTAAATACATAAGTATATATGTTTTATTTTAAATTATATTTCTAATGGTTCTATAAAAATTATTATATTGAAATAAATAAGGGCATTTTGATATATTCTTTCATCATATTTGTTAATTGTGTAATTATCATTGGTTAATTACGGTAATGTATTGGAAAATTCTAGTAATAACCATAAGGCAGTTTGCTCAATTACTATTTTTACTGATCTCTAATGTTTATGATAAATATAATAAAATTTGAAAATTTCATCAGAAAAAAATTAGATCAAAACACAAGTTTACTGTGGTACAAAAATATTTTGAAATCCCTGCAGTTTCTTCATAATACACATTGTCTATGAATTGTTTGAAAACACCATGTTGGTTTATCTAGAATTTAGTCAACTTTTGAATTATTCATATAAGAAATTAATTTTCAAAATGTCTTTAATTATGTATTACAAAGTTTATTATTTTTCTTGTATCATCCATGTCTTCCTCTACTTGCAATTTCTGTAATATGACATATTACCTTTGACATATTACCTATGACATATTACCTTTCCTTAAACCCTGTCAAGTATTGGACCTTTTTTTTAATATTGGATATATTAGCATGATGGCATATAAAGTAATTTGGGATTGGATAATAGAATTTTTTTTAAAGTTGGGACCAGCAGTTAGCGTAATGGCTATGTCGCTGGACTCCCACGTGGTCAACCGCGGTTCGAGTCCCGGACCCGGCGGCTTAAACTCACGCCGGGTGCGTGTGCGTGCGTGCCCAGGATCCCGAGAGGAGAATGGAGAAGGGATTGCGGCGTGGCCATCCCCCCTGGGGGGTGATTTCCTGCTTTCTATCTCTCTGTCTCTCTCTGTCTGTCTGGCGAGTGCACGCGCCCTATAGCAAAAACCTCTCCAAAAAAAGAAAAAAAAAAAAAAAAAAAGAATTTTTTTTAAAGTTAATGTATTTTAACTTTTCTGACTTTCATAATTATTTTATCATTGTAAAATTTCATACAAGAGAAGAAATAAAATGAGATATGGACCAAAATAGGATGAAATAATGAAGAAATTGGTAGTATAAGAATTAAATTTCTGAGAGGACAGCAGGTGGCATGGTAGTTAAGGTGCTGCATTCTCACCTGGTCAATTATAGTTTGAGTCCCAGATCCAGGTGCCTGAAAATCACACTGGGCATGCATGCATTCATGCTCAAAATCATAAAAGGAGAATAGAGGAGAAAGAATTGTGGCATGACTGATCTCCCCTAGGGGGTGATTTCTCACTTTCTCTCTGTATCTCTCTTTCTTCAGCAAATACACACAAAAATTATGTCCCCCACCCTCCAAAAAAGAAAAAAAGAAATAAACAGCTCAACAATAAATAAGGATAACTTTAAAAATAAGTACTAAAAACAAGTACAATATTCATCATTTCTGATACTGGTTATTAGAGAAGAGAGGTAGAAGATTATGCTTGTGTGGCCAGATCCATGGCCTGGTAGTTTCGAGAGTTGGTTTCCACATGGCCAACCACAGTTGAAAATCTGGCTCTGGCAGTTTGAAATACACCCTGGGTGCATATGCATATGACCCAAATCCTGACAGGACAAAGGGACAGAAGAGATTGCAGCATGGGTCTTTTACTTCTCCTTTTCTCTCTTCCTTTCTCTATGTCTTTCTGTTTCTCTCTGGTGAGCACATGTGCCCTCTGGCAATTAAAAAAAAAAAAGAAAGAAAGAAAATTATGCAGTGGATTCCAGTTTATTTTCACTTTTGTCCAGAAAGAAATGAGGAATATTAACAAATAGTCTTCACAAAAGAAAAATAAAAGAATATTTTAATATATAATGGCAAATAACAAACATTTTTAAAACTTCAAATCTTGTTGTAGAGGTATGTAATTACCTGTATCTTCCTCTACTAATGGACATAATTCTGTTAATATAAATTCTTTTAATTTTCTTTGAAAATATCGTTATCCTATGCCAAGGATTATAATGGTATAACTTAGTGAAAGCTAATATTTAGCTCCTTTAATGAATTTCCAAACAGTTCTAATCATTAAAACGTATCAAGTGGATGAAACCTGAATTCATAACAATTATATGCTCCTGTGCAAGTTGAAGTAAACATTACTAAACTCTGCTTTATCCTCTGTGCTCATTCTACTCATCTCTTTAATTTCCCTTACTAGTATTTTTAATTATTCTACTTATCTAGAATAAATAATAAGGTGTCATATTTTCTCTGTTTTTAGTAAGTTTGAATTATTATTTCTTAGTACTATTGTTTCTATTATTTTGTTATATCTAATAGCCTTTTTCCCTTACATAGTCCTCATTATATTTGAATGTTCTACAGAAAATATATGTGTATATCTATATGCGTGTGTGTGTGTGCATATATTCACATACTGTCTAATACTCCTGTCTGTCTGCATAACATCTTGAAACAACATTTTAATTAATTTAAATAGGAGTAGTTCATGTAGGAAAATGTATAACACTTTACTACCAAGAATCAAATGGTCTTCTAAGAACACTGCCATCTTGTGGTTATCCTCTTAAAAAAATTCTGCATATCTGCATAGACTGCAAATCATTAAATAGATCATCACCAGTGAATACCAACTTTCCACTTAAACAATAAAAAGTATTAATTTTTTTTAGTGAATTAGCTCAAAGCTTACTAGGAATTTAAAAATTACAGTGCTCAAGAGGGAAAGAAATGCTGGTAAAATACATATTTAGGACAAAGATGATTATTTCAACATAGCACAAATGAGCAGAAACACCTGGGACATGTATCTCCATGTGAAGACACTAGTAGCTTTGTACAGCATATAATAATGATATTGTGGCAAACGTTTACTTGGTGGTTACTGTCTTGAGACCATTTAATGGTCTTTATATCCATGAATGTATTTGTTCTCAAGTACTTCAAAAATGTAATTACTTGCCCTCCTCCCACACCAGTTATGGTAATGTGACATGAACTATTCTTTTATACATTTTTACATTAAAGGAGATGATTGGAGTCTTTTATTTTCTAACGTTTTGTTACAGGGTGCATTCACTTGCTGGGGAGAGACTGACAGAGAGAGAGAGAGGGAAAGCAAGAAATCACTCCCACAAGGTGCAATCCCTTCTCCTCCATTCTCCTCTTAAGATTTTGGGCACTCACACACACATGCTCAGCATGGTTTTCAAAACACTGGGTCCAGAGCTTGAACTGCACAGTCAGCCATGTGTGATCCAGTTACCTTAAGACCCAAGTCACCAGCAGGCCCCTGGAGTCTTTCTTAAAAGTGTATAGACACACATAAACATATACTAGGAGATTTCAAAAAGTTCACAAAGAGGTGGAAATGAAATACAAACTCATTTTGATGCCAAAAATGTTGAAATCCATGTATAATTGTAAAATATAAATTTTCCACGAACTTTTTGAAGACTCCCCTCTTGTGTGTGTGTGTGTGTGTGTGTGTATATAATTAGATATATTTGCCTTTACCTAGTAGTAATTTAAATACCAACATAAATAATGTTTCTCTCTTTTTTTTAATAGGTCTCCTTCTCAAAAATGGTCACTCTTACAACTTCTTGGTGTACTTCCAGGTAAATTAATGTATACTCAGATTTTATACATATGCATGCAAACACACCTGTGCATGTGAATATGTGCATTTTTGGGAAAATACACATGTATGTTTACTTTTTAAACTAATATGGTAAACTTCACTTTCTAGCCATGTAATCTTGGGCTACATATCTAATATTTCTATGTTTCAGCTTCCTTAACTGCAAGAAAAGCTTAATAGCATCACCTATATCATGAGATTATTGGGAGATTTAAACAAAATTCATAACAAGTTGCATTTTTGGCCTATTTTATGGCATTTGGTCAAGTCCTTAAAATAATAGATACATTTTTGTTGGTGTTGTAATTATTATTATTACTATCAATATTATTACTGCTGTTATGGTGATAGAAAATAAATTTTAAGTGTTTTTTTCAGATTAATTCTACTAGAAGAAATATGTCATAGGATTATTTTATTTCATGTAGATGTAATTATCAAGCATAGGACATGATAGCGTTTTTTTAAAAAAATTATTTGATTTGATTTTATTCTTTTTTTATTTATTTTAGTTTGATCAGGGAGGAACAAAGTGAGAGAAAGAGAGAGAATGGGAAAATAAGAAAGCAAGCCACCAGGAACAGGACTCGAACCATAGTCAGCCATGTAAAAGTACAACACCCTTAGCCACCATGCCACCTGCCGCCCCCACCTCCCTTTTTTTTTTTTTTAAGGATGTTTTTGCCTTAGGGCATGTGTGCTTGCTGGAGAGAGACAAACAGACAGTGAGAGGAAAAGTGAGAAATCACCCCTGGGGGGCAGTCATGCTGCAGTCTCTTTTCTCCCATTCATTCACAGGTGCCCAGTGTGATTTTCAAGCCATTGAGTCCAGGACTCAAACCATAGTCAGCTATGTGAGAGTCCAGCGATGTAACCACTACACCATCTACTGGTCCCAAGACATGATATCTTTACTTATGTGTGTTTCTTATTTGGACTCTGGTTAGCACACTATTTCTAGAAACAAGGACACACCAATGTTTGAATATATTTATATTTTGTATTTATAAAGAACTAAATACTTTTGTATTAATGATAAAAAAATTTCAAAATTATCATACATATTTTAAATTATAAAATAATATCAATTCTAAATTATTATTTTAAATCATTGTGTCTTTATTTCTGATTATGACTATACTTAAACATTTTTTGAAAGAGACATAATTTTTAAGGTACAATAATGATCATCCCTTTATAAATGTATAATATGTTAAAAATAAATGATTATGTGGAATCATGAAATACATTTTTGACAATCTACCACAGTCTTAACTATCTCCAATTTTTATGAGGTGTTTTTATTTCTGATGTCAGCAAATGTGTCATTGCACCTTTCCTAAAGTCTCACCAGGGATGCCAGAGCCTGCCAAGAGGACACATTAATTTCCAGGAATCAAACCAAGGTCTTCCTAAGGTTATTAGGAATTGCTAACAACCAGAAAATGGTGCACTATTGTGTGTTTCTGATTTTAAATCAATTTTTATTTAAATCTTATTTAAGCCAGTCTTATTTAAATACTATGATGACCCTCATGTAATCGACCAATCATAAGCAAGTTTCCAATTACATAATATAGCATATTTTCACTACACAAATTTCTAATGTGTGTTAGTATTTTGCCAGTGAGGCATCAAATGGGGACAAAATGTAAAATCTCAACACACATAGCTAATATTAAGTGTTTCATAACATCTTGAGATACAAAATTTAAAAAAATAATTTATTCCTTTCAAAAAATTGAAAGACAATGACAGAATTAATTCACTTCCCTGAATTTTCATTTCCCACCTGTATTTTGTATGGTCACTTTACAGAGCCTGGTAGCAAAACAATTCTGGAAAATAAAATACATTCATACAATTTTATTCATAAAAGTGAAATAGAATTTTCAACTGCACCTTACAATATACTGTCTTGATTATTCCCCAAAAAAAGGAACCTCCACTGTTAAACAGTCCCTAATTTCTTTAAAAAACTGTTTTGTGAACCAATACACTTTTCATTCAATTTTTAAAAATTGTCAAAATTTACCTATTTGTTAAACCTCTTCTTCCTAGCCATTTGAAGATATTTTCCATGTAAAATTAATCTGACATGTAATATTTTGAAATTTGGACTTGGATGTATATGTTTATATTTTTATTAAGATTCTATTTCAACAGATTTATACTAAAAACTGATTATTCCTTAGAACATTTACAAAGACAGTATATGAGCATGCACAAACCAGATTGTCATTAGAGTGGAAATAAACGAAATACCTTGTTCACACAAGATTTGGTTGAAATGATTCATGAGCTGTGTTGGAAAATTGTCTCTCAAGTGGCTCTCTGGTTGATTATCAGGGCTTTCCACGGCTCTCCTCTGCACAGAGAAAGGCATTCCATTTGTTCTCAATTCAATGTGAAAAGCAAAGAGCAAAGGATGTCTTCTCATAGAGTTATGGAGTTCTGATTTATTTGATTTGACTTGAAAAAACAAGTCAAACCAACATGTGTCAAAAAACTAAAATATAGCAGACATGTTTGAGCTGTTGTGTACATGACCTTTTCTCCTTTCATTCCTGACAAAATATCTCATAGTTATTTAATTACCATGTTCAAAATGATTGAAAGTGATGAATAATGAAGCTAGAATAATTTTCCTCAAGCAGACACCTTGGACAATAGCTTTCTCCACTCCTTTTCTGTGTGAATGTTTTGAGACATTGAAGTTACTTGTAAACGGATCTATGAAAAGATGATTTACTTAGTGATATATGTTTGGCATCCTTATTCTGTTAGTTACCTGATCTATTCATTCAGCAAATGCTATCCAGTATTATTTCTTCTGCAGGGACTATGACAGTGCAAAATATATGGCATAAAGTTTTACCTATTAGAAGTTGTATCACTTATTTATGAATTCAGGTTGTAAAACATTACTGTTTGAATAATACCATCTGTGTTCCGTATCTATCTGAAAAGGTTTGCCTTTGGTAACTTTAGCAAATGAGTTAAAACAGACAAAGGAGACAAAGAGGAGAGAAGGAAGAATTGAAGAAAATATCTCAATGCTGACCTCCAACCACCCTATACCATGTCCCTTAATATGCTGTCATGACTAAAATATGAATAATTTTACCATATGATGATTAAGCCAGCAGCCATGCACTGTTTTAGTCCATTTGGAGAGTTAGAACAAAACATCTTAGGGTAATTTACAAGCAACAGAAACTTATTGCTACAGTTCTGGAGGCTGGAAGACACAAAATCGATGAGCCAGTGGATTCAGTGTTTAGTGAGGGCTCATTCCTCATAGATAGAGCCTCTTGCTGTTCCCTTGCATGGCAGAAGCCAAGGTAGCTCCCTTCAACCTCTTTTATGTGGACACTGATTCTGTTCATGAGAATCCTGCTCTCATGAATTAATGAATCCTAAAGGCTCCACTTCTTTTTTTTCCCCTTTATTTTTATCTATTTTTTTCATTTCATTTTCTTTTATATATTCAATCATATTATTATTTGACTTACAAAATGGATATTTCAACAGGTGAATATTTCTCCCTAGTACAGTTGATAAAACTACAAAATATCTTCAACAGATAATACCACATTTCTTTGTGCCATTAATGCTTTGCCTCCCTATTTTTCTTCTAAATGTCCTTCCTCAGATCCTCCTCTTTCACACACACTTATTATCTGGTATTTACATCTATATACTGTGTTTCTATATTCTTTAGTCAATTAGTTTCAGTCATAGAGTGAGGACACTCAGTATATATTAAGTGGGGACATACAATGCCTCTCCTTCATAGCCTGGCTTGCTTCACTCAGCAGTAAATCTTCCATATTCATCCACTTTCTGTCAAAAGCCAGGGTTTTTTTTTTTTTTTTTTTTTTTTTTTTAATGGCTGAATAGTATTCTATTGAGTATATGTACCACAGTTTTTCTATCCATTCATCTGTTCGTGGGCATTTGAGTTGTTAAGGCTCTACTTATTAATACTATTATATTGGTAATTAAGTTTCAACATAGGCTTTTTATTTTTTCAGGAGGAGGCGTATTCAGATTGAGCTTTGTATTTACTCAGAGGATTTGGAAATTTATATCTCTGCAAAAACTAGCAACTTTATTTGTAATTGCCCAAACTTCAAATCAACCAAGATTTCTTTTATTAAGTGAAGGCATAAATACACTGCAGTAATGCAGATAATGCAATATTATTCAGTGCTATATTAAAAGGAGCTATTAGGGCAAGCTGGTGGCAGAGTATTAAAGGTGACTGAATCCCATATAACCAATAACACAATTCATGTCCCGGACTCAGAGACTCGAAAAATATGCTGTCATATGTGTGGGCATGCTCATCTGGGTGGAGACTGGAGGAGAAGGTATTGCAATGTGACTATGCCCCAAATACTTGCTTTCTCACTTTCTTTCTCTCTCTCTCTCCCTCTCTCTGTCTCTCTCTCTCTCATGAGCACAAGCATTTTTTTTTAAAAGGTTATCAAGCATGAAAAGACATGGGAGAAACTTAAATACGTATTACTAAATGAAAATAATCAATCTGAAAGGTTATATACAGGCCAGCAAGTGGCATGATGGTTAAGGCTGCTCAATCTCACATGGCTGACCATGTGGTTCAAGTCCCAGATATGGTGGGTTGAATAACACACTACATGCATATGCATGTATGTCAAAATCCCAAGAGGAGAATGGAGGAGATGGTACTGCAGTGTGGCTATTCTCCCTGGGGGATGGTCTGGTGATTTCTCACTTTTTCCCGCTATCTGTCCCTTTCTAGCAAGCACAAGAGCCTTACACTAAAAACAAATCAAACCAAAAAACAAACAAGCAAACAGAAAGAGGCTGTATACTATGTGATTCCAACTATATGATAGTCTGTAAAAGGCAACACTGTGGAGATAGTAAAAAGATAAATTTTTGCTTCTGAGGGCTGTGGACAGTGGTGGTGCTGGGAACTAAATAGAGCACAGAAAATGTTTAGGGCACTGAATTATACTATAATGCTGGAAACATGTCACTACACATCTATCTATACCCATAGAATGTGCCCAAGAGTGAACCCTAATGTAAACTATAGACTCTGAGTGATAAAGATGTGTATTGTAGGTTCATCAATTGTAACAAACTCTCTTATAAGAGTCGATCATGGAGGAGGTTATGCGTATGTGAGGGAGAAGCTAACAAAGGACTCCTCTATACATTCTTCTCAATTTACTGTGAATCTGAAACTATTCTTTAAGAAGTCTTTAAAAATAGCAGCCACTTAATGTAAAAATATTAAGTCTCTTTTGTAGGAATAGAAATATATTAACCCAAGGAGAAACTACTTTGTTTAATGAATAAATTAAAGAACCTCATAAAAGTGTATGCTGTGATATATCATTCCAAATATCCCATATCAGTCCTCTATTATTACCTTGTTAGATTTATGTTAGTTATGTATAGAAATGATGTATGTGCTATATGTGTATTTATAAATACATTACATATATATGTGTGTGTGTGATTATATGTGCTTGTGGCTATACACATATGTAGATGTGATTATATGTACTCATGTATATTCTAGAGAAATGGGCAAAATAAAAAGAAAATATATTTTTTTTTACAAAATAGAGTTGCAATCTATAATCTTATGCTCATATGAGTTAACATTTTCTTTTTTTTTTTTGGAGAGGTTTTTGATAGGGCGAGTGCGCTCGCCAGACAGACAGAGAAAGATAGACAGAAAGTGAGAAATCACCCCCCGGGGGGATGGCCACGCCACAATCCCTTCTCCTCCATTCTCCTCTCGGGAACTTGGGCACTCACGCACACGCGCCCGGCGTGAGTTTAAGCCACTGGGTCCAGGACTCGAACCGTGGTCGGCTACATGGGAGTCCAGCAACATAGCCATTACGCTAACTGCTGGTCCCAGAGTTAACATTTTCTAAAGCTTATATAAAAACTGCTTTTTTACATGAAGAATAGAGGAATTTAAAGATGGTGGCCCTCGTGTATTTGCATTTTTCAAAATGGAAACTTACTGTAAGAAAGTTACTAGCAAACATTTCTCTGAGGCTTACTACATGTTCTAGACCCACTTCTTTGAGTTTCTAAATCTTCTAGCTAATTCATTGTTTACAACAAAGCTATGAGGTAATATATTTCATCAGTATTTTACCAATGAAAGAAGTTAAGTAAGGTAAGAAACCTGCCTGTTTACTTGGTCAGTATGCAGCGAAAATTAAATTCACTATCTAGATTATCCTTAGCAAAGCTCAATTTTAAACAAAAACAAACAATTCTCATCATTTATGTGGATATAATAAGCAAGAGAAACAATAAAAAGAAGGGTACAGTTAAGTGCAATTATGGTTATTAGATACCATAACTGTGTCCTTCTTTTTATTGGTAAAATATACAGGATTTAAAAACAAAATTTCATTTAATGAAAATAAATAAAAGTGAAGAAAAAACACAAAGGGGCAAGGATGCAATTGTAACTTTACTAATGTAGATGAATCTGATTTTATGTTTTACTATTTCATGTAGATTAACGTTACATCGTTATCTCACATTATCATAGAAATATTCTTTGAGACAGTGAATGTAAGAAAATGATTCATGTCAATATAAATTCAACTGTATATTTGACAAATTGAAAGTCATAGAATTTTAAAACAATAATAATATGGAACATTTAAACTGTTTCCTGCATAAATCACATTAACAGAATACCCTTGAACAAAGTAATTAAGTTTTTTTCCAAAGTAGCAATGAGAAAGGTAGAAAACATTGGTTAAATAGAATGGCTGTATTACTAAAAATGTGTGTAAGGAGGGAAATTAAAGAATCATTTATCTGGATTTTATTTATTTTCAAGCCCCTGGTTTATTTTACAATGTGAAGGGAACACAAGCTTTCTCAGTCCATCTGAGAGTCATCAGAATATTTACACTGTATCATCTCAACAACAAATGATCCTTTTATTATGAGCCTCATTCAGAAGTGTTATCTACCCCTGATTTACCCATGTCAATATATCAATACATTATAGTATGGCCCAGGAATCTTAGGAAGCCAAAATTAGGAAACGTATTTTCCCTTTAAGTGTATACACACACATATATATATAATACATTTCATATATATAAATATATATATATATACACACACACACACACACACACACACACACACACATATATATAATATGTGCTTGCAATCGAGGAGGGAAAAGCATCTCCTTGAGGTTACAGCATGTTCAAAGGCAGGGAGGTATTATAGATTTGGAGAAGAATGAGACGTTCAGTTGTGGCAGAGCAGTAAATTTCATGATCCATTTCAATTTGCTTAAATTTTCTCAGCCTTTGTTTCCGC